>OX421981.1:40488556-41041658 GCA_949128135.1 Parasteatoda lunata
TCAAGTGTTCTGAACTAGCTATAGAGAGTTACCAAAATTAACCTCAAACACTGTAAGCCGCGTATATGGAGAAGAAATATATCTTTGTAAGATACGCGAATGGTAAATGCAACATGAAAAATAGCTATCGCATTTTCCTTTTATCCAAGAGAATATGCTCAAGGCTCTCATCTTCTTGTTTCTTTTTGACTTTGGCTTAGAAATATGTAAAGTTATCATTAGATTTGGGTTTGGGAAAAAAAACGTTAAATGGATTAGAGTATGTTGAAAAATTTATTTCTCTGAACAAGCTAAAAGAAAATATACGAGGGACAAATCCCTCTGTGCGTGTGATTTTTTTGGAAGGAAAATAAAAAGGCATTAATGATAGACATTTTTATAAGAACCTCATAATGTTTCAAATTTAGTTCATTAATTTTTTCATGACATTAAATAAATTTTATGATAGAAAAATTGCAAATTTTTTTTCAAAAACAAACAGAGAAATTCTTTCCAGCAATAATCAATATTTTGCAAAAGAAAAATGTGTTAAAACAAAATATTTTAAACTAAATATAATTCTTGGATTTTATAAATTGATTTGTATATATTCTAATTTGTTTGCAATGTTTCAAATTTCGTTCATTTAATTATATCATAAAATTAAATAAATTTTAAGACAGAAAATTTGCAAATTTGATTTCAAATACAAATAAAGAAATTCTTTCCAGCAATAATCAATATTTTGCAAAAGAAAAATATGTTAAAACAAAATATTTTAAACTAAATATAATTCTTGGATTTTATAAATTGATCTGTATATATTCTAATTTGTTTGCAATGTTTCAAATTTCGCTCATTTAATTATATCGCAAAACTAAATAATTTTTATGATAGAAAAATTGCAAATTTTATTTAAAAAACAAATAAAGAAATTCTTTCCAGCAATAATCAATATTTTGCAAAAGAAAAATGTGTTAAAACAAAATATTTTAAACTAAATATAATTCTTAGGTTATATAAATTGATTTGTATATATTCTAATTTGTTTGCAATGTTTCAAATTTCGTTCATTTAATTATATCATAAAATTAAATAAATTTTATGATAGAAAAATTGCAAATTTTATTTTAGATACAAATAAAGAAATTCTTTAAAGCAATAATCAATGTTTTGCAAAACAAAAATATGTTAAAACAAAATATTTTAAACTAAATATAATTCTAGAATTATATAAATTGATTTGTATATATTCTAATCTTGAAAATCTTAAATATATTGGTTTTTATTTTAACAATTTAAATCAAATATGTCTAAACTTTGCGTCATGAAATGATAAAAAAAAGTTTTAAAATATAGTCTTTAACTATTATACTAATAACTAACGTCATACAAATAACTATTGTAAATATACAAAAAATATTAATAAATTTTTATATTAGTCTATCGTAGATATATTTTTATTACTTCCGTGTAAACCGAAGTAAACTTTTGGAAAAGAATTAAATTGCATTACGCATATAATCGAAAATATTGCAAAATGCAGACGAAAATGTTATAAAAATAAAGATTTTAATCTGTTTTTCCATAAAATAAAAGTATAAGTAGAGTTTTAGGGGTGTTATAATAATTGGATTTTGGTGGTTTATAAAGTAAAGCACCATATTATGATTCTTATAAATAGATAAAATTTAAAAATTAATTTTATCTTTAACTTTACTATAACATAAAACAGAGGATTAATATTTAACTGATACAATACATCAAGAACATCTATTTCAAATTTGTGATCAATTGAAATATTTATTATATTTATTAAAAAATAAATTAATTGTTTAAAAATAATCTATGCGTTTGAAAAAATGGATAGTTTAAATCAAACATTTTTGAAATGGTTTAAAAAAAGGATATTTTACAAATCAAATATTAAACAAAAATTAAAGTTGAAAGGCATTTATTTTCATATTTGGGACAACTCTACACTTATAAAAAATTATTGTCAAAACTACTATAATAAGGTAAAATTTACCTAGCTGTCTCTAATTGGCTTATAGAGCCACTTAATAGTTTTGTAGTAGTTTTGACCGTATTTTTTTCTAAGAGAAGAATTGTGTGTTTTCTAAGTGTACTAACACCGAAAATCTTAGGAAATTTTGTGGAAGCTCTTTGGTAATGATTTTGGTAAAATTAACAATAAAATATTGTTATATAATACGCGTTAAAATTTGATAATTTATCATTAATTTAATTCTCTGGGGAATCACCCCTTGCTACTGCGGTAGCAATGTTTAGACTTTTGACGGAACATGATTGTCTATGTTCTCATTTATTTCGCCTCAAGCTGACTGCTTCATCAAATTGTCTTTTATGTAACTCCGGACAAGCCATGGCTGCTGCACATTTGGACACGTGCTCCGCACTAAAAGACTTTGACTGTATTGTTAAGAATTACTGGAGGGCTAGAAGCCAAATGACCTAATAGTCAATGGATGGTATTTGCTTAATAATAATAATCCTTAATTTAATTTACCATCGAGAAGTGGTTCGATTAGATTCGTTTTACTATGTTTTGATTTTAATTAACATTTAGATAAAATGTTCTTTATTTAAAATAATATTTTGCTGAGTTTCTTTGAAAGTTGCATGGAAAATATAAATATAAAACTCCCTTAAGAGTTGGAAATAATAATTAAAATTTATTCAAGGCTATGATTATATTGATTAGCTTACAATAATATAAATTACGAAAGTAAGATATTTAATAAGAGTAATTCGAAGCTACTACAACATTTCTCTGGAAAACAAAGAGAACAAAAAATAGTCATTGAATGGACACAACAATATTTCCTCCATTCCTTTCGACACATTCCCTTCAAATCCACGCAAAGCACCAATGTCCAGTTAAATTTATTTTTCTTTATATAGTTTTGAAATCATGCTAGTTGTAAATGGTTAAAAAACCGTAAAGGTAAAAAATGTTTTTTACCTTGAACTTTACGTTACATTGGATAGACTGTTGGTGATTTTACCTTAATTTTAGAATGTAAATTCTAACGGAACAGAAACCCATTTATACAACTGGTAATGATAAACTAATCAACTCGATAAATAAATAATCAGTACTCTTCTTTCTCTTCGACAGCACTACAGCCTAGTGCAGGCCAAGGCTTTCTCAACCAGCAGCATCCAGGCTTTTTGCCAGTGACTTTAAGCTAGTTTTTTCCACCTGTTTATTCCCAACAATTTTAAATCCTTCTCAACACTGTCCCACCATCTTGTAGCTGGTTTCCCTCTTCTTCTAGTTTTTTCAATTTTTGAAAAAGTATGTTTTTTTAACTAGGTCCAAATCTTCACGCCTCACTGTGTGAAAAAACCAAAAGTTTCTTAGAATCAGATTTCATTTTAGAATTTAAAATAAATTTTTTTAACTTCGTATCTAGATACATTTACTTAGAGCTATTAAAATATTGATGTGCTTATAAAAAACATAGCAAGCATACAAAAAGAAACGTATAGACATATGTATTTTTTAATACAACTACCACGTAATTCCACGAAAAGTAAAAACAAAATAAAATTATATTAAGACCTTATCAGTTAAAGTTGCAAATTACTTGAAATTCAAGTAGTTTTGTGAAATTTGTTTCTGTTGAGTGGCAGCAGTGTGTCAAACAGGGCTTCTCTGATAGACTTAGGAGAAGCAATTGAAACTACTTTTATAGAATCAAATTTAAGCAATGAAGCTTCAAATTTGTTTGTTAATTACCTACACTTAGTTCAATTAACTATATGGAGGAACAGATTCTGACAAAATCACCGCATTGTATGGTAGTGACATCTCTGGTAAAAAAAAGGCATAAATGTGGTAATAAAAACTGAAACATTGTTGTTATTGTTTCTAATGTCACTTGCCAGTCCAGATGGATGAAGCCAAGCATATTTAAGGCAGAGGTGGGTTTCTTAATTTTTAGTGGCGCCGTCAATGGTCAAGAGAATGTCTTCAGCCACACACACGCCACAACTCGTTTATAGAGTGGACCCAATCATTCTTCCAACAATAGTATTTTTAACCCGAACTGGAGAACGATTAATCTACAGTTCAGACTCCCCGGAAGTATGATTTGTAATAGAAACATCGAGGACTTCGTGACCTGACGGTGTTAAAGTGCACCAGTTACCATTTGCTACATGTGGAGTCTACATCCGGTGGGAATCAAACTCACCACCTCTTGACCTAAATTTTCCGAAACTCAGGTTTTCAAAAGTATAGTTCTTGTTGTTACAGAACATTTATTATTTTTTTCACAAATACAAAGAAGTAAATTTCGAGGAATAAGTTATTTTTATGTCTGGCTGTAGGTATCATAGTTAAATTCAGAAATTTTATCACTTATTGTAAAACTATATTTTACAGTTAGTTTTATCAAACTCATTACAGAAGCACTTGCGTAAAAATTACAAAGCTTTTTAGTTCTTCCCGACAGCCAGAAACACTGCAAATTTTACAATTTTCTGATAGTGTTGACAGTACTTTTTTTTTCTCAATAAAACTGTTCTTGATTTCCTTATTCTTTAGCGAAATTAAATATTTTTTTGCTTACGAAATAAAAAATTAAAGTTGCATAGTACAAACGTACCGGATAGTTACAAGTAGTTATCCGGCAAGTAATCAAAGAGATTTTTTTTTCTTAACTGCAAATAAATTATTTAAGTATTGTTTTAATTTTTTAAGCATTGATTTATGACTATTTAAGCAATAACAAATCTTATGAAGAAATTCCTTGAATTTATGCTATAATTTATTTTAACACTTTTAAAAACAAAATATTTTAAAGAATAAATTTTGTTCCACCAGATAACAGCATAATATTTATAATTCGACTTTAACCGGGTGATTCTTATTGTGCTTAATTTAATTTAATGAATATGTACTAAAAATGAATTAAATTAAAATGAAAATGATAGCTCCTTTAAACGCTACATCTAATGCAAAATATCGCTTTTGAATCTTTGAGGAATAAATTTTGACTGTATTTTCTTGAAAATAATTTCAATTCCTTGAAAGCAATATTTTTTTAAATATTTTCATATAAAGGAATGCATGAATTTATAATAACTCAATGCATTTTTGGTTCTTTTCAATCGATGCATTACCGGCAAGGAAAAACAATGTTAAAAAGAGCAAAGGCTATAAGAATTAAAGAACAACGAAAAAAAATATCCTTATTTCCTTAAATTCAAGTTTAATGATTCAAGTAGAGAAAAGAAAAAATAAATAAATAAATAAATGTAAAGGTAGGAATTGAAATAGTATGGGCGTAACAAGAAGAAAAAACAGAAAAATGAGGGGGGAAAAGACAGCGATGCATACCGAAATACATCATTCTTACACATTCTTTCTGCTCATTCTTTCATTTACACCATTCTTTCTAATTTGAGTAAGAATTAACTATTCAATAAATTGCATATGTACGAATTAATTGCGTATGTAGTTTTGGAGATGATAAATAATAATTTAAAATATAATCATGAATATGACAAAATGTTAGAAAATTGCATTGGTGAAGAAAGGGGCTGGCATCAAAAACATAGATAAAATACAATTTAAAAGATTTTGTATTTTACGAAAGTTGGAATTCCTTATGAAATAAAAGTACAGTTTGCAGCAGCAGTGTTTCTTAATCAAAATTGGTGCAAAACATTTATAATTCATGTGAATATTAAGGCTAAATACAAAGACATGATGTTCTCATTCCAAAATTACCTTAAAATAAACAACAGCAGTCTGTCCATCCAATTAACTGTAAAGTTTTCGGTAAAAAAAAAAAAAAAAAATTTTAATTGTTCCTCAAATAGGTTAAAATTAAGTTAAAATTTTTTTTCAATATGAACTGCTTAGTACGGAACATTGCTCGACTATTGTCTCACATGAGACTAACTAGGTGCAAAATTTAAAATAAATAATTGTCATATTACTAGGACTTATTACTTTGCTAAAATTAAAATGCAAATACGATTTTCATTCTTAATATCAAGCAATAATTGTTAAAACTGAAAGCAAAGAGATAAATTTTGGTAATCTATTTTCTATCTTAATTTCCAGCTATCTATATTTTCTAATCTGTATTGTTAGCAAATAGGTTTGCTAATGCTTTGTTTCAAAAATACTTTTATTTTGCATGATCGAAAACAATTATAATTTCTTATATAATTCGTATGCATATTTTTTTAGAAAGAAATAATCATTTGTAATGAAATTTAACAAAAAAAAGTACTTTTTTTTAAATACGTTAAACGTTTTCTTAATTAAAGTATTCTCAAACTGTTCTTCATTTCAAATATAAAGCTGTTTGAATGTGATAAACGTATACTTTTAGGCAATGATTAAAATAATTCAAGTTCAAACAACAATCATGCAAATACTAAGCCCATCCATCTCTATTTTACTAAAGTTTCTCGGAATCTTCGTACAACCTACTAATACAATAATAAGCTAAAAGCCATTAAATATTTGGAGTTTGAATTTCAAAAGGAATAATTTTCTTAAACTCGCATCATTTGTATTGATGGTAGCCTCATCTCGCATAACCATTCGTCATCGCAATTGAGAGTAACGATATATGGGACATATCTATACCTTCAAAGGAATATGGTCTCCCGCCTAGTCAATAAGCAGTTCTTAACACTTGTTAGTGGTCAGAGTAAGCCTAATTCATCACTACATTTCCTCTTCTCTCTAAAGAGTAGTAGACAGATTTCGATTAATCTACCATCTGAAAAGCGGCCTTTCGATTCAAAGTGCACTGAAGCAAGAAAAACATTTCAAGGATTATGAAGGACTCTTTCAGGATTAGGAAAGGATTCTTTTCGATTACTTCTTACAGGAAAATGAAATTTTACAGTTATACCTTACACTAGGTTTGTAAAATTAATTAGAAGCTTAAAATTCTTAGTTTGAGAGCTTCAACTGTAGAAACTAAAATCGTTTATTCTTGTTTTATATTTAAACCGAATAAAAAGATAATGAGTATTGGTAACCTTCAATTTCAGAAGAACACTCGTTAGTTAGAGTTATATGGCCACTCGATGTAAAGCGATTTTTTTTATAACCCTTATTGAACAACTGACCCACATTTTACGACCACCAACGTTCAACTCTGTAGCCTCGTAATTTTGAACCCAATTCAGAAGAGAGGAGAACAAATGGGTCAAGTATTGGGAGAATATGTTTTTTTTGTGGGGAACGTTTAGGTGGAAATAACTCTCATTTGCGTTTCACAGAGAGGAAAACCACGAAAAACCCCCGTGGATAGCCTAGCGGCAATAGGATAATTAAATGGCAGCTTAAAATTTTTGGTTTGAAAACTTGAAGTGTTTAAACTAAAATTATATTTTCTTGTTTTCTATTTAAACAAAATAAAAGGATAATGAGCTTTGCCCTTACAAAAGTTTGAAGTATTTTTTGAGGAAGTTTATTTGAGGGAGTTTTGAGGTGTTAAGGTTGATTTGAGATTAATTTGAAGTTGACTTCAAAAACAACTTAAAAAAACAACCTTCCTGGTGTTTTAATCAAGGTGAATGCAGTTATTTTATTCAAACTTGAGGTTGTTTCGAGGTTAATAGAAATCTACCTTAGAGTAACCGGCTTTGAAAAGTTTTTTTTAAGGTTTATGTTTTATTTTCTCTAATGGCAGGCACTGAATTTGAATCTTTTGCCTATATACTATGCCAGAATTGTTGCTCATTTCGCGTTACCCAGTGGGCACCTGTGAACCAAAGTCACGGAGGCGAGGAACATTGCCCACGCCACACTGCCACAAACCCGTTTATAGGGAGGGCCACATTCACACTTCATACACACACACAAAAGAGGACAACACAAAGAGAGAGAGAAATATCCATGCCCAGAGCGGGATTCGAACCCGCAGCCTATGGCTTCGCAGTCAGGCACGCTAACCGCTCGGCCACTTGGCCGGCTTTAAGGTTTATGTGTTAATTATTAAACACTTCAAGCAAATAAATGTATTTGGGGTATGAATGATTTCCCCCGATTTCAACTAATTACGGAGTTATATATGAAGTTTATTTTATGGGGGGTAAATGAGGTTGAAATTGAGGTTTATTGATGTTGTTTTTGGTGCAAAACATAACCTCATTTTTTATCTCAGGTATATATTTTACACCTATCAACCTCAAAACAACCTCAAAAATACCTTCTTTTTCATAAGGGTAGTAAAGTAAATTTCAGAAATACACTCGTTAGTTAGATTTATGTGGCCATTCGTTATACGGCCACATTTTTATTTATTATTTTTATAATTCTTATTGAATAGTCGACCCGATTTGGAAATTACGATTGCCAATGTTCAACTTACTTGCCAAGTATTTTCAAACCAAATCCAGAAGACAAGAGAGCTTTTGGATCAAGTATTGGGAGAATATTTGTCTTTGTGGAGAGTTTTTTGATGGAAATAACCAGCTTTAGCGTTGCGTGGAGACTAAAACCACGAATATCTTCCGTGTCTTCCACGGTTAGCCTGTCGGAAGTTGGTCACATGTTCCATCTATCACTGAGGATACTTTTACGTCAGCATTGCGGTCAGTGAGAGCCGGGAGTGGAATTCATATCGACCAGCAATCACTAGGATTTGAACTCTGGTCATCTCATTGAGTTTCGAGCGCTCTATCCCCTGATCTGCGGCGGCTCTATATAGCCATATTAGAAATATATGGCCATAGTAGACGGATTTCGATTAATCTACCATCTGAAAGCGGCCTTTCGATTGGAAGTGCACTGAAGCAAGAAAAACATTTCAAGGATCATGAAGGACCCTTTCAGGTGAAGAAAATGATTCTTTTTTATAAATTCTTACAGGAAAATGAAATTTTACTGTAACATCTTACACAATGTTTGTAAAATTACTTAAAATGCTTACTTTGAGACCTTGAACTGTATTAACTGCTGTATTCTTGTTTTATACTTAAACATAATAAAAAAAAATAAGGGGTTTTTCCTTTCTTTTTTTTTTTTTTAAGTAAATCTCAGAAGTACACTTGTTAATTAGAATTATATGGCAAAACTTGTATTTCAACATTTAATTAAGAAATCAAACAATGTCACTTTTAACGAAGCAAGATAAGGACGGTGTATTCAGTTAATGTTTTTGTGAGTTGTATTTAATTTTTTTTTCAGCAATACTTACTCTTTTTGAGGTCTTGGTAAGCATACTTTTAATGTCCATAGCAAAGTAACCTCCTCTTGTTACTTTGAGTTTCATTAATTAAAAACATTTAAATTAAATTGAAGACAATATGAAAGTTTTAGAAAATGTATTCCTACGGCAGGGTGTAGAATTTAATAAAATTTATTTCATAAATAAAAAGAAATAAAAGACATCAATTTTAGTACTTTTTTTTATAATTTCTAATGGGTGATGAATAAAAGAATGGCATTAAAAATTATGTTAAATTTATCAAATAGGTTGAATGATTTTTTTTTTTCGTAAATCAATTTCAAAAATATTTTAATTTACCCTTACGTGAAATAAATGGCACATTAAAGGGTTAAATATTAATATTTTTTAAAGATGTGATATTGTAACTGTTGAGCAACATTAAGGATCTGATATAATCTAAAGAACATTTTAACTTATCATATGAGCTCATATAATACTTTGACAGAGAAAAATGAAAACTATACCTTGCCTTCTAATTACTGAAATTTATAAATTCTTAACTCTCACCTGAGCTTTTTGCTTCGCAGTAATCTCATTCTTAGAATTTTAATTTCTGTCAAAATACATGTTTTGCAAGGTTTCTCGTTTTGGTGACAAATGCGAAAAAATATACTTGGGAAGTTTTTTTATAATTATTCCCTGTTTTTTTTTTTTTATTTTTTTATTTTTTTTTTTATTTTTTTTTTTTTATGAATTTTTTGAACGGTTATTACACATTTTCGCTACCTTATTTCAAATATGCAATAAGTTTCTGTTTTCAGCAGTTTGCATGAAATTTAATAAGTTCCTAACAAGGTTTGTTTAAAAAACAATCCAGTTAAAGTGCAAGCACTTCTCTGCTACGAAGGGAGTAGTAGGAATGAGGTAATAATATGTTCCAGTTTTAAATGAGATGCGTTAAAGACATATTGTTTTTGTGTTAAGTGTTATTTTCAAAGGGGTAAACTCGTTTATATTTATATAAACTTATACGTTCTTTTTAAAATTGTACATTAAAAAAATAAATAAATAAACCGAATTAGAAATATTATTCCACCCAAAAATTCTAGCTTTTCGAACAAAACTAATTTCAGATTTGAAATGCCCACATCCGAATTAGACATGTACAAAAAAAAAATCCTGCTATTATTTTTCCAGTAAAAAAACACGTTTTCAAAACTAATCCAACACCAAACATTTTAATGACCTTAGTAATCCATACAAATAATTATTTTCCAAAAAGAGATAACAAATATGCTTTTATAACAATTTGAATACTAGATAAAGCTTAAGTTCATTTTTAACACACTTAATTTGAAGACTCCACCATAATGCAAAATCAGTTAAACTGTTAGAATTTTCTTTCTGAAATAATGGTGAAATAACCGGAAGCAGTCTGTACGTCCGATTAACCATCATGTGTATGATTATGAGCATATCTTTACATCTATGGCATTGAAACCCTTTACAACTGGTACAGTTAAAAAACCGTGAATACAGAACTATATGGTTTTGTAACCATTTTCCACTAGCATAGCTCCTAAATCAGAAAAATAAAATTTTTAAGGGACATTGGAGCTCTGTGAGTGCTGCGCCATTCATGCATAAATGATGGATTCGTATTATAACAGTCTAGGACTACTGATGGAAGAGTGCAAAACTCTAGAAATTATCCCCGTATTGGAAGAATGGAAGAAATACTGTGGCACCAACGCTGGAATTCGAACCCCTGTTCTGTCATACATAAAAGCGACCACTTAACCTACTCAGCTACTGTATAATCTCTGCTGCACAAAACAAATTGGCGTCATGGGGTGGGTCTAGTCATCACCTCCTTCATCAAAAAGCCTCCACACGGTCTGTTATAAGTAGTCAGACTGTTTAAAAAGTGAACCAGTTGTGCGCATGAACCCAAAACATTTTATAAAAGTGATTGAAATAAATTTATCATATATATTTGAGAATTGAATCTGTAGTGGTTGACAAGTAAATAAGGCAAACCAATAATATTCATAAATAAAACAAATTTTTAGTCATATATTTGCTACCACTTTCCTATTTCAACAAGATTTTGTATTAGATGAATCGTTCGGAAAGTGGATATCCTCCACAGTGGTCTAATCGGACTACCTATAAAAAAACCGTGTGGAGCAGGGGTGAAAGCGAGACCTTTTCAGTTATAGCTAGTTTTGGGGAGGAGTTTACTTATTCTTTTATTAAATTTTTCTACAATATCTACTTAATCTTCGAAATGTTCTTCGAAAAGTAGCAGTTTTATATATATGCTAAAATTTTAAAAGAAATCTTGATAGTTACAGATACTTTAATTTTTTCGAAAAAAATGCTGGAATGAAATGTCTTACGTGCCAGTTTTTTCTCTTTTCCGTCTTGCTATATATATTTGCTTTTACCCATGGTGTGGAGGCTTTCAGTTATAGGAGGCGTTGGTCTAGTTGACGTGTATTCTGGTTGTTAAACCGTATTAGATGAAAATAATCAATAAACTTTTTTTTTAATATTTAACAGTTTGAATATCATCTTTTTTATGGTTATTCTACTGTTTTGGTTTTCTTTGTTAAAAAAATAGTTAAATAAACTGAAATTTAACCCTTTTTTTCGAAAAGTTTCTAACATCGCAGTTTGCATCAAAATTGAGTAGTATTACATTAACGATATTAAAAAATTCAAAACTTTACGAAACAATTTGATATTATATATTTTATGAAACAAATAAGGAATATGCCTTTGAAAATTGAAGAAATAATGAAATATTCTTTACGTATAAAGTATGATTCAATGTTGTTTTGAAATGCAGTTAGCAAAAATGGTGCATTAGCTACTGACAGAAAATTTTACCTATTGCTTAACAAAGCACAATTTTGCATAATACTTAATCAACAAAATGTTTTCAATTTACTTATATTGAAATTTTTTCATAACAATGCAGTGATGCAGTTATAAAGACTTTCATAAAATGTTTGATATGTTGATTTAAGAAGAAAAAAAAACTTAAATTTAATCATTTCAGAGAGCAAATAACTTTTTTTTAAAATTTCAAAAGAAATATTTTTCTTGATGTACATTTTAAATTTTCGTGTACCATAGAAATTTTATGATTAAGAACATATTCTTATTATTAGTTTTCAGTTGGATAAACAGAAAAGCGAAAACAAAAAAATGCATCTAATTATTCAGTGTGAAAACTTTTAGAAATAAATGCAATTAAAAAGTTGAAACAAATATTGCCCAAAGCAATAGCTTCAAAGACATTGTTCTTATTAGTACATGTCACTCTCGTTAAACAATAAGAAAACTGAAACAAAAGCGAATGTTGCTCATTATTCTAGAAATAATTATGCCGTTGTTACAACAGAATAAATTTTTTAATCATTCTTTACCAGAAAAGTTTTTATACTGAGTTCACTGAATGAATAGGAATATAAAGAAGTTTGTAAATGAACTGGATAAAACTCTTATTAATAAATCGTCTTGACGTTTTAAAATCGATGAAAATGAACCTCGTTGATAGATAGTAAAATCTTTAATAAAAAGATATAATTTTTTCTATCAAATTTACTTAAGATGTTAATTTAAGTTTTTGCAGAAATAAAATATACACTGGAACTTTAGTGCCTGAAGATATAAGTTATAAAAGACGAAGTTCAACAGCTGAGTTGCTTTAATGAAACGGAGCATCACTAATAAAAAGAAATTAATGTTTTAGCACAGAAGAAAATTTAAAACATATTTGCAAGAAAATTTTTTTTTTATTTTCAGAATTACAAAAGGAACAATGATACTATTAGTAAGATTTTAATAACTGCGAACACGGTAATTAATTTAGATGTGAAAAAAAAATTACTTTTGAAACGCAATATTTTTTTCCCTTTTTATCTGATAAAAAACAGTTGGTTTTATAATGGTTAAAAAATTAACATTAATTAAAAAAATAAGATATCTTTGTAAAAAGCATTCTCTAATATATAATGTGAAATAGTTGAAAGGAAAATTAAAAGATATGCCTCCAGGGCGTTTTTTCCGTTATTTTCGTTTAGATATAAAACAATTGAAAAAGTACTGTTCGCTTACTTTCAGAACGCGACAAAAATCAATTTTTTTTAAGAATAATGCATGAAACATTAAACAATATTACAACGTTTACGAAAAGGAAAGTAATTTAATGCTGCTAAAATGCGCCAACAAGTGAATAATGGTCTTTTTCTTTAAAAAAAGAAATTGGCTGTTGTATAATAAAGTTAACTCAAATACATAAAGCAAAATTCTATCCATTAGTCTAGGAAAACTATATTTTAAAGGTATTGGATGATTACTTTGTAATTTTTTTGTTTTAGTTTATGTAAACACCTTAATGTGATTAGGCAATAATATATTTGAATAATGTATAGAAAGTTAAAAAATTATTGCAGTGTTCACAAATTAAAATAAAATTAGTGTCTAAAAATTGTCTCAAATTGTTTTTTTTATTATTATTGATAGGCTGTATAATAAATTTAACATATAAATTGAAATTACATTTTTAAAGCTGGGAATAAAATTTTCTAAAGGTTTTGAATGCTTAAAAGTCAGGAGGACTTTTAATATATATATATGTAGATATATATATATATATATATGTGTGTGTGAGTGTTAGAGTAATGCATAAGGCTATAAGACATGTAACAAAGATTGCAAAAATAAAATAAAGTAAAGTTAATGTTGTTAAAAGTATCAATAAAATATGTATGGATCTCTTTTCTCATAGGTAGCATATTAAAGTTAGCTCAAGCACTCTTTCAAATTGCATCCTTTTGAAAAGTAATACATGATATTAAAGATATTGAACAATTGTTAGTCTAAATGACTTTTATTCATATAAAATTTATGTAAATATTTTAATAAGATTAGGACATTTATATGATAGAGAAATTGCAGTAGGATAATACATGAGACGTTTAATATAATGTTTGTAATAATAAAATAAGATTTATGCTGATAAAATGTGTTACCAAGTGAATTATGCATAAAAAAAGTGATTTTCAAGAATTGAATTTATATCTGTTAGAATACGTTAATGATACTTTAATCCTTAATGGTGCGATGTCGAAGTGCCATCCAAATCAAATTTAAAATTTCTTATATCTTAATATTTAGTAAGCATATTTTTTATAATTATTAGTTATTATTAAAAACATATTTTATGTATTTTAAAATTATTTTAAAGTAATAGGAACCAAAAGATTAAAAGTATTGGATAAATATCAGCCGGGATGACATTTATTTAATTCAACATTATTATTATGTTTTTATTATTATTTAATTAATTTATTGGCATTATTATTCTTTAGTTTATTTAACTCTTTTAATGTAATAAAATACATTAATTAAAACTACCATACCTTTGTAAAAAAAAAGTATTTCCTAATGTGGCGGCACATTGTCGAATGGAAAATTAAAATACTGAACAAAAAAATTTATAATTATTTTGAATTAACTCAATTTCAGAGATTTCGTATTGTGATAACATAGGTAGATCGATCTTTTGATAACATAAACAGATTAAACCTATCATGATACTAGCTTCTTGTCAGAATATAGGCATCTTTTGATGATATAGGCATTTTGTGACAAAATAGGTAAATTGATCTTATGATAATATAGGTAGCTTGTGATAACATTATGATGATTGATTATGTGAAAACTTAATGATGATTGATCTTGTGATAGCATAGACAGATTGATTGTATCGCAATACTGGTATCTTGTTAAAAATAAGCATCTTGTGATAATATAGTAGCTTGTGAGAACATAGGGATGATGTTTATAACTTTGTAGAGCATCAATAACTTTTCTTTGTAATATCTGGTTGACGCTAATACGTTATCAATAAAATTTTGAATCGAGTAGCACTGTAAGTGACCGTCATTCCATTATAATCATTAAAATATCTCCTTGCTTTTTAATTGCCTTTATTTCTCAAAATTACATTCATATTTAATAATTCGTAATATTTTTCTCCAAAAATGAAGCAATGAATTAATTTTAATTAAATCTGACACAATGAATGAATGTCAAATTCTATTTATTATTCAATGTTAAGACATTGGATAATAAAAATCTATTTTTAATATTTCTCTCTTCGACCATGTTCATATTAACACGATGCGTTATTAGGTTTAATTTATTAATGATTTTTTGTTGAAATTTTTCTCAGCTATTTTTAAAATGGCCTATTACATTTTATTGTTGATTAGCTTGATTTTTTGAAAAAAAATATTACCGGTAAAACGCTAATGATATTTAAATTCTTATTCACCAAAGCGTCTGTTAGTATTTTTTTTCTTGAATTGTAATTTAATACTGTACCTGAAAGGCTAGGGTTGTTGCTTTGTCTTGTATGTCAACTTGAGTGTTACAGAAAAATTTGATAAGGTAAACTTGATGGTAGCTATGAAACTGTTTTTTTTTTTTTTTGCTAATCTTTAAAGACTAATTAAAGAAATTAAAAAAAAAGGTATACTTGATGGTAGCTGCTAAACTGGGGTTTTAAGCTTGCCTTGCACATCAGTCTGCCAGTTAAGGTGTTTTATAAGTGTCTACACCACACGGTGTTTTATAAGTAGTCTGCGTAGACTGTTCTAAAAGTGAACCAGTTGTGAGCATGAACCCAAATTCTGTTTTCAATAGTACTCAAGGGAAATTCATCATGTATATTTGAGAATTGAATCAGTGGTGATAGACAAGTAAATAATACAAACCAATTATATTCATAAATTTATAAAAATGTAAGACATATATTTGCTACCACTTTCTTATTTTTAGTATCATTTCTATTAAACGGCTCTTTCATAAACTGGCTTTCTTTCATATAAGTCTGATCGGACTACCTAAAAGAAACCGTTTGCAGGCTTTCCGTTGTAGGAGGCGTTGGTTAAGGCATCACCTCCTACATCAAAAAGCCTCCACACGGTCTTTTGTAAGTAGTCCGCGCAGACTGATTAAAAAGTGAACCAGTTGTGCGCATGAGCCCAAAACCTTTTTACAAAAGTAATTGAGAGAAATTTATCATATATATTTGAGAATTGAATCTGTAGTGGTTGACAAGTGAATAAGGCAAACCAATAATATTCATAAATAAAACAATTTTTTTAGTCATATATTTGCTACCAGTTTCTTATTTTAACTAGATTTTGTATTAAATGACTCGTTCGGAAAGTGGATATCCTTCACAGTGGTCTGATCGGACTACCTATAAAAAACCGTGTGGAGGCTTTCAGTTATAGGAGGCGTTGGTTAAGGTGGCTCCTGCCAGTTATATGTGCTATCTCTAGACTCGATGCAAAAGGAAGCGTAATTTCATGTAAGAGAAAAATAAGAACTTCCTAATTTTGGTTTCTGCTTGCATTTGCAACTGCTGAAAATATCAGGGTCATAATATAATGAAAAATAAATATTGTTTAGTTAAAAAAAAATTACAATTATTTTCTGCTCTCTTGGGCGAAAAATTAGATTGAACAAAATTATATATATATTCATAACCTTGATGCTTTCAATTTTTGTATTTCTATTTTTCAGAGCATAGCCGCTTTATTATTCTTAGACATCAATTTTATTACACCTTTTATTGTTACCTTTCGAAAGTTACGAGGCCTCAGTAGTCACTCTGTAAAGTTTGATTTCATTGCATTAGAGTCTATATCTTTACATAGTTTATCGAATGCAGGAATTTTAAAATATTCATTTCAAGCATATTTTGAAATAATGCTGGTTTTTCGTTTTTTTTTTTTTTCTCTTTGAATTCTTTTAAATAAATTTTATGAACATCCTTGTACACAACATATTAAATAATTTTCTGGAAAAGTAGTTAATATTACAAATACGTAATGCTGCCTTTTTTAGAAGAGTTGAGATATTTCTTCATGAATTAATAAAACCAAATATTTTAGACGTTAAAAACTATATTATTAAAATTTAAAAAAAATACAGAAAAAAAAAATAAATCTCACAAATTACTTGAATTTTCTAAATAAATATAAATTTCATATTTAGTTCAATATACACTTTTAAATAGGATCAAAAGATTTAGAATTCATTAAATCTTAAAAGACCTACTATATAAGGGAATAACAAAGCAAAAAATGTAAAACGGGAAAGAAAAACATTAAAGATTTTTCTTTCATTTAAAATGACATATCCTGGTTCAGCTCTTAATTCCTCAACTCTTGACGTATCATTTATGTTCATTCTTTCAAAGATTTGTTTTGTTTTCTTGAAGAAAAATGATTCCTGTGAGTATATATAAGGTTTTTGTTGGAAAAACTTACCTGATCTTCTTTTTAGAATGTAACACTTTTAAGCCAACTATTTCTTATCCAATAGAATTCGCTTAACCTTTCAAGAAAAAGCTTTTTGCTATCTCGGATCAACACCTTGGTTTTCAGCTTTTTGACCTTTTTCTAAGAACAATAAGCAGTTTTTTTTATATAAGTATTTTCCTTTTAGTAAGTTTTATAATATTAACAAAATAAATTATGTTGTATTTTTTGTAAAGATATAAGCATGGGTTAAAACTATTTGTCTGTAAAAAAGTTTCGCTTGATATCTTCCTGATTATTCCCGGTAATATTAATTATTTTCATGATAAATTCGGAAATATTTACTATTACCATATTGTTCAGTTTAAAAAATAAATGGGGCGTAAGATATCATAATATTTATGAAAAAAAAAATCTTTTCTGTTTAGAGCGTAATGGTATTCTTTGTCAAAAATTGTTTTTTATTAATGCAATGATTTTTAAGATGCAACTAATTTTGGAATTTAATTAGTTGCTAATTTTGGAATTAATTTGATGATATTTGTAATTTGTTCTATTATGTTCAATCCCTTAACTTTAAATCATGCAAGGAAGAGCTTTTTGTAATCTCGGATCAACACTTTGGTTTTCAGCTTTTTGTCCTTTTTCTAAGAACAATATGCAGTTTTTTATTATAGAAATATATAGTATGTGTTTTACTATAAGCAAAATAAATTATCCTTTATTTTTTGTTAAAATATGTATGGGTTAAATTATTTGCCTGCAGAACGGTTTTTTGATATTTTCCAGATTATTCCCGTCGATATGAAATATTTCCATAATAATAGTTCCGTAATATTTATTATACCTATTTTGTTCCATTTAATGATAAATTGGACATAAAATAGCCTCATAATAAGTTGAAAGCAAAATAATTTGAAATCGTTTTGAAAATATGCGTGTTTTGCTAAGAACGTTACGATATTCTTTGTCAAGAATTAGTATTTTAATAATCCAATGATTTTTAAAGTCATATATGTAACTAATATCTAGAATTGAATGATATATGCATTTTTTTTTTGCATAATTTAAACCTTTTTTTCCATAAATAGTTCCATAAAGAATCCATAAGGAAACCATAAAGAAACGGTTTCTGTTATCTCGGATCAATACCAGGGTTTTTCAGCTTTTTGACCTTTTTCTAAGAACAATAAGCAGTTTTTTTTATATAAAATATTTTTCTTTTCGTAAGTTTAATGATAGAAACAAAATAAATTATCTTGTAATTTTTGTTAAAATATGTATGGATTAAAACTATTTTTCTGTAAAAAGTTTTTTTTTGTTGATATTTTCCAGATTATTTGGGTAGGTATTAAATATTTTCTGATAATAATTCCGTAATAATTATTATTATTATTTTTTTCATTTTAAGTGATAAATTGGGCATTAAGTATCCATCACTTATTAAAAATATATGTATTTTTATTCAGAATATATAAAATATTTTTTATCAAAAATTTGAATTTTATTAATACAATGACTTTAAATAGCATAAATACAACTAATTCCCTGAATTTTACGACATTTGTTCAAGTTTCGTATTATTTATATCTTTCACTCTAAAACTTTCACTCTAAAACAGAAAGCTCCACGCTATGTCGGATCAACAACTTTGTTTTCAGCTATTTGACATTTTTCTAAGACTAATAAGCAGTTATTTTTATTTAAATATTTTTTTCTTTCAGCATATTTTATGGTATAAACAAAATAATTTAATCCGTATTTTTTCTTAAAATGAGTATGACTTTTAACCTATTTCTCCGTAAAACGCTTTTCATATTTTCCAGATTATTTGCGATGATAATAAATATCTCCATAGTAATAAATGCCTAATATTTATTATTATTATTTTGCTTAATTTAAGGGATAAATAGGATGTAAAATATTATCAAATATTATATAATATAATATATTTGAAAATATATGTATTTTTATATGGAAGGTTAAGATATTTTCTGTCAAACGTTTGTATTTTATTAATACAATGAGAGACACAGACTTAACTGAATGCCTGAATTTGTTGACATTTGCATTTTTTTCATATTTCGAATTTTTGTGCTATTCTCTTTTTTTAGATTCCCTAAAAAAATAGGGCATCATTTAATATGTTGGTATTTGCTTTTCATTTTAGGGCATTTTTAAAGATTTTTTAATATTTGTTTTAAAATTAAGGTATTAAAAAACTTTTTAAAAGTATTAGTTCTTTCACTTTTAATTCAATATTTCACTACTGTTACTATTAATGCATTTCCATTAATGCTTAACTGTCTGGAGTTATACTATGTAGTTATTGCAAATATGTTTATATTTGGATAAAAAAAAATTTCCCTTTCTTCATTTTTCTACATTTAATATTAATTTAATTGAACTTAATATATATTTTTAATACTGTTTTATATAACTTTAGGAAGGAAATAATGCTTTAGATTGCTTTATTTAGATCATTTTATTTAAGGACATGTTCTACTATTTCTAAATGGATTGTAAAACATCATTTTAACATATTTTTAAAATTAGGATAATTTTTAAGATAACATCTTTAGAAGTATAAGTTTTTTCTTACAACTTTCACTATTCCCGCATTCTCTTTAATGCATTAATGTCTGGAATTTTTCTATTTAATGCAAACATGTTTCGCACTCTTTTTGAAGAAATTTTTCAGTCAATTTTGAGTTTTAATGTTTGTTTGAAAAATGTCTGTATATTTTTCTTCACATTTCAAAGAATAAATATATTATCAATTTCTAAATTAATAAATCTTTTTTCACTAGTTGAATAGGGAGTAACCAGTAATTCATTAAATTTCACGCAAACTAAATATTTGTTTGAGCGGGAGTTTCTTTCCGAGAAAACGAAACACCAATGAATAAAAGCTGCAGCTTAGTTTCTGGTAAAGAATACAAAGCAACTGAAGGTTTTATAAAGGTTTTTAACCTTTTTGAAAGTGGCAGGTGTTTTGAAGATAATTTACCTTCACTAAAACTACAGTTTTTTCAAAGATTTCTTATTATTATAAATGCTAAAGCTTTAATCAAGGTTTTCTCCAACTGAACCTAAGCTGCACTTTTTATAAATGTTGTTTGCCTTAAGAAAAGCTTGTGCCAATTCTCGTCAACTCTTATTTCAATTTTTTTGCACTATACTCAATTAATTCATTGCTTAATTTAAGAACATAAATTTCCTTTCAGAATAAAATAACTGAAATAGATTTCGTTTTCGGTTTTGGGATAATTTGGATAAATATAATAATTGTATAGTTTTGATCCACCAGTTACTTAGAAGGCAAATATTTTAGCTTTGTGCATTCAAGTTAAAAAAAAGGATAATCACTACATTTTAAGCACTTTATTTCATGGTTACAGATATCATGCACATTCTGGAATTTTTGTCTTCGATGCCGTTTTAGATTATCTTTTCCCTAATTTTTATTTTATTTTTGGTGCATGGCTCTCCATATACTCAACAGAAAAGTTTTCGACTAACAACCATCCAGTAAAGGCAAATCATCAGCGTCAAAGCTTCATATACTGAAATGCTCCCTTTTTTTAAAATTTTTTATTACTATTCTCCTTATTAACTAGTAAATACTACTAATAATAATCAAAATTATCATAAACTTATAACCAAACTTAGTTATATTTTACATAATAATTTAGAATATCAGAAAATAGAAAATTCATTTAACAAACAATACCTGTGAAAATTTTAAATAATGGTAAAAATTACATTTATGATCTAACCAAACTAAACTGTGGATGTATTTATCCTACTTTTTTAGCTTGCATTTCACAGAAAATTCTAAAAATCTATTCCTCAGATTTTCTGTAGAAGATAAAACTTGAAGAAAACCAAGATTTTTTGTGGAAGATAAAATTTGAAGGAAATCTGAATGTATTCAACCCGCTTTTTAACGCGAATTTCCATCAAATTAGAGAATTATTTCTGAAACTTTTTTGTTAAAAGTAAATTCTGTAAATAACTTGAATATAGTAGGCTGTAGATTATATGCTTTGAAATTTTCTTGAGATTTATTTTATAGGAAATCTTAAAAATCAGATTATTTTTAACGGGATTTTTATTTATTACTTAAATAAAATCTCGAAAATAAGTTAATACTGGAATTGTTTTCTTTATTTTTTCCGGAGTATGTCTTGAAACATTTAATCTTAGGAAACAATAAAGATTGATCTAGTTATCTGAGAAATTCTTCTATGCATTAGCGAAATAAATTTGATGTATTATAAAAGATGCTCATAATCACGTCTTGAAAGCCTGACTCAAGTTAACTTAATGACAATAATAAAAAGCAACTCCAGCACGTCTTTCCGACGTTCATAGGATATTTGTCAAAGTCTAAAAACCGTGGAGTTATAAATCTCTTAAGTCTATTTTGAACTTAGGAGTGAAATGACCCAGTACTGTAAAAGAAGAATTCTAAAAGACAGAAAAGTCCCAGAGGGAATTCAGCCTATCTGTCAGCATTGCTATCGTCACTGAAGACAATGGGGAGCTTTACATTTGCTGTATTTTTCAGGATTGTTCTATCTAGATTTATAAAGGTGCTTTTTCTCAAGCTTTCTAAAAAGGTTTTTCAGTAAATGCAACTCTTCTCTTGCAACCTAACCTGTGAGAGTAAAAAAAAAAAGACGAAACTCTAATGATTTAGAATGTCGTCGTAAATATATTTCTTTAAATCAGTAGGATTTTAACTAGATGAAATATGTTATCATACAACTGTTTTGCCTTATAAACTTTATTAAGCTACTTTTATCGCGTAATCAAACTTTGGAAGTAAGAAAAATATTTAACAGACCTCTAATAATTTAGAAAGTTATCTTAAATACTTTCATTTAAAACTGTAGGATTAAATTTGATAAAATATGCTGTGGTGCAATTTTTTCAGTCATACACTTTATTTACGTAACTTTTTTCTCATAACTAGACTAGTGAAAGTGAAACGAACATTTGCAGTATTTCTCAAGATTGTTCAATCTAAATTTATAAAGGTGGTTTTTCTCAAGCTTTAGTAATATATATAAAATATTTAAGAAAGATATGGTGATTTAAAAGTTAATCTTAAATGCTTTTGTTTAAAATTATATGATTTTATTTAATGACTTAATGCCATAAACTTTCTCTTTTTTTTCTCTCTTCTTAAGTTCCGCTCTTAACCGTATTTTACTCTCTTAACCATACTTGTGGGAATTAAAAAAATTATTTAACGCAACTTTAATAATTTAAAAAGATACAGTAAATATTGTTCTGAAAAAATTGCAGGATTTAATTTGATAAAATGCTTCGCCATACAGTTGTTGTTACTATAACCTTTCTTTCAGAAATTAATAAAATATATTCAGATATAGAAAACAACCGGAAGATATAAGAAATTAATAAGACTAAATGAATTTCAGAAAAGGAGGGAGCATTTTACATAACAACATCTTCAAAGAAATCAAAATAATATGCTAATTAAGCATGTTTACAGATAACCAGAGTGTGTTTTTAATCCTTTATACTTAATTAGTATGAAAATTTGCCTTAAACAGATTGTTAATCTTCTACTATCATGGGAAATAAAATATGTGTATATAATTAAAAGACTCTATTTTAAAATTGTCTACTTTCAAAACATAAGTTCTTATGTCCAAATAGAATCGTTGTATCTAGCATATGTAAGAAGCTACAAGAAGAAGATTCAAAGCTGTCAGAAAAATACCGGTTGTGTTTAAACTTAGAGACTAATGTTTGATTAATATATTAATTTTAAAGAGCCATAAAAGAAAAGTTCTGAAACTGAGACAAATTAAAAGTTTTTTCACCTGAGTCCAAATTTCTCAACAATAAGAAAAATTGAAAGTTGATATTATTTTATGATTTTATATGCATTTAATAGCCTTGAAAGGATGTATTAACACATGGGGTGAAATAATTGTTAAAAATACACAATTTTCAGTTAGTTATAACAGCTGGTGAATTTCTTTATGCATTTATTTATTCAAAATATGCATACATTTCAAGAACAGTTTAAAGGGAATTGAATATAATTTTCAAAATTATGTGAAAAAGGTACATACTTTTTAAAAAACAACATATTAAAAGTATGATAAACTTCAATAAAAATAAATAATAATGCTTCAAAAAATTAATTTTAAATGAAAATTGGTTTTTAATCCTACATAAATAGAATAAAAATCAAATTTTGGGAGAATTCGCTGAAGAATTTAATTAAGAAAAATATCGTCAGGCACCATAAAAGAAGAAGAATTGTTTACAATATTTAACGATTCAATGATTGATTTCTTGCTACTAAAAAAGTGCAATTCGTTAATTAAAATAATACCTCTCATCTTGTATAATTCTCCTTATTTTGTGTTGCTATGGAAACCGACTAAAATATAATTTCATTACAATTTGAATCTAAACAAACAGTTAAATATATATTTTAAATATATATTTTAAATATATATTTTAAATATATATTTTAATATATAATATATTATAATATTTATTTTAAAAAAAGTGCCGAATGGTATTGAGACTTTCATTTCTTTCGGTACTGCTGCTGACCTCTGGCGGTGACTATGAAACATTCTCTGGGCATTACCTCTGTTATTTGATAGCGTTTACGAAGAGTTGACTCGAAACCAAAAAAATATCCTTAAAAGAATATCGGTACCGTGGTGGTTTAGGGAATAAACGTTCGCCTTCCATTGAGTTGACTCGGGTTCGAATCCAAACAGTAGCTGCTCGATACGAATTCCGCACCCGGCTTTAACGGAACACAGTGCTGACGTGGAATATCCTCAGTGGTAGACAAATCATGGGTTAGACACCCTTTGCTGTCAGGCTATCTTTGGGAGGGTTTTCGTGGATTCCCTCTACATGTAACGCATTTACGGTTTAGTTCCATCAAAAAGTCCTATCCTAACCTAATTTTTCCTAATATTTGATCCAGGAATACCCTTATCTCCTGGATTGGGTTCAAAATTACAAGGCTACAGAGAAGAACATTGATAGCCATAAAACCTAAATATGCTATTTGGGGGGGGGGGGTGTCGAAAACGAAGATGCTTTGTTGATGCTGCTGGTGGAACCATTAATCGGTGTGAACAATGCAACGCGTGCTAGTGCATTTCCCTGTGTTTCAAAAGCTATCACACAAAGTTACACTATAAGGTTTGTCAATTATTTTGTCACACTATTAGTTTTACTATTTATTTTAATTTCGTTTTTTTAAACGTATTATTTATATCAATAAGATTTACTTTAACTAGCGAACAGCGAAAAATTATATATGATTTTGAACTTAAAGTGCCTAACCTGTTTTGTCTGTTTTATCGTCTGCTCCGTTAGATCCATCGAGATTGACAACTTTTGGTAGAGAATAAATTCTGACTACGAAAATGGATTAAAAAAATAAATAAAAAAGCACGTTAAAATGCTTTGGCAGTCTTCGATGGCAAATGAAAAATTTTGTGCAAACTAAACTGGAGATATCTATGAATACTGCAAACCACTTTTACGCCACCGTACAGTGCAACCACTCTTGCGTAAAGCTTCTCGTAAGACAAATGCATTACAACAGAGAGCTCCACCATACGGAGTGGGTTAGATTAGTTACTAAATCCTTCAACTAGCGCTGTTTTTATTTTATTATTCGAACAACATTATTTAATGCATATAGTGTTGTTAAGAAAGTTATTAATTTCCGTTTCTACTTGTTATATTGTACAACTTGCTATGTTGTATAATTTTGACGCACCTTTATTTCTAGAATTATATTCTGAATGAGAAATTTTTGCTAAAAATGTTGATTTATTTGAGAATACATAAAATAATAAAAACTGCAACTTATCATTTTCTCGTGATAAATCAATCAACTATTCTTTTTGTTTAAATTCAAGAAGAAAGAATAGCAAAATTTGAAGATATATATTTATTTGTTGCATTAAATTTGATGTAAAATTAACAATGAGGCAGTGATAAAATAGTTTCAAATTTATTATGTAAAATGATTATCAATGAATTAAAATTTTTATTCAAAATTAATATGAATATTTCAATATTTATCTTAAACAGCATGATTAAATTGGCTTAGAGTTTCGAATTAATTTAAAAACTTATGTATTGGACTTCACGCTAATTATAATATCTAAGACATCTCTTCATTTATTTGAAATTTAAATTTAGAAGCAGCTTTCAACCTAAATAGTATTTGATGTTAAGAATTAATAAGTCTTGAGAATTCTCCGATAAGTCTAACTTATCCAAATCCGGCGAAATATTTCAATGATCAAACTGTCAGAGGAACTGGATTATTCCGTAGAATTTGCAGTAATAACTTTCTAAGAACCATCATCGACTAAAAGGATGACTTCAGAACCATTTTTAATTGAACTTAGCGAATCAGAGTTTCTCTTGATATAAACTTACCAGAAAGTTTATCCATAATTCCTTAGTATTATATAGATCCAAGATATATTTCAAGCTATACATACATACAAACGTATATATATATATATATATATATATATATATATATATATATATATATATATATATATATATATATATATATATATATATATATATATATATAGAAAAAAAACCGGGAAAAAATCTGAAAAAAAGATCAAAACTTTTAATAAATCCGGAAAATAAAAGATATAATCTTTTCATCAGCTCACACGATTATGTCCACAGAAAAAAGTACTTTCTAATATTGTATCAATATAGCCAAAGCAAAATATATCAATACAACAGTAAGTTCATGTAAGTTTATTATTGGATTCGCTGCTCCCTTTTTTGATTTCATTTCATGTTTTATTTTATTTTCTGTGTTTACGTGATATATTTTTACTTATTGTGTTCTATTTTATTTGTTGTAATTTTTTTGTAAAATTTTTTGAGTGCTCCTCACACTGTTGTATTGATATATTTTGGTTTGGCTATATTGATACAATATTAGAAAACACTTTTTTCTGTGGATGTAATCGTGTGAGCTCATGAAAATATTATATCCTTTATTTTCCGGATTTTTTTAAATTTTTGCTCTTTTTTCGGATTGTTTTTTTTTCTTCCTTTTTTTTTTTGTTACTTTTATTTTTATTACTATTTTTTCCCCTTCTTTCATTGTTCTGTAATTTTTCCCTTGTTTTCTTTTCTTTTTGAACTTATGTGTATATATATATATATATATATATATATATAATACTATAGTGTGACTAGCACTCAAAAGTGCTCATATTTGAGTGCTACTCACACTATTGTATTCATATGTTTCACTTTGACTATATTAATATAATATTAGAAAACATATCGTATCCTTATTTTGTTTTCCGGTTTTTAATTTTTTTTAATTTTAAATATTTTTAAAAAACATTTTAATTATAAGTGATTTTTCTTCTTTTCTTTAAAAATCTATATATTTACTTGTTTTCTTTGTATTTTTAGCTCAATTTATGGGTCTCTGCACTTGCAGCTTATGCGCAGTAAATAAAACTTATTATTATTTTTTTATTTATTTACTTAATGTTTTTCGTTAATCTCTCTTTTATTTTATCTATCCTTTCCTTTAAAGTTAAAATTGCGTCTTTCATTTATAGTTTAAATTTTATTTCGTATTTATAAAGGACGTAAACATTTGCATACCTTATATTTCAAAAGTATTTTTGAACAATTCTAAGAAAAATAAATTCAATAAAAAAAACTTAAATTTATTGTTGCATATATTTATCGTTCAAAAAATTAGTACAAATTATTGTACCCCTTAATATTCAAAAACATACTTAAAAAAAAAATTCTTAACTATAACTAGATATGCAAGAGGTGAAATTAACAATAAAGGTCCAAATTGACTGCGCTCTTGACAAAAGTATTGGAAGAATTGTTTACATATCACTGCAATCTTACACAGGTTTCATGGTCAAGATTTCAAATGCATCGGAAATAAATGGGTTCTTTTTTTACGAAAATATATTTTTGTGTCAGATTTCCTATATTAATTAATATTTAGCCCTAAATAATTTACATATTTGAGGTTAGTATGTAGGAAGTAAAAATCCACTCATTAGAACAAAAGTTATTCGAAGCTATACTTTTTTCAAAAAAAGTAATGAAAAATTCCCATAATTTTCTTAATACGTAATAAAAGTTCACATAACTTCCTGAAGTAAAGCTTATAGATTTGAGGATAACATAATAGATTTTTTTATTACAGTTTTTCTATGTGCTTCATGACTCAACTGACTCATTCCGTACAAAGCTCGAATATTTTTTTTTAAATGTCATTTTGTCATTCAAAATGTGTTGGGTATTTATAAAAAAATTAACAACAAAAGTAGATTGAATGATCTTAAACTTCATTAACTTTAGACATATCTCTCTGAGGTTTTATTTCTAAGAATTATAGTATACTGAATTATTTGAGAGATTTCTCGATGAAACTTTCTAAGAACATTACAATAAATCATTCCTTCTCTATGTTTATTGAATAAAATGAAAGTTTAAAAAAATTTCATTCCTATATTTAGTAACTTTGATTAAATTAAGAGATATGAAATCATCCAGATATTTATTCATTTCAATATTCTTTTAGTAACACTCCAAAAAAAAAGAAGAAAATAACTTATCCCAGAAGAATTCCTTTAAATGAAATCAACTGAAAAAATCTGAACCAAACTACTGTTTTTTCTTAAATACAAAAAAAAAAAAAAAAAAATGTTTCAGCGTGAACGTGAATTTATGGTTGACGACAAGGCTTCATTTAAAATTTGAGGAAGGAGGTTTTCTTTTAAATTAAAAGTTGGTTTAGTTTTTAATGGGAACAAAAATCCTCTTAGAACACCGGGGTATCGGATTTAATTCCATGTTTCGTTACCACACTGACATTTTTTCTTTGTGATATTTTTCTTTTTCGAGCTTTTTAAGATCAGTAGAAAATTGATTTTTTTCCCCTTTAAATGCAATTGATTCTTTCAAAGACGTTTTTCTTGGTAAATACTAATCAAAGAAAAGATCTAAGGGATTTGAATGAGAGAAACTCGATTTAAATGGAAAAATTGAGATTTTATTTCCAGAAATGGCTCTCAATAGTATGGATTTTATAAATCAATTAAACTTATTTTTTTCAGTCTGAACTTTTTAAAGTAATGTAATTGAATAAATAACTTTAAGATCTATAGTTTCATTTATATAATAAGTATAAAAGAACTTCTGGATGGTAAATAACTCTACGTAATGCATTTTTGAGTTAATAATTTTGAAAACGTTCTTCAAATGAAACTTTAAAGTTATTTTTGGAACAGGTATAATAGTAATTTGAAAACAAGAAGTATATATATATATATATATATATATTCTGTTTTTTTAATTAATTAGAGATTTTATTAGCTTCATAGTATTATTTGAACAAGAAAATTGTATTAGAAATGTTATTCAGTAATTAGAAATTTGTATTATCTCTAAATCAAATAAACATTTTTTTGTTTTTCAATGTGCTTCTCTATCAAATATCATCAATTAAGGGCGAATAATATGACTAATGAATAAGTTAAAAATGAAGTTGAACTTTGAACCCTGACTTTTGATTATACGAATAAATTTCTACAATATTTTTTTTTTTTAAGTTTTTATACATATATGATTATTATTTAACAAATCGTGTAAGTTATCAGAGAAGTTTGAAATTCTAGTTTTTAAAAAATTTCAATTGCCAATCCTAGACTGGGACCATTTAGCCATGCACTTACATAAAATTGGCGAGACATTATTTTTTTTTAATTATTTAACAGTGATAACTATTCATGCAACAACGATTGCACGCAACTGTTGCAAACAAATCAAACAGCATGGTATATGCGGGGCCTACGCTGCGAATTCGCCATTTCGCCCTATGCGATAAAATCTTAAATTCCGCGAAACAATTTCTGTTTTAGTGAAAGTACTGGAAAATGCTTTTTCTACTGAAAAAAAAAAGATATATCCCCCTTTATCCTGGAAAAAAATCCAGTCTGAATGTACTTTTTTGAACAGATCCTGCATTTTTTATACGATTACAGTAACTTCTGTTAGATACATCGCATAACTGATTAAGATTATTTTAGGTCCAGACAATGTAAACATAGCAACAAGAGAGATTATGTAACCACAAGAAACTACCGTAAAATAAAGAGTAATACAATCGTACCAGGATCACGTGAAATCACGGGACAAAATTCTTTCCTATATTTAAGGTCAATAAAGCAGATTAAGAGGTAGCAATATGCATATGATCATCCAACTATTTTTGTAGAAAATATTTTTTCTCGTGACAATATTATATACAGTAACGTGACAATTGCACAATGTTGCTTCAGGATTATCCTAAAACTTCTGCTCTAATCGACCTATTCCTATTTCGTTTTCTCAAAGTAGATAAAACATCAAAATTTTCCATCCTCAATCACATTCATTGCTCAGTTACTCCTCCCAAACTGCAAAATGACTCTTTATTTGAATTTGAATTTCGTAAAATAATTCAATTTATAGAAAAATTATATTTTGATTTAAAATTTTCCAAGGGAAAAACGCATCATTAAAAACTTTTAAGATTAGACTTCGGCTAAGAATTTTGATATGTGGCTAATACTTTTGATATTTGGCTAATTCACTGATTAGTAAGTTGAGGGCGTTAACTCGGGCCCTGTATATGTGCTGTTATTTGCACTCCCTAGTAAAGATTTTTTATAGTTTTAGCGATATAGATTGATTTTCCGTTAGGAAGCAGCAATTAATAATTTAAGTTCGCTAGCACATAACATTAAGGAATTTGTTAGAACTTATATTTTAAGTTATTTATATGCAGTGGTGGGCAAAATATATACAAATAAACTTTCTTATGTAAATTAAGAACTTTAACCTGTACATTTCGCCATCACTTTATAAATAAAATTAAAGTTTCCGAGTAAAATCAGGAGACTGTGTAGTTTTTGCCTTGCTTCTTCTACTTCAGTAGGAGCCGCAAAGCACTGAGTTTTTTTCTGAAAATGCAGCCTAAGCCACCAAAGGCCGCATATTTAAAAACAGTATAAATTAGTGACTTCAAATGTTCGTAAGCTTACACTGACAATTATAACATTATTTTTTTTCCTCTTACACACTGGTGATCAAAGTTAAGTGAAAATTTAAAGTTGTTTGAATATCTCTAGCTGATATATATATATATATATATATATGTATGTGAATACGTAATGCAAACGTTGCTAAAATGTAGCAAATTTTGATAAAATTTGGAATGAACATAGGTGATGTAATATTTTTGTTCACCAATTACTCTACTCTCGCATAATCGCTCAAAATGCTCATCGAAGTCAGAAAATTTGGAACAATGGAGGAAAGATTCGAACTAAAACTTCTTACAGATATATTAGCCTTGTAACGTGATTTAATAGTAGAATAAATAGAGTTTACTCGTAGTCTCTACACAGGATTTTTTTTTTCATTCGCTTACACAATGCTGTTTTCGCGTTCCAGAATTTATTTTTGTCCTGAGTGAAGAGTCAAAACTAGTACTAAAAACCCTTTCCGGAGCATCGCAAATGTGTTCTTAATAGGGTTCAGTTCTAGGAACCTGGGTAGACAATATATACGGTAAATTTTCTCGCTTACGAAAAAGAAAAAAAAATCAAACTAAATGAATTCTATGTGGTCTATTGTGGTTAAACGAATCCATGGTTTACTGCATTAGAAGCAAAGATGGGGATCTAAGATCGTAATTATACTTCAAAGCAATGAAATTGATTCTCTTTTAGGCAGTAAGGAATGCGTTGTCATCAAACAAGAAGCCTATCCAGAACATCTATTTTTCACTTCTATAAATATTAATTTTTGGATATAAAAGGCTCTCATTATAACCATATTACCTAGAGAACAACTTTGAAGTATCCGAGAAATCTATAATTATGGTTAGGGAAGGATTCCATTTGCGCACCCCTCCACGTCTCTTGGCATTTTGAGCCGGTTTAGGCAACGCCTCCTATAACTGAAAGCCTCGACACGTTTTTTTTTATAGGTAGTCTGATCAGATCACTGTGAAGGATATCCACTTTCTGATCTGGTCTTAATACAAAATCTAGTAAAAAAAAAGAAAGTGGTAGCAAATATATGACTAAAAATTTTTTTTATTTATGAATATTATTGGTTTGCCTTATTCACTTGTCAGCCACTACAGATTCAATTCTCCAATATATAAGATAAATTGCTCTCAATCAATACCAGTTTCCTTGACCTTTGGGCACTGGGGTGCAGGAGCAGATGTTCCAATTGCGTGTCGGCAACGCAAACGCGTATTAGCATTGGGTAACACAAATGTGGGTTAGTTCCATGAAAAAGTCCTCCATTAAGTTTCTCCCATTACTTGATCCAGAAGTTCCCTTGTTTTCTGGATTGGGTTCAAAATTACAAGGATATGGAGTTGAACATTGGTAGTTGTAAACTGAAAATTCGGTCGGCAGTTCAACGACGGCTTCAAAACAAAATAAAATTGGGCTGCCGGCCGAACGAGGAATCCCCAGTGTAGTCCCTAACATTATTGGTACGCAATTTATTGACCCACAAAAGTGATGAAAGGCTGTGCCAAGCATTTCCAGAACGTGGCTGAAACCACGGACCTGTGACACAGCAGCGCGAAGCGCGACTACTGTTGGCTTATCATGCACTTCTCAGGAGTTGTCCCTGGATTTTTTAAATTGCTTCATTTCTAGCATGAAACCACGTTGTTAAATCTACATATCTTTACCCATTTTTTAGTACAATTCTGTGACCACTGTTTTATATCTCCCGATGAATGATGCGTAATATCATACTTGCGTACAACAATTTCTGCAAAATTATTTCTTTTGTGCATGAATCAGCTTGCCTGCGTAATCTTTCGCACTCTGTGTAAGATTTTATTTTTATATATAATATGGTAGTAAATTAATGCATTCATACTTAATTCTTGTTTCAGTAAATATATTTTTAAATGATTTTGACCGTCACTGCATTGAAATAGTTTAACCATACTTTTACCTGAGTTAATTATAATCTTCTTCTATTCTAAGCAATGGCTATGTGTCAATTTAAAATTGATTATAATGTCACTTTAATTGGCCTGTCATTGCTACGAAGAAAATATTTTTTTGAAGACCTTAAAAGTTCACAGGTCTCTCTTGCAGGTTTGCCACGGGTGACTAAAATGCAAAAAGAGCTGACTAATAAAATTCAAATGCTTATTACTATGCCAACATTATAATGCCAACATTATCGATTCTACAACTTCGATGAATCGGTTAAAGCCACTTCGCGGCTGTGCACCGAGATTTCCTGAATTTCTAACATTCTAACATTTACAATAAGTTTCCAAATCTTTGTGGTTATCAAGAAAATTTGATAAGCCATTTTAAGAGCAAGAGATATATTTTATAGTATAAAGTTTGCTACCACTTGAATAATTTGGCGGAACTTAGGGAGCTCCGCCAATCGAAAATCGGCACGAACTTTCCAGACCAATATCAGGTCATTTACCTTTAACGAGAAGCTCAAACAAAAATCTTTTCCAGAAATTTTATTAATGACCACTTCTTTCTAAAAACTAATTCATATTCCACAATTTCATCTCGTTGCGGAAATTGTGTCTTAAAATTTAGTCGGGACAAATATTCTCTAATATCATCGGATTTGAAATAAAGGTATCGAAAGTTTTCTTGACTAGTAGATTTCTTTTATATCAACGCTTGTTAAGACCAAATTTTCTTTTAAAAGCTACCATTAGATTTACATTGAATTATAGTAAAAATCATTATGAGAATACCTCACGATCAGAAACACTTTATGATTTGTGTTGGAGGAATCAACACAAATTTCATTTTTAAAAAAGTCAAAACGTAAATAGCATAGTTATGTCCCTTCCATTAAATAAATTGTTCAATTAAAATAATAAATCTTAATTATTCTAAACGGACAAGTTTTTGAGATGGATTTTTCATTCAATATTTTTATTAATTGTTTTGTTTCTTTTGAATATTTAGTTTCTTTTGAATATTTAGAGGGAAAATTAGAGCATGAATTGAAATTTTAAAAAAAAAATATTGAAAAAAGTTCGTAATATTATTGGTAAACATAATGTTAAAAGAAGACAGCGACAAATTCAATTGTTTAAAAATATGAACAAGCTTCATCACAGAAAGGTGCATCTTCAAAATCAGGGAAACGTGAAAATACGTGTAAAAACATGCAAAATACAGAATAGGTGATTTATGAAAATAAAAACAAGGTCCATGCCCTGAAGTTAAATCAGTTTGAGAAGAATAAAGAGTTAAAAGCTAAAAAGAGAACATAAATGTTTTTACAATTTTGGACAAATGTCGAACAACAGTAAGATCATTTACTTGGGAATTATATTTTCAACTGCATGAAAGTACTCCAGAAAACAAGGTACACTCATTTTTAAATAACAGTAAGTGACGAATAATCAAAACTGTGACCTTCAGTCGAGCAGTGTTTGTCTTAATAAAAATTCATTATTAGTTTTCCTTTCACTAACAAAGATACTTTGTTACCAGTCTACTATTTCTAATTTCTATAAATTTTGAGACACTACGATTGGTATATTTAAAATAAAATAATCATGTATTATCTTTCAATTAAAGCATTTATTAGTTCATAACTTTTTTTAAAACTCTTTATTCCATTTTTTTTCGATTAATTTACTTATAATTTAATCAATATAATTTACTTTATCTGAATATGATCTTACTCATCGCGAAAATAAATTAAAAATAATTAATAATCAATTAATTTACTCTCTTACTCGTAGAAACGTTCAATTTTATCATAATTGTTACCTATTCTAAATTTATCCTTTACTAAAACACAAATCTCACATAAGCAATCGAGCTTTATTTCTAATATAATTCGACTAACATTTCAGTTGAAAGACCGATAGAAAGGCGGAAATTCTAAATTAAACGTCGTTTGTGAGGGCTGAAACTGTAGACGTTTCCCAAACATAAAATTACATTCCATTTTAACTGAATATAAAGTTTTCAGTCGATGTTGAGTTCAATGCTTAATTGTTGAATTATCAGTCTAATTAGCTGGATAATCATTTTAACTGCGTTACGTCATTCTTAATAAAAGCCTTTCGCGTTACGCCGAGTAGGTTCATCGGGTACACGCGTCTTAATTGCACTGCGTCACTTTCTGAGATTATTTCACTAATCTTACGTCATTTCCACACCACTTGTAATTTGAAATCTTAAAATAAACAAGAAGTACGTTTCCATAAAATTAACATAGAGCAAAAAATGGGCTATATATCAAGGTTTAATTATCGAAAAAAAAAATTAATTCTGACGATTGTTTTAAATGCTATTTATTTTCCCGAATCTTGATAGTTCAGTCCACTATATTATATTAATAAAAATATATATATTTTGAGAACTTACTAGATCTGTCCATTAACCTTTATGAATATCGATCTATTTTTTTCTAACCAAATTGCATTGTGTCACTTTCTGAGATTATTTCTCTAACTTTAAGACATTTCCGAACCACTTCTAATCTGGAATTTTTAAAATAAAAAATAAAAAAATTCCATACAGTTAACATAGAGCAAAAATAAGCTATATATTAACCCTTTAATGGGCCATTTATTTCTAGTAAGGGTAAATTAAAGTTTTTTTTGGAATTGAAATTGTTCTAAGAATAATAATTGATATAAAAAATTAAAAAAAACTCATTTAGTTTATAAAAATAACACTTTTTTGGTGGTAAATATATTTAACACGACCTATTAGAAACTTATTGACTTTTATTTTTCTTTTTTTATGAAATAAATATTATAAATGCTACAATTTTCAAAAGGAACTATGTATTTTATAACTTTTATACGTTTTTTTTAACTAACAAATGGTTACCAATTTTATTCAAACGCACTTCAAGAAAGCTGAAGCTATTGACAAACGGAAACCTAAATTAAAAGTGGTAAGAAAGTGGTGGTAAGTATACTTCCTACTGCTTTCGAAAGGGTTAAGGTAAAATTATCTAAGGGGGGGGGGTACTGTAGTGTGTTTACGACTACTAAAGTGCGATTCCAATTCCTTAGTATATAAGACATGTTAACTCGATTCGATGTACCTTTTCATAAATGAAAGTTAACATTGTCGATAACATACTACCCACAGGTTAAAATGTTCTATCAAGCAAACCAAAAACAATACCTAACCTAATAATTAAGTTTTTCGTTGCCGATCACGCAATAATGAGAGACGATATTCTTCCCTAATATTTGTTTCAATGGCAAGATGCACCTTATAACCCAACTAATTTTACAGAAAATATTATGTTTTCTCAAAAAAAAATTTGTATTGTTTACTTAAATAAACTTATTATATAATTTAACAACTAAAATGACGTCTATAATAAGACATTTAAATTTGATATTATCTTAATATATTACAGCTTTTCGATGATATATATGATATAACCTCCTGCACTCAGCCGGTAATAAACATGTTAACCAAAAGTTTAGAAAGATTTTTTTCCTTTAAAAATTTTGTTTTTTAAAAGTAAACTAGATATTGTAAACTTTATTTTTATTTATTTTTTTTTTAAAAAAAAGGAAATGATATAGATTAGATTTCATTTCTCTTAGACATTATGCAAGCAAATATGCAATAATGCAAATTTCAAATGAGCTTAGTTTTCAAAGATAGCATAAAGTACTCACATTGTAGTACTGAGAACTAAAATAATTTTTCTTTCAGAAAACTAATATTTTTTTACGATATTTGAACAAGGCTATTTTATGAATTTTTAAACAGCTGAACTTATGAATAATTCATCAAAGTTTAAAACAAATATAAAAAAATCTTCGTTTTCATGCAAAGTTCTTACAACAGCAAACAATTATAATCTTAATAAGGCATGATAACTTTTAAAAGATTCTCTATCTTTTTAATTTATGCTTTAGATAATAAGAAGCTTTTCAAAAGCATTCATAAAAGTAAATTGACCTCGTAAACATTAGTTTTATTGTATTCTTTGTAACAAGTACTAGGCTATAGCAGTCGTAGCCCTGAATTTAAATGACGAACAAAAACTATAGCATATACTGCTAATGATCAAGATCATTTGGGTGACTTAACTTCGTGCGTTGAATAAAATATTTTGAGAGACGAGAAGGACTTTAAAAATCACAACAAAAGATTTCGTTTGTGTTTTAAGGGGCAGAATTCAAAATAAATTTCTTGCTGATAAGGCTTCAGAGGAGAGTACTTAAAGCTTTCATTATTAAAATGCTTCAAATATAGATTTGAAGAGTTAGAAAAGTCTTCGTTTTTATAAGTTTATCTTATAATAAGAAGAAGAGAGGAAAAATAATTTGAAATATTAAATAAAAGTTAGGCAGGAAATCATTTACTGAAATATTTTAAATTTAATAATGTTCTTTTCATACTTTAATTATATTTATATTTGAGGTATTATTATAATGTTTTATTTTCTCTCTGAACTGAAGTTTCCATTTAAGTAGATATTTATGGAACAAGATTCGTGCGGTCCTTTAAAAATTCGAAACGTTATCGCAAATGTAGGCTTGCCAATATTTCTACGCTTTTTGGAATAATTTCTTCGAATTGTAACTTCGCTTATGTCTTAATAAATCACTCTTTCTCTTATATATTTGATTTAATGTTATTTCCCACATCACTACTTATAAATGACTCAAAAGCGTATATGAAAGCTCCCCAAAATCCAAACTTAGCGCGTAGTAAATTACAAGAAAAGAAGACATAGAAAAGTGGTGCCTTGAGTAGAAATTTCAATTAAAAGGCCAAAAATCGCAACTCCTAACCATTCGAAAGAAAATGAAGAAAAAATTACTACTATAAAACAAGTTAACTATACCAAATAAAACAAAACCAATACTTGATAAGGCCAAATACCTAGAATTCATCTTTCATAGCAAATTGCACATGAATGATCACATCAAATGCATTGCTAATAAAGCAGAAGCAGCATGCAGCAGATTCCAGTTACTATATCAATCAAACATAGCACTAAAACTTAAAAGATCCATTATTAAAATGCTTCAAATATAGATCTCTATTTATCCATGATCCGCCCCATTCTTACTTATGCCCCTCTAGACTTGACAAATATAAGACAAACTCAGCTAAACAAATTAATATTTATCCAGAATAAAATACTAAGAAGGATAGCAAACATCAGATGGTTCTTAAGAAAAAACACAATACACCACGACCTCAAAATATATGCAATAGATAAACCTATAGCTACATAAAACCTGAAGTTTTATGAAAAAGTCACCTCTCGTTCTGCAGTAAATTTTAAAGAAATATTTCTATTTGAAAATTTAACTAAAGACAGGAACATCAGATCAATAGCAGCATACTCTAGCAGTGATGCATCATATTCTCGACATCAATAACATTTACATAACCTCATTTTCACTATACCAGCTTAGCTCAAGTTAAACCTCATATTTTTACTATATGGTCTTATCACCTTCTGTGTATAACTGCACAGTCAGAAATCAATGATCATCTATCCACAAGAATACTCTTTTACTTCATATCCATTCCACCACCTTATCGAAACACAACAAAGAAATCTCACATCACATTTTCAAGTTAAAGATGAATGGGAAAAAGGCCGCAAGCGGCCTCAGGTGCCCAGATATAGATGCCTTCGAGATATTACAATCTGCCTTCTATCAAAGTCGCTTAGATCCGCAGCCTTTACCATTGCACACAGAAGTAAGTGAAAGAATGATTCTTCAGTCCTAGTCCTAGTCCTAGTCCTGTCGGTTGTTCGGGTAGCCTGACGCCGGAACGCCCCTTTACCCCTTCATCACGAGATGCGGATCCTTGTGGTGTTTCCTTGAGGTCCTTGTTATCTAAAATTGAAAGTAAAGAATTAGTAATGAGCATATTGCTCGAGTAAAATCCTATAAAATGATGCATGTTGTAATACATATAATAGAATATGAAATACAACAAATGAGTACATAAAATAAGATAAATAAGTAATAAAAATTTGAACTTCTAGCGAGAAGTTTGTCAAAAATTGTACACCTGGTACAAGTTTTCTACCGATCTTCGCATCCATTTCATTCTCTCCAATCTTTCAAACTTCATTCATTATACTTCTTATTGCCCCTTTTATAATCAAATCATATTGATTTTGTCAACGCATCGAAGCATTTACAAGTCATGTCCGAATTGAATTTGTCATATTTATAATAGTGCCATTTGTAACTTAATATAGATATATCTCTTAATATTGCCAATATAAGAATTTTTAACTTCGAGTAAGAAGTTTGTCAAGTACTTGCACGCCACAGTACAATGTTCGCCCATTCTATATCTTAGTGCCCCTTTTCAAAGCTTAGTCTGTTCTTAAAAACAAATCAAATTGATTTTGTCAACGCTTAAATGATATTTACAATATTTACATGTCATGTCCGAGTTAAATTGCCATATATAATGTTTTTATTAGTGCCATAAATAATGCCATTGAGTTTATCTCACATGGTCAGAATTACATCACTTGTAAAAAAGTGAGAAACTGGCCTCAGGGAGGCATCCTCAGCTAAATTTTCGAACTCAAAAATATAGTCGAAATTTGCTGCTGTGCAGTCTAAAGCCTTTTTAAAAAAGTTTCGATTTAGTTTGTGAAAGTGATGTTCGAAACTGTCCAACTATAGGTCTGTGTGAATATCTACATTTCTTTGATACCACTCTGCGCCAGTTAGTCTTTTTAAGATCTTGTTCTGCGTTGCTGTGAGTTGACATATCTGAAAAAAGTGGTGAATTATATTGGGTTGGAAGGAAAGTTCAGTCGTATTTAAAACAGGCAAGTGATTTTTCTTGTAAATAAAAAAAAAGATCTCGCTAGTTAGTCAATCGGATTTGTTTTTGTTTTTTTAGCTGCTGGTTTAATATAAAAGGTGCCCTTTTTTACCGTTCATCATTTACTTGTGATATTTAAAGTGAAAAACATGTCAGTAGATAAAGTGCATTTACGACACTGCATTTTATATGAATTCCAAAAAGGAAGCAACGCATCGGTTGCATATAAAAATTTATGTGCGGTATTTGGAAAAGATATTGTAAATATTCATACTTGTCAAAGATGGTTTAGCAAATTTCGTTCCGGGGATCTGAGCCTCAAAGAAAGTGATCAATCTGGACGACCATCCAAGATCGATAATTATGTTTTGCGATCCATGTTGGAAAATAATCCACATTTTACAAGTCGAGAAATTGCAGAATTGCAGTTTGGCATTCATCATACAACTGTTGGAGATCACATTAAATCTCTTGGGTTTGTGTTAAAGCAAAATGTTTGGATTCCACAAGAATTAACGGAAAAGAACTTGTCTGGTCGAGCAAAAATGTGTTCATCACATCTGATTAGACACAATGTGGAGCCGTTTTTGGACAGGCTGGTTACTGGAGATGAAAAGTGGATTCTTTACGAGAATATTAAGAAAAAAAATCTTACTGCAAACCAGGAACATCATCAGCAACAGTTCCAAAACCAAGTATCCATCAACGAAAATTACTGCTTTGTTTGTGGTGGCACAGGAAAGGTCCAATGTACTACGAGTAGCTGAAAAAGGGAAAAAACATCAACGCGGATCTATACTGCAATCAGCTGGATAAATAGAATGCATCTACCAAAGAAAAAAGGCCAGCATTAGCATCCAGAAAAGGAATAGTGTTCCACAACGACTAGTGTTCGCCCGCATATTGCAATGGTGACACTACAAAAAGTGAATGCGTTAGGATGGGAAATCGTTAGTCACTCACCGTATTCACCTGACATTGCACTATCCGATTATTACCTGTTCAGATATCTGCAAAATTATCTAACGGGAAAAAATTCAAGTCTTTTGAAAGTGTTTCTAAGCAGTTGCTGACTATTTTAACTCCAAGGACAAGAACTTCTTCAAAACAGGAATTCACAGGTTACCTGAAAGATGGCAACAGTTTGTAACAAATAGCGGAGCATATATAATTGATTAATATTAAACACATATTTTTATAAATGAATTCAAATATTTTCTTTAAAATACGACAGAACTTTCCCTCCAATCCGATATATGCCTACGAATTGTTTAAAAATAATGGTGGAGAAAAATCTACTAAATTGAATTTATTAAACCAAAAATCACAATAATTAAGTAAATTTTGAATAAATTTTCTGCAATTCCATAAAAGAGTGTAAGTTTTATAGTTCTATATCATGTTATACGCTGTCAGCCAGCTGTTTTTCGCGGGCTATGTGAAAGGTCAGTGTCAGCAAGCGGTGGAAGACGCAGTCTAAATGTAATTTTAGTGTCAGCCACCGGTGGTTGACACAGCCTAAATGTAATTTCAGTGTCAGTCACCGGTGGTTGACGCGGTCTACATGTAATTTCAGTGTCAGCCACCGGTGGATGACTCATCGCCTCCTATAACTGAAAGCCTCCACACGGTTTTTTATAGGTAGTCCAATCGAGACCACTGTGAACGATATCCACTTTCCGAACGAGTCATTTAATACAAAATCTAGTTAAAATAAGAAAGTGGTAGCAAATATATGACTAAAAATTTGTTTTTTTATGAATCTTACTGGTTTGCCTTATTCACTTGTCAACCACTAGAGATTCAATTCTCAAAAATATATGATAAATTTCTCTCAATTACTTTTATAAAAGGGGCCTCCCTGGCCGAGCGGTATCGCTCGCCAAACGCTCTGTTAAGCGTGGAGGTGGCGGGCTCGAATCCCGCCGTAACCCTGGATGTATTCTTTGTGATGTCTTTCTCTATATTGTGCTATCTGTCTTTCTACTTGACAAAGGTTTATAAGCCTTAATTGAGCACACAAGCCTGCAAATGTATGTTGTAACAATAAACAATACTTTTATAAAAGGTTTTGGGTTCATGCGCACAACTGGTTCACTTTTTAAATAGTCTGCACGGACTACTTATGAAAGACGGTGTGGAGGCTTTTTGATGAAGGAGGTGATGGGTTGACGCGGCCTAAGTGGAAAGTCCAGTGTCAGCCACCAATGGCGGACGCGGTGCTCAGCGTGTTAATAAATTTGTATTCAGCCCAGCTCTTGAAATTTCGCAATAAATATATCACGTTTCGGAAATCATATCGTTCGGATTTTTAGTTTCAAACTGAAAGTTAGAAATAAAAATAGTAAACTTTGATTCCTTCACCTAAGATTTGAACAATTAGAATATTTCTATTTTTGTATCTCGCACGTAAAATATACACAATTGGAGTAATTCTTTATTTTATACCGAACGTATTATGTACACAGTTGGAGTAATTCTACTTTTTATCCAGCACGTAAAATTTCACGATTGGAGTGATTTTATCATTTATCCCATATTTAATCTTTACACAATTGGTGTAATTCTTTCTTTTATCCCGTACGTAACATTTGCATAATTGGTGTAGTTCTATTTTTTATCCCCTACATATCATTTGTACATTTATTAATATTTTATTTAAAAAGTAGCTTGAAAATATTTATGTAGGTCTAAAATGCATTTGCATCAAATGAGAATACATAAAAATGGCTTGATGTGCATTTAATCCATTAATTACCAGTCATTAAAATTGCAGTAATGTAAAAAGTGCCCGGTGCAAAATAAGTGGCAGTACATATATGCTGAAACAAGGTGGTGATATTCTTCTGTTATCTACCACTTGAAAGCATTGCGCTTGAAAAGGCCCTGTTCTTTCACTTCGGACTCAAATACAAATATTTTATTTTATAACCGTCGTTAAACAGCCGACCCAATTTTATGGGTTTACGACTACTAATGTTCAACTCTGTAGTCCTTGTAATTTTGAACCCAATCCAGAAGACAAGAGAACTCCTGGATCGAGTATTGGGAGAAATTTGCCTTCATGGAGGACTTTTTGATGGAACTAATCCGCATTTGCGTTACATGGAGAGGAAGACCACGAGAACCTTCCATGATTTGCCTGACGGCAATGGAACTTTAACCATGATCCGCGTATCACTGAGGATATTTCATGTCAGCACTGTGGTCGGTGCAAGCCGGATGCGGAATTCGTATCAACTGGGATTCAAACCCGGATAGCCTCATTGGAAGGCGAACACTCTATCCCCTGAGCCATCGCTGCTCAAATACAAATACCGAAACTTATTATGATAGAACTATTTTATCACTTCGGAAAATAAATTTCACATCGGAACTTTTTGCATTGTGAAATAATATTAAAAAAAAAAAAAAAAAAAAAGGTGGTTTAAAAGAACGCTAGGCAAACACTCTCAATTTCATAACAAATGACACTTTTAGAATATAAAGTACCAACTCTTTTTAAACCATATATTATTCTTTACAGATTGTTATCGGACATACTCCATTCGTAACGCTTTAGGTCCAATTTACGGGTAAAAAATATATCTGGCAATAGCAATTTTGCACAAATTTATGTGACCGGACATACTTCCTATGAGACGCAAGGAAGCCATAGCCTGAAAAAAAATTAAAAATGTAATGTTAAATGTTTTGTGATAATGTCGTATTTTTTATAGAATTTAACTTCACGTCAATTTTAGAAATTTAGTTGGTTACACAGACATTTTATTTAGAAACATTTCTAAATGGAAATAAAAACTTAAAACAATTTGCTTTCTTGATCATCTTCTACCAGTTTTCAAGTTTTTTTCTGGAGTGCGGTTATCTTGTAGAAAGAGAAAGAATATATATTTAATATAACTTTTTATTACGGAATTTAAAGAATAAATCTAATAATTATCAGAGACAAAGTACCATCGAGATTCTCCGCATTCTCATATAGGATTAAATAAAAATGCTGATGAAGTTGGCATGAAAGAAAAAGAAACACCAGTAATTTATTAGAAGTTATCCATAATCTACAGATTTTGCAGCATTTTTGAATTAATCTAGTGACTCTATAATTTTCATCGACTCCTTTTTATGGTAGAAAAGGGCCGCAACTGGAGACTGAAAGATAAAAAAAGTGGTGGCTAACAAAATTCAAAATTTTATTAAAATTAGCTACTTTATATAGCATATTCTTCTTATATACTACCATTGAAAGTGAAGGCAGATATTATTTTTGCTTTACATAAGGACAATTTGAAATGTAAATCAAAGTGTTAGTAATGATATATATATATATATATATATATATATATATATATATATATATATATATATATATATATATATATATATATATATATATATATATATATATATATATATATATATATATATTAATATATATATATATATATATATATCGAAAATCACCAAAGGAAAAAGCAAGTACTTGTCATAGGGAATATACATTTTTCCAAAAAATTTCCTAGTTAAAGATGTTTTCCTAAAGTTAGTCTATCTCCGAAGTGATAAGGAACAAATTTTAAATTAAAATTAAAATTTTTTTTAGCATTATTATTTTTCTTAACATTGAGCAGTATTTACATTTTCTCTGAGAAACCATACCATTTAACACAATACCTGAAATTTTAAACAATTGGAAATTCTAAAAAATATATAGATTTGAAAATGTGATAGCATATGTTACAGATGACATATAAGCAGCTCCTAGTCTAGCAATGAGATTGTTTTCATTATATTTAGTATGAATTAAAAAGAAGAGTATAATTTACTGTTTCGTTCGAAACTATTCACCCAGAGACTTTTGATATATAATAGCATTGCATAATGTCACTATTTTTGTAATTTTAACCTTCTACAAAGTATAAATAATAAAGGTTAGGACTTACATATACAAATAACATATTACACTTATTATTATAAAATAACTTTAAAACATATTTCAAATACTATTTTCAGAACAATATTTAAAGTTTAAACTTACATTTATATTTGGTATGAATTCGCGAGAATGACAAAATTTAGTGTTTTATTCGAAACTATTTACTCAGACACTTTTGATAGATAATAGCATTCCATAATGTCATTAATTTTATAATTTTTACCTTCTGCAAAGTATAAATAATAAGTTACAATTTACATATACAAATTACATATTTCATACATTATTTTAAAAAAACTTAGAAAAAGATTTTAAAGAGTATTTTCAAAACATTATTTTCCTTTCTATGGAATCAAGTATTTAAAATAAAAATTACATACAAATCAGTATCGGTAATTAATTTTTCGTGCAACTTTATGTCAACTACCATAACAATATGTCGTCATAATAAAATAACGCTAAAACAATTCAGTTTGAGTAATTTTTAACCCAAAGAACGGACTTTAATGCATTATTATATAATGAGGGTTGTACTTATCAATAAAAAATATTCATAAATCTCCAATGACAAGTAACATTAAGATGTACCAATTGTTTAAACACCTTGTTAATTAAAGTACAAAGTAAGATCTGATAAATTCTTCTCAAGATCAAATCATTCATATTATTTTGTATATTTAGATTTCATAGTAAGACCTCAAACTTCTCTCTTGTATAAGCCTTACATGTCTCATTAGTTAAAAAATTTTTTTATAATCAATATTTAATATGTAATTTTTTTTTGTTTATAGAATATGAATGCATTGAATAAAATCTGTTTCTAAAATTTAAATAACAAAAGATAAAAAGAGGGTTTGAGGTAATATATATATATATATATATATATATATATATATATATATATATATATATATATATATTATATATATATATATACGTTAAAAGCTCATATGCAGCTCCACTTTGTACCAGATATACAGTGGTGAGGCTTTTAAAATGTTGGCAAAATTACCAAAATTTCTGAAAACTTCTGTTTTTAAATTTCTACCCCTCTATAAAATATTTTGCAAACAGCTTGGTAGTTGAGAGCCCGGCATATAACATATACATATACTATATATGCCCCCTCTCCTCTAAATTGTAAAAACTTATATTCTCCATTTTATACTAAGTTCTACACACTTTACATACCATAAGAAATAAAATCTTTTGCTAGAGAAAATGAATTATCAAAAATTTTAATCTTTCGAATAAAATGGAAAATTCGAGAAAAGGCAAAGATGAAAATCCACGAAGTCCCCTTCTCGCTTGCTTCATAACTTTTTGTAATTTCCAGTTGACTGGCGCATCAATCATTTGAGCCAATCTGGATTTACCCTCTCCGATATTTTTTTGCAAAATTTTTCTACTGTGTGAAACGATAAGAAATTCTCAATTTTTTTCACCTTTTTTTTTCTAACTGTATGATGCTTACACGACAAATAGTCTTTTTAGGCCTAGATTGCTAAAGCAATTCACTCTCTTTACAGAGTTGATTAGTCTTTGTTTTCAGACTTGTTACGATGAAAATTATGAGAGCAAAAGAAAGTAAGCACGATGAGGAAAATTTAAAGAATCCGATCCGAGGAAGAATAATTATCTTAAAAAATTATAAACACTAATTTCCAATAATTTCTAGAATTGTAATGTAAAATATTATTGGAACATTTTTGGATCATGTCTTTTTTTCAAAATGTTGAAGACTGGTCAAATTGTTTTTTCTTAGCTGCAAAAATCTTTGACCAGTCTTTTCTAGCACTGTCTATTACTGTCTATTAAATATAAAATCTAGTTCTATTAATTATATAAAAATATCTCTTGTGATGAATATAATGTTCTAAAATCAAACTGATGTTGCACTTTTTTAACAAAATTAGTCAATAAATAAAGAAAAATTACATTTAATTTACATGCAAACCTGCTATCACGTTTTTCATAAAAGCAATTTTTCCATTGGTGCAAGAGTTTGGCAGATAAATGGTTAAGAAACTAACTACAAATAGAATTTTAACTGTAATGTAATTTTAAATCAAAGGAAATATATTTAGATGTTAAAAATATTAAAATTATTTCCTAAAATTAAAATGGAATGATGACCTTCAGTTTAGCCTGGTGAAACATTTGTTACTATTTTCCCCCAATCCTCCCAAATGCTCAAAGTAGTAATCTTCAACAAATATATAAAAAAAATTTAAAGCTTTCAAATTAACTTGATGAAGCCCACAGTTCCATGCTCAAAATGATTTCAATAAAATAAACATAATTGTAACTCCTTTAAACTAGAACTTGAACATGTAAATGGCGAAGAAGTCAGATTGAATTTAAAATGGATGAATTTGTGTATAAAAAATAAAATCAAATATTAAAGTTATTTTATAGAATTTACTTATTATTATTTTACTTTATTATTATTTTTATTATTATTATTTTACTCATTATTTTTAGGTACAACTTAGATTACTGCATATGGACAGTTTATGTGAAGCAAACATTCATTTAAATTAAACATTATCTTCAACAAATATATCAAATACAATTTAAAACTTTAAAATTAAACTTTATGATGCCTTTACTTCCATGTCTAGAATGAGTTTAATAAAATAACAAACATAATTGTCACTGCTTTAAATTTTAAGTATGCGAATAGCGAAAGACAGATTAAATTTAAAATGCATGAATTTATGTATAAAAAAGCTGAAGCGAATATTAAAATTCTTTATCTTTAAGAGAGTTATTGTTAGAGTTCTTCAGCAAGTTCTCTTGTAAGACACGATAAACATTTTTAATGCCAAACAAAAATTTTGCAAAACGCTTAAAGAGTGTAAACAATTTTAAAAAGATACGAAAATGGAAAGTTGAACTTCGAAAAAAGAGTCGAAACTTGCTGAGTGTAAACTTACATCACTGAAGGCGTGGTACGAGGATACTTTGAAAAATGTTACTTCGTACAAGTTCTTATAAAATGCTCCCCCCTTTTGTATCACTGGAGTCGCAGTCCTTACACGCTTAGCTGCGCCATCTACTGCACGTTTTCACCATAAATCTTCCTTAGAAAGGGGAGGGAAGAATTTTCACTAAAATTCCAAGACGCTTTAGAAAAACAAAAAATCTCACTCCTCATATATTCTACGGCATTATAATGTGAAGAAAAGAGTCTTTTCGCTTCTTCGTTGAATAAATCAGAGAACACGTTAAACTCGATCTTTAGCTATAATGGTAGTGTAGAGAGAAACTGAAAATTTGTTTTTCTGTTATAATGCTTGATGTTTTTTTCAAGTTAGAAATATTGGAAAAAATATTTTTTAATGACACTTTTAATGTCAGTCATCTAGCTTATGATAACATAATAAAATGAACCGTTATTTGCAAGTTAATCATCTACCCATCTGCGCCAAGTACCCTTAATATGATACCTTTATATATATATATATATATATAGTAAGGTATAGGTATATATAGGTAATAGGTAATATATAATATACATATATATATATATGTATATTATATATATATATATATATATATATATATATATATATATATATATATATATAAGGCAAAATTAAGGTCTTTTAGCGGCAAATGATTTGGAAGATTTTAATTAACAAAGCAGTTTTTCAAATTTGAAAGATCATGTTCGAAACTATTAGAAGTGGTGCCTTTTTATCTCTTGCAAAATTTGCATTAACCAAAATGAGAGTAGGAAGTTAAAAGTTTTTTTTTTCCTTTTTTTCAATATTTCTATAATTAAAAAAGCATTTATATATAAATCTTGCAATCTTGGAGAATAATTTTAAAAATTGCTGGTATTAAAGCTAGAAAAAAATTAAATTTCCTCTCTTCATTTTGATCAATCCAAATTTTACATAGAGCACCGTAATCTAAAAGCTTCAAGTATGAACTTAAATTGTGCCTAACGTTTTGCTATTTAAGTTCGAATTCATTCGTTAGAGAAGAAAATGTAAGTTTTTGACATTTCTTTTTAATTTCTCTAAAAATAAAAAAACTTCTTGAATAATTTCTTGAAAATTTTAAATTTTTTAAGACTTTTAAATCAGACTTTTTTAATTAGCTGTCAAATTCATTTCACCAAATTCCCTACGAAATTACGAAAAAATATTTTTTTTAAATTTTCCGCCCATGTTCAGATTAAAAAATCTACTTTAAATGCTCATATTTTACCTAGTTTTTTAAGAATTATTTTTCAACTTTTTTTAAAAAAAATTAGTTCTTAATTATAAATTTTTAAAAAAATTCGTTCAGTTCTATTGAATATTCTTAAAATTACGGCAAAAAAACCGAAGACAATAAAATAGTTTTTTTTTTATTTTATACAAATGCCCATATCTCTTTAAGTATTTAAGATAATTTTACAAGATTTTATGCTGTTATTGAAAATGAAACCTTAGTAATTGATTCAAGTTAAAAGCTTATTGCTTTACATTTTGGCATAGGGTGTTCAAAAATACTTTATTTTTAAAGAATTATGAACAGGAATTCGAAAAGGAGTGAAAGTTTCATTCTTCCTCCTAAATGATCACCTTGAGAAGTATGAAAAAATTGCTATTTTAATAGTTGAACATGATATTTATGTATTAGTAATTTCACAAATAATAATTATTGAGCCGTAGTGGTTCAGAGGATAAAGCACTCCGCTACCAATTAGGTGGCCCGGGATCGAATCCCAACGATGGCTGATCAGAATGAATTCCACACCCTGCACCTCCGATCACAGTGATGGCGTCAAATAACCTCAGGGGTTAAAGCCCACTTTCCATCAAACTAACCGTGGGAGCATTTCATGGTTTTCTTCTCGACGTAACACAAATTTGGGTTTTTTTCCATCAAAACATCAAAAAGTCCTATATATATATATATATATATATATATATATATATATATATATATATATATATATATATATACAACTTTCCAAAGGTGCTGGCGCATTTGGAAAGTTGTTTGATGCAAACGTGAAAGCTCCATTCCTGTTGCGAGTTACTGCGCTGCGTTACTTGTCGCCAACCTTTCGGCCACTGTTTTGAACACTTATGGTAATCACATGCCATTAAATTTGCTTTTATAGCTTAACTTCTTCGTTCTTTGTGTGTTTTTGCCTCATATAAGAATACAAACTTTGACGCCCTTTATCGGTTTTGCGTTTTGTTTTCGACGACGCATTCTTTGACAAAAATTATTTGGGGTGTGTACTATCACTTCCTAAAATATATATATATATATATATATATATATTAACATTTGATACCACGTATTTACATATTTGGCAAAACGATTAAACTTCAAACTTGATGATGACTTTCTGCCATCATAACAGAATTATATGAATAACTCTGAAAGAAACTACACGAAAAAGAAAAACCATGTTATCGTACACAGAAAAAAATATTTGCACATAATTTGAAATTATTTATCGAAATAAATATATAACAGCTGGATGCATTTCCAGAAAATGAATTTATCAGAATATGAAACTATTATTTAAAACTTGACTAAATTAGTTCTAGCATATGTAATTCTCTATTCGTGCTAAATTATAGTGTACGGAATAATGTTAGATACAGTTAATAAGAATATTATATTTCATGGCTGTTACATTTTAGCACCCCACGAATATCGACCACCGCAAATTGTAACTGTAAACGTGAAACGGAAAACGCGATATTGTTAATCAATTAAATACTCTCAAACTTAAATACTAGGTATTAAAGGTTATATTATTGTATGGAATATTTGTTTAATTAGAAAAATATCTTAAACTTTATTATATTACAGTATGACAATTTTTACTATAATATTATTATTTCCCACTGATTATAATTTTAAATGGGATAAATCATTAAGTCAGAAAAAGTATTATGGTAAAAAAAAAAAAAAAAAAAAAAACGAAACTGTTTCAAGCAATTACTGTGCCAGTGCAACAAAACTGTGCACTTTTTACAATTAATTTAACTTTATAAATTTTTTAGCCGAAAAAAATATGCAATTCACACAAAAAAATAAAATAAAAACGAATCCCCGCGAATGACTTTTGCTCTAGTCATCGGATTTTCACGTACTTGAACTCAATATTAATGATTCGAGAAGGTGGCCTTAAGCATCACCTCTTACACCAGAAAGCCTCCACACGGTTTTTTATAAGTAGTCTGCGCAGACTATTTTAAAAGGGAACCTGTTGTGCGCATGAAACCAAATTCTATTTCAAAAGTGACTGAGAGAAATTTGTCATATATATTTGAGAATTGAATCTGTAGTGGTAGACAAGTAAATGCGACAAACCAGTCATATTCATAAATTAAAATAATTTTTAGACATATATTTTCTACCACTTTCTTAGTTTTACTAGATTTTCTATTAAAGGGATCTTTCGCTAACTGGTTTACCTTCATAGTGGTCTGATCGGACTACCTCTCAAAAACCGTGTGGAGGCTTTCAGTTGTGGGAGGCGTTGGCTCAATCATGCTTTTTAGTTTAAAAATTAGACAAATGGCTTACTTTTTGTGAATAAAAATATTTAAATACCCTTTTTTCGATGGATTATGATTTTTGACCCCCAAGTAATTGCAATCCAGAAGATATGGACCCATTAGTTAGGTCAGGAAAGCAATCGAAAGTGTGAACAACTTAATGTTAGTTTTACTGTTCGCGTATTTTAATATATCTTGAAAACTGTAGAGTCATTCACGGTAATTAAACGTTATAATTTGTTATCTTAGGTTATTTGTAAATACTTCTAACACTTTTTTTTTTAATAATTTCTTTTTTTACAAGGATATTTCAGTCAAACAAGCACCTTCAAAAATGTTTTAAATATTTATGAATTTACAAGTGACAAATGTGGGACCATATTCAACACGTTGGCTTACAGCCGTAAAATTCATCATGAAAATAATAAATACACTGAAAAACTTAATTTTGAATTTACGCGTTAATATGGTAGTTTTACAGGAAACTCATTGCTGTTATTGTTGTAGTTCATTTACGTCGCACTAGAGCTGCAGAATGAGCTATTGGAAACATCCCTCAGGATGATCCGAAGACATGCCATCGCAATTTTGATCCTCTGCATAGGGGATGGCACCCCTCCTTCCGGAGAGCCTTTCGGACTATTACTATAAAAACTTGCTCTCAATCACCATGCAAAGTTAACTGCTATGAATTTACAGACATGCCAATTAGCTTCACATTTTTTGTTTAAATACCTGTTTTTTGGGATAATGATTTTCATTTAGAGGGAATTTTTCTCATCACAATCTGTTAAAACTTACGTATAAAAGGCTTCTTAGTTTCAATCATCCCATGACTAAGCTTTTAAAGTATTTTCGGAACTCACCAAATATATGCAAGATTTAGTATCTCATTTTCGCGCCCCATACCTGACAACTTGTGCCAATTTATCGGAAGTATTTCAATCGAACATGAGTGATAGTAAATTTTATGTTTTAGCTTTTCATTCGCACTTCAATAAATTTAATCTACAATGATTTTGTTCACCACTACATACAAGCAATTTAAACACATATATAAGACCTATTAATTGCGTAGAGAAGTTTTTAAATGCGGGCAAAAAGCAACTTAAGATTGTAAATTGTTTATAGTTTCAAATATTCTGGGAAGCTAGAACTTTCAGGTGGGCAGCCAACCACTATGTTATTTTTTTACCTAAATTTAAACAGTAGGTGTCTTTGTATATAGGTTTAATAAATACTATATATCAACAGGTGCTTAATTAAAATCATCAGATAACGCAACAGAATGTTTTAACTCTATGAAGATATACAACGATTGCTTAAAACGCACAGTAATCGTTTAAGCACCGCCATTTATCTTCCTATTGGATTCTACAAACTCAATAAGCATCCTCATTTCCCCATTTTTTTTAAAGTGGTTGACGAAGAGACTATCTGTTCAGTCCTCGTGAAAAATGATGTAGTTTTCGTCATTTTATAAAAGCATCGTGTGCCATCATTTTTCTTTTCCTTTTTTTTTTACATTCCATCTGTATCCAGGAGGTGTCGTAGTTTCATCTGGCGGATTGTCAACTACAGAATATTCCAGAAGCGCGTGTGCGATCGGCTTATGATTGATGGTCGTAGCCACTTTACACTCATCTCTGCTTCTCAAACCATTATACACAGGCATACTTTGACCTTTGGGTTGCAATTTGGATCACCCCTTGAATTGATAGGTTTTTGTCTTTTGACTGACAATGACAAATGATCATTTTGTTTGATCATTGTGATCATTGAAGCGATTCTAGGTTTTTATCTCAAGAAACATGATCATACGTGTTCTTCATGAAAATAAAAAAAAATGATATTCTACATAAATATTTATCAAATATTTTTACATTACATCGATAGATTTTAATGTATTTCATCTTTAAATTCTTATATACAAAAAAAAAAAAACTCAAAACTTATATGTCGTATATTTGATAAAAGGTTTTAATACGCCATCATTATTTAGTTTCAATATGAAAAAAGTCTGGATAATTAAATCAGGAATGAAAGTAATTTACATTGCAAGTATTATTTATACATATAGTACGCAATATTAGAAAATTAGAGATTTGAACCATAATATGGTTTAAATTTACCGCAAATTTAATATGGAACAAAGGTGAATTATTATATCGTACTTCTAAAAATGTATTACATGATACTATAATTAAATTCTAATGAAAGCGTGGTTCAATACAACAATATTTGAAAGTAGCCATGAATACGAACCGCATTATGGTTTAAGGTATTGGTATTATGGTTAAACGAACTAATCAAAGGAACCATTTTTTCTGAGAGTGCATTTTAAACGGCATAATATACCATTACGCTACGTGTTACTGTCCTAATTTTATTTTTCTAAAAATTTCAATAGTTTTTTTTTTATTTATTTATTTATTTTTATATAATAAATTTATAACGACTTAAATTATTAATGCAGAAGGGATAATATATTTTAATGTTAATAAATGAAAAAAAGCCAAAAATAATGCTGTTACGATGTTCCAACAAATCATTTCACTTACTGAACTTACGCATTGCAATTATCGCACATAAACCAAATATAGAAATGAATATTATTAAATTGTTATCAAAGTGTGATGCTAGCAAAGACATATGAGAAAAGTGACTGAACTTTTAAAAAGACGCCTAGACACAAATAGGTTAAATTATTCCACAAGGATTAAAAAATTCGTATAGCTGACTAATTTTGATCTTTTTGAGAACATTTTTTATCAGTGGTTAGGTTATAAAATTACAAATATATCCACAATAGTGAGTAGAAATTTGTAAAATTTAATTGCTGCCAACACCAGCGCTAATCAGCCATACCACAATTTTTACTTGTTTTGATAAGTCTTTTTCTAGCGGTAAAACAAATACTAACACAATTTGAGCTATGAGTGATTTTTTTTTAATTGCCTGGCTGCCAACCTTATCACTTGTTGATTTTTTTTCCCTATTTACCAAATAATTCTAATAACATTGATAATGTAAGTAGAAATTTTTAAATATGCATGACAAACACTTGTTGAAAAAATTTTAAATAGCAGTAAAACAATTGCACATGGTTCGAACGCACTTTCCAAAATCGAAATAAATTTCACATCTTCTACTTTCAGATCTATATAGATTTGCTTAGAAAAACAAATATTCTGTTAGCTACACACATAATAATATAAAAAAATTACATTAATAACACTACTACTTTTTAATTTTTAAGACTTATAGCTGTAAACGAAATCATTTTAAATAGAATTTAATGAATCAAGTATGGAATATCAAAATTTAACAAGAAGAATCGAGAGAGTGAAAGATTCATTAACCCCTAAAAAAGATAGGATATCGTTTCTAATCTCACAATTATATGCTTAAATTACTATATAAAGGTGGTGAAATCACTTAAATCAGCTTTATTGAGTAATCAAGGAAATTTAAAAGAATCAATTTTTCCATCATTTCAGATATAAAAATAAAACCTTCGCGGAAGGCCTTGAAAATTATCAGCGATGAACAACTCTACGAATCTCTAAACAGATATATATGACAAAAAATCTTCTCACTTAGTAATTTATTTCTCTTTTACATGCAACAGTCATAGAAGAATTTGGTATTTAAATTGCATTTATGCATTCCGTACCAGAATCATTTCACAAAAACTAAACGAACTGCTTTTAAAATAACTGTTTCAACTGAGCTTATAATATTACAGTCGAATCTCACATAAGAACATCGGATCAAGGGTTTCTGGAGTATGTTTATTGGATTCTCATTCGTATAAGTACTCGATTTCCTTCTTTAAAAAAGGATTGGGTGCAAAAGAGAAGATTGTAGTAAGAAGAATAAAAGAGACTCCATCTCTTCTTTAGACTAGAATTCTTCTTTTTTTTTCCGTCCATTTTTAAAGAAAAAAGGTTGCGGATGATTGAACCAAAATCGAGATCTAAACCTGCCGAACCAGCAATTGCATCTAAGGTATAAATGAGAGAATGAAAACTGAAAAAGGATCAAATCAAAAAAGTAGGAAAAGAGAACACTTAGTTTGCATATTTATGAAGGTCTGTTTGAATAGAAATCTATCTTATATTATGATATTGGTTTTTCGAATTTTTTTTTTTTTTAAATTGTTAGTTCTTATTAAAATACTATTTTTTTATGTAAATGAGATGTTTAATTTGTTTCAAAACATTTATAGAACATATATGTAAAAAAGTATTTTTCACACTATTCAGAATTATTTATGCATTATTCTACTACAATGATACTTTAGATTTTGTACAAAATGTGCATCGTCGGTGAGCGTTTTATTCTGGACACAGCTCGAAATGTGCGTTTAAGAAAATGGACACAGCAAAAAATGTTATTATAATATTAACTGTAATTTATTTTTAAAATAGCACTTTTTACGTGCATGAGATATTTTTGTTTCGAAACATTTGTAGAAAATGTATGTAATTCTTTTTAAACTAACAAAACATTAATCTCAACATTCTACTGCGATGATATGTTACAGTTTTTACAAAAATTGCTTTGTCTATGAGCGTTTTATTCTGAAGACAGCTCATAATGCGCTTTTAAGAAAATGGATTTTGCTCAAAATGCGTGTTTATGGAAATGGACACATCAAAAATGAACTTTTCCTGTGTTTAATCCAAATTTAATAACTCAAAAAATAATTTTGTACTTATAATTCCTCAATTTTTAAATACTAAGCTTACTCAAAAAACATTTGGTTCGAAACATCTGTAGAAAATATATGTAGAAAAGTGTTGACAAGAAAAAAAATGCACCTCTTCAGTGTTTAACCATCACCTCCTACATCAAAAAGCCTCCACACGGTCTTTTATAAGTAGTCCGCGCAGACTATTTAGAAAGTGAACCAGTTGTGCGCATGAACCCAAAACCTTTTATAAAAGTAATTGAGAGAAATTTATCATATATATTTAAGAATTGAATCCGTAGTGGTTGACAAGTGAATAAGGCAAACCAATAGTATTCATAAATAAAACAAATTTTTAGTCATATATTTGCTACCACTTTCTTATTTTAAGTAGTTTTCTATTAAATAACTCGTTCGGAAAGTGGATATCCTTTACAGTGAGTGATCAGATCAGACTACCTATAAAAAAACCGTGTGGAGGCTTTCAGTTATAGGAGGCGTTGGTTTATCCCAATTTAACAACTCGACGAATAATTTCGTATTTACAATTCTCTACTTCTTTAAACACTAAGCTTAAATCAGTATGTGGTTAAGACCTAGACTTTGGGGTTAGGGTTCATTGGCAAATTACCGCTGTTATTTCCGAAGCATTTCTTCGTATTAAGTTTACCAAACTATTAATCATTTTAAAAACCCTGAATCTGTACAACTTTAATTTTGTACAACTATTATTAATTTATAGAACCCGGGAAAACTTTACAAAAAGTACTAGTGAATTCGAATATATTTCGCAAAAAGACTAATTTAGATGAAAGTGATTTTGGCAAGTACAGAACATCACATTCCGAATTCATTTGAAATTAGCTTAAATTTTATTCAGTTATATTTTAAATGACTACAGTGTTGTTAGTATTAGTTTATTATTAGTATAGTTATTATTAATATAGTAATTATTAGTTTAGTTATTATTATTTTATTTATTACTCAATTTTCATAAGAGAAGTTTGAGAAATCTGATAATATTTCTAATATCTTAAATTGCTAGGTCAATTTTCTTAAACATGCATTACCAGCTGAGTACATCGTTCTAAGCTTTCCTTTTTTTAGGCTTTTTGCTTCAAGTATTTTACCTTCAATGTGGTTACATCTTCGGTGGTATCGTTCAATCATCCTTTTTCAGGTCTTCCTCTTGATATGGAGTTCAAAGGTTTCCAGTTTAAAAGTATTATTTTAAACCTAAATTTGCTGTTTCGGAAACGGTTGATTAGTTTGCACCAAAACTGGTAAATTTCTCTTTTTACCACTTAAATGTTCAATTTATATTTATAAATCATCCATAGTGTGTGAATACACGTCGAACAGGGGTTAAAAAGTTTCATTATGAATTTATGAAAAAAACTTACTGTGGCGTTTTTGCAATATTTTAAAATAAAGGGTTAATAAAGAGGATTAATATAAATCTTGCTTTTAAACAAGTAACATTTTATTATTTAAACAATTTAAGAAATCATATTTACAATTAAGTCAATTTCACATAATTACATTGGTTTGAACATTAATTTGAATAGATGGAGAGAGAGACTTACCAAGTTTATTCATGGTTTTAGATTCCTTTCTCTTTTGATTGCCCTCCTTGACCCTTTCCTCCGGCTGCTTTTACATCGTATTTTTTGCGTGATAAAAGATTTGGGGAAAGGTCAAGTCCAAAAGTTATTGTTGTTTTCGAGTTTGTCCCATGATGGGGTTAATCCCATGATGGGGGTGACATTGTAAGATTTTAACCTAATTGTTTATTTGAATTACTTTATCCGTATTTAAGTTACTGTTTGCCGAATGAGATTTCCCACGGTAGTTTTATTTAAACGAAGATTTTGAAATGTTCTAGAAATCTAATTTTAGCCCTTTCTCTTGATTTTAATTTTGAGTGACGATAAGCGTCACATTACTATCAAAATTTTATTAGCAGTTATAACAAGCTTATAGGGACTTTTTACCCACTATAAAGTAAATAATGCTAAATAGTTCATAATTAGAGAATTTTATTTTATTTCATAACCGTCGTTGAACAGCCGACCCAATTTAAGGTTTAGACTACTAATGTTCAACCTCGTAGCCTTGTAATTTTGAACTCAATCCAGAAGAGAAGGGAACTCCAGGATTAAGTATTGGTAGAAATTTGCGTTCGTGGAAAAATTTTTGGGGGTACTAACCCCCATTTGCGTTACATATGGAGAAGAAAATCACGAAAAATCCCCACTGATAGTTCGAACGGCAAGGGGGCTATAACCCGATCCGACCTCCAATGAGGATATTTTTATGTCAACACTATGGTCTGTGCGTGCCTGCTGCGGAATTCGTATCGACCAGCCATCGCTGGGATTCGAACCCGGTTCACCTCATTAGAAGGCGAATGCTTTATATCCTGAGCCACCACGGCTCAGCACTCTAATCTACAATGTTATTTATAATCTAATCTAATGTTATTTACAATATATTTGAAAATGCTAAATTGAGTTGAATGAATACTATATGATTTTAGTCATTTATTTTAAAAACAAATATATATTTCCATATATAACAACTCTTTATTCTCGATTGTATGGAGGAGAATTTTATGGATGACAAATATTAAATTGTATTCAATCTTCAAAACTCTTCAAGAGAAAATGTATTTTTTAGGAAAGAATCTTGAAATAAATCCCTTTTCAAAAAATTGATAAAAGCTGAGAACCAAAAATGTCAACTGACAATGTCGAGTTTAAAAATAACCAGAGTTTTTTTATGCCTGTGTATGCTTTTTTTTATCACATAGGCATTCCTTCCGCAAATCCCAACTCACAACGACTCTCTATTTTATTGCATTTCACATAAGATGGAATGTACTACATGCGATCCGCTTCATTGTAATATAGCCAAAAAATGAGGAAGAAATTCCTTTATATCTCAAGTTCTCTAAACATTTACAAAACTTCCTATTTTATCGTGAAAACAGATATAACTATGACAACTTTGTTGTAATTTAGTAATTTGTGATTATAATATTACAAAAACAATGTATATTTACAAAGGTGCTGATATGTGCTAAATATACGGTTTAACGACAGAAGAACCAGCATCGGCTATACGGTGCCAAACTTACAGCGGATATTACTCATTTTAAGTAATTGTAAGTGTATTGTAAGTTAAGTATTATAGGGTTTCCATGGTTCTTATAAATATGTAATAGAAAATACGACAAAAATTGAACAAAAACGTGACATTCCTCGATCATTTAATACAGATGTGACCACTACACTGTGTCATTTTATTACGAAATTCTATATGTATGAAAACTCAATTCCAACAGAAACTGTAAATATTCAATGGTTACTAAAGATGGACATTTCTATGAGCATGAACATGAAAATATTACCAACAGGGTAGCCACATCATTGAAAAATGTAAATGTGGTTATAAATGTGGTAAAGCGATAAATTGCTTTTCTTAATTACCACTAATCAAGATATATTTCAAAGTATCTAGATCTTAAAACAAGCCAACTTAATTCAAAAAACTAAAGTGAAATTTAAATATTCATAATTTCTACTATGGTCAAATATTTGTCACTAATTTTTCCTAGTTAGGAGTCTCCTGTATCATAATTATTAACCACTATAATAAAAAAAATTATTTTCATTAAGTTTAAGCTAAAACTGAAATCAGTAGATTAAGCTAAAGATGTCAACTGCTCTGGTTTTTACAAAATATTTTAAGAAACCATAGTTTACTATAAGGTAAAACATGCTTATTTTTGGTTAATTTTGCAAACTTCCTGAAAGACTTATCTTGTAATAACTGTACTGTTTATTGGAATTACATACATTTGCTGGATTGCGTGCATAATTTAGGCCTATAAACCTTTGTTAAATACACTACTGGCCATTAAAACTGCTACACCAGGAAGGAATGCAAATAACAGAATGATATTTACTGGGCACATACATTACAGTTGGACGAAAAAGTGATTAAATTTTTAGGATATTTGGAAGTAAAGATCCTCAGGAATCAGTACTCAGACCAGCCTCCCCTGGCAGAAATAACAGCAGTTTTTCTCCTGGTCATCGAGTCGAACAGAGATTGGATAGCATGGACGGGTACAGTATGCCATGCAGCTTCAACATTATACCACGATTCATCGACTGTCGTGGCTGACGAGTGGTCGTGTGCAAGTCGTTCGGTAACCATTGGCCATACGTTTTCAATTGGTGAGACATAAGAAGAACTTGCTGGCCAGGGCAACAGGCGAACATATTCTGTGTCAAGGAAGATCAGGACAGTGCGGGCAACATGCGGTCGTGCATTGTCCTGTTGAAACGTAGCGTTATGGAGGCCTCGAAGATAAGAAAGAGCAACTAGCACTAACACATCAGAAATGTAACGGCTGCTCTTCAAAGTGCCGGCGACACGAGCAGGAGGTGATCGAGACTATCCAATGGCACCCTATACCATTACTCCAAGTGATGGGCCAGTATGATGATGTCGAATGCAAGCTGCCAATGGGCGCTCTCCACGATGTTGCCAAACACGGATGCGGCCATCATGATGCTGTATACAGAACCTGGATTCGTCTGAAAAGACGACGTTATGCCATTCCTGCGTCCAGGTTAGTCGTTGATTACATCATTGGAGGCGCTCCTGCCTTTGAAGTAGTGGCAAGGGTAGCCGAAGCCATGGTCGCCGCGCTGACAGTCTATGCTGCTGCAAACGTCGTCGAACTGTTCGTGCGGACATTTGTTGGCCCAGGGTTCGTGACGTAGCTATACGATCCCTTAAGGCCATGTGGATAACATGTCTGCCTTCTCGGCTGTAAGTGATGGGGAGCTTCTGAGATCCAGCACGGCGTTACCTATGATCGTTATGAACCCATCAATTCCTTATTCGGCTAACATTCATGGGATCTCGCCCAACGCGAACAGCAATACTTCGGTATGACAAACCGCGATCCCGGTAGGCCACAATTCAACCTCGATCAAACTCAGGCACTCGCTGGTAGGCATTTTTCAGTACACGAGGCATTAAATTTTTTTTTACCCAAGAACAACGCTCAAATTCAATTTCTATATAATAAACTTACTGTAAAATCTCTACTTTTTTACGCATTATAGGTGTCGTTATCGCCGCCTGCTTTGCATGAATGCTCTGAAAAACTAACCATTTGCATACCACAACATGCTTTATCCGTCCTGCAAATTTCACGTTCGAGGTGTGTCACCTTTCTGGTGTAGCAATTTTAATGGCCAGTAGTGTAGATGAACAGATAGCGCAATACAAAGAACGACAACCCGAATATACTTCCAATAGCACACTTAGATACAAGAGGGATTCGAACCCGCTACCTCCACGGTAGTAACAATTGTAAAAAAGTGCCGATTTAAATAAGTCTTTGAATTATTTGGAATAAATGTTAGATTAAAAACCTTATAAATGGAATCTACTAAAGCAAGACTCATTCTTTAGAACATAAATTTTGCTCCATCGCTAAATATTTATCCGCTCTCCGGAGCAATTAGACAGAGTTTCATGAAACTATGGCTAATCGGGACTACCAACGACTACGCTTTTTGCAAAATATTTTATTGAATGGTATATATTTGCATTTATTTGCTAACATTTTAAATGTCTTACCAGGAGAGAACTGGCGTTTTACTTGTTTATCATTTAGATGTAGTGGCGTGGAAAGTAACTATAAATCAAATTTACAAAACGAATAATACAATAAAACATAAACTTATCTTTCACTGCAAGAAATTTTTGCAGAAAGCGTAGAAATTTGGCAGCCTTGCTTCACCTAATATGGATTAATTGTGACGAAATTGAAGTGAAATCAAAAGCAATTCTATTACATTAATCTTTTGACATAGATTATTTTTATTAAGCATGTTTTTCATACATTTTTCATTATTTTTCATTAATTTAATTCAAAAGCAGTGAAAAATATTATATTTAACATTTTAATAACTTATGGTTATGAAATGCAGCATGATACACTGGCGTCTTTTTTTGTGTTGTAAGCAAAATCTTCGAAACTCGGCCCACTCATTACCTTCTACATCAAAAGCCTCCACACCTTTTATAAAAGTCTAGTCCTAGTGTTTTTATTTTATTGGGCACCTGGGACGCGAAGCGGCCCCTATCCCATTCATCTGGAATTTTAACACAGTTTCGGTTGAGCATTGAGGTAAGCTGGCAGTGGAGTTGCTTTTATTTTTTATAAAAGTATTGTTTATTTATTGTTTATTGAAATTACATACATTTGCTGACTTGTGTGCTCAATATAGGCTTATAAGTCATTGTCAAGTAGAAAATACAGATAGAACAGTTCAGAGAAAGACATCACAAAGAATACATCCAGGGTTACAGCGGGATTCGAACCCGCTATCTCCACGCTTAACAGAGCGTTTAGACTGGCGATACCACTCGGCCAGGGAGGCCCCCCCCTTTTTTTTTTTTTTATAAAAGTATTGTTTATTGAAATTACATACATTTGCTGACTTGTGTGCTCAATATAGGCTTATAAGTCATTGTCAAGTAGAAAATACAGATAGAACAATTCAGAGAAAGACATCACAAAGAATACATCCAGGGTTACGGCGGGATTCGAACCCGCTACCTCCACGCTTAACAGAGCGTTTTGACCGGCGATACCACTCGGCCAGGGAGGCCCCTTTTTTTATAAAAGTAGTTGAGAGAAATTTATCATATATTTTTAAGAATTGAATCTGTAGTGGTTGGCAAGTGAATAAGGCAAACCAATAATATTCATAAATAAAATAAATTTTAAGTCATATATTTGCTACCACTGTCTTATTTTAACTAGATTTTGTATTAAATGACTCGTTCGGAAAGTGTATATCCTTCACAGTCTGCCTACCTGATCGGACTACCTATAAAAAACAGTGTGGAGGCTTTCAGTTATAGGAGGCGTTGGCTCTTTTCCAAACAATACTTTTTCCAGCAGTTATGCAGATCTGAGAGAAACAGTTATTCAGCATTGAAATTTCTTTAATTTACAAATTGAATTATTGATAAATTTCTGAATATGAATTATTCTTTTTTCACGCTACATTTTTTTTCTAGCCAAGGGATGATGTAGATCTACCTCCTCGTGGTGCACATCAGGAAACGCTTATTCGGCAAAATGATCAACAATTCTGGCATGAGTATATCTTGTAGCCTAGGAGGAAATCTGCTTCATGTTTCTTCTGATATTTAGCAAAATTGCATAAACATCTACGTCGCATTAACGTGGTTCCTGATTCTCAAGGTAACTAGTGAGATCTCCACGAAAAGATGGACTTGTCTGACCTGTTTAAATGCCCTGCTCTTCACCGGATATCAATCTGGGAAAGTTACTGGACTACTCTCTCACATTTATAGATTTTTTTGTTATCTTTTTGATATTCAATTGACTTTTAATTTGTTATTGAAAATAAAAAAATATATATTTGAGCGCAAATGTAATTCTGATATTCTAAAACATTATTTTAGTAACTATTATTGTAATTTAAAAATACCAAAATATAATTTTGCTTGTAATTAGAGCGTCAGAAAAATATATGTATAAAAAAATGACACCACTGTGTCTTCTGTGTCAAATGGTTAAACCAACGCCTCCTACAACTGAAAGCCTCCACACAGCTTTTTAATAGGTAGTCCGATCAGACCACTATGAAGGTAAACCAGTTTATGAATGAGCCCCTTAATAGAAAATCTAGTGAAAATAAGAAAGTGGTAGCAAATGTATGTCTAAAAATTTTTTTAATTTATTAATATGATTGGTTTGTCTTATTTACTTGTCTACCCCTATAGATTCAATTTTCAAATGCATATTATAAATTTCTCTCAGTCACTTTTAAAACAGAAATTGGGTTCATGCGCATATCCGGTTCGCTTCTTAAATAGTTTGTGCAGACTACTTATAAGAAACCGTGTGGAGGCTTTTTGATGTAGGAGGAGATGGTTAAACGTTCCCATATCGTTGCTATCACTTTAAATTATTTTACTTGATTAATAAATAACTCAAGAAAATGTCACTTTCTCATACCAACCTACTTTTATCGTCTTTTTGATGATTATTTTCCCTTGTGCGGGGATACCGGCTGCTCCACTTTCAGCAAAAGTTTTATTAAAATTAATTGCGAAATAAATAATAAAACTTGTAGAACAATTACGCCCACTTTATAAAAGTGTATTAACTAGTTAAGTGCAATAGAGGTGTATGTTATATCATACTTTGAATTTTTGATATCATAGTGGTGGAAAATAACTTAAAAAGAAAAATACAAAATTACAAATAATTTAAATTCCATTACCACTTTATACAAAGCGGAGTTGGATGGCCTCTTTGCATGTAATAGGTTGTAGTAAAATGGAAACTGAATTACTGTTAATGACTGACCTATACTTTTTATTCCGTAAAAGCACATTACAAATTAAATTTATGAATCCAAGAAATAAGTAGAAATTATAATTTGTACATCCACTCTAAATGTAAAAATGTAATTTTGCGCAAAATGTTAACTAATTTAACTAAATGTTAAGTAATTTAACTAGTTCCTTTATACTTCGCAGGTTCGGAAAAATTTTTAAAAGTTTTCTTAATTTTGTGTGAATCGTATTTATATTCTTTAGACTTTTATTATGGCAAAAATTATAAAAACATTAATCTTTTGATATATTAATCAAATAGGCAAGTATATTTAGACCTAAAACCAAATTCAGGTTAGATTTTTTTTTTTTATAACTAATGTGGTAGGAAGAAAGAATGTTTCCTCTGAGTCATAAGTAAATAAACTAATTTTTCATTTAGAAACTTTTCAAAACACTCCAATATAAAAAAATTGGGATGCTTTAAAGCCAATTACCGAGTTTCACATAGTACATTATTTAGACTTTTATTTTGGCAAGGATTATAAAAATACATGAAGGGTGATTCTTACAGTACTCCACGTATAATAGTACTCCATAGTAGTAGTAAGAATGCCTTGCTAGCTACAAATACTGCGTCACTATTTCTGGTTGAAAAATAAAAAAAATAGACCATAAATAAAAAATCTCCACGATTTTTACAAAGACATATTTCAAAATAATGTCTATTCAATAGTTTCTAAAATATAAAATCTGTTTTAGAGGGAAAAAATATGGAAAAAAGAAAAAAGTCATTTTATTATTTAATACCCGGTTTCTTCTTTATCTCTTGCAAAAACAACTGTAGATTAATTATGCCAAAAGAGACATTTTATCCCCCTGTTTTTGTCAGTTTCTTTAATGGGTAGTTGTTATTTTATATTCCACAAATTATTTTTTCCTCGTATATATTCTCCTCATGCGGCTTCTTTTAAACATGAACTATTCAACACGTTTTTTGGAGAAAAAAAAAAAAAAAAAACAATGATTATCAGAGAGAATGAAAATATATCCCAGATGATTATATTTTTGCTTTTTCTCAATTTTTTGTTTGAAAATTAAAATGAATATTAATTCTTTATTTTTTTCTTGATAAAAACCTTAATAAGTTAACGAATCGTTCTTGTGGTTTCTTTTATTGCTTATAATATAAGCTTAGTAAGTTCTCTGATAGAATGTTTTTTTGTTGATGATGCTTCATTATTTAAACACTAAAATAAAACACCATATTTTTTTTCTAAAGCATAAAATTTAGAACGGAAAAAAATTATTCGAGGAAAATTTTTTTCTTCTTTTCTCATTAAAATTTAGTTATTGAACAAAAGTAAATGGAAAGAAAAGGCAAGAAAGAAAGAAAGAAAATAATTTTTACGTGCTTTGAAAATTGTAATATATTTTTTTTTAATTTCAAATGTTAAATAAGTTCAATAATGCCTCAAAAAAGGGGCTAAATATTTAGTGCAGTGCTTTTTAGAATTTTAAAACCGTTTTTCACCGTTGCTTCACATGTAACTGCAGCCACTGCTTTGAACAATTGTAATAATATGTCAAAAGGCTTTTTATTATTCAATATTTTTTTTTTTTGCAGCATTTTTTTAAATATTTCTCTTGATGATTTTGCTTCGTTGTTTTCACTACACATTCGGTGCATTCTAGCACCTGCGGGTTTTAATTCTAACCATATATTCTTTCATAAAAAGTGTTTAAAATTTATGCACAGTCAGTAAAAAGAATGCCTGAAAGAAATACATAGCTTAAATTATTTACCAGTAACCGTAGCCAAATATGCTTATTTTGGCTGGAAAAAACGCTCTTCTTCTGAAGAAAAACGTATTTTCTTTATTGCATTTAATTTAGCATGCAAAAATAACCCTTTGTGCGAAATGGCCCACAAAGAACATTCAGCATGAAAAAAATAGAATTTCGCCAATATCTGGCATCGGTATAAACAGATTCTTGAAAAACATCACTTGGAAATCGTGCAGCCTATAAGTAATTCAACGCAAAAAGTTACCATTTCATGCAGTTAACACATAGCTGACCGGCAACTTTTCTGAAAATTTTCCCATGTGCCAAGCTATTGTTTTTGAAAGCGGAAGTGGAAGTGAAACAATATAAATAAACTTTAAAGAATTTTTTTTTATTATTCAACTCTTAGTATTTCTCTTTCGTTTGATAAAAAGTATATTAATCACCTACGTGTAATGGTACACCACAAGTTTTGCAAATATATCGGGTGGTTGAGAATTAAATAGTAAAACTTGAAAAGTAAGGAAAATTACGTTCACTTTTTAAAATAGTCACCACGAGATCACTGCTAACATGATTGCTATGACTCGTGACCGGTCATCAACGCTTGGCCACGAAAACACGAGTTAACTCGTGGCCGATCAGCAATTTGTTAAGCAACTGCGACCCCAAATTTATTAAATAAGTAAGAAATGGTAGCAGGATTTTCAAAGTTTTTCATTGCGCAAGCTTTTTAACCCCAAGCGGAAAAGTAAATCTGCCCCAGATTAATAAATGAATAAAAAGTGGCATAAAAAGCTTTCCTTGCGTAAAGCTATCAATCCATGCCATGGAACAATTCTGCATCAGATTAATACATCGCTGAAACCCTTATACAGCAAGACGGAAAAGGGCAAAAACTGGTACGAAAAACATTTCATTCCAAGATAAATTATATTTTGTAGAATAGTTTAAAAAAAGAATAAGTAAACTCCTCCCGAAAACTAGCTATAACTGAAATGATTTTACTACCAGTCTTTCTTCGTTTCCGTCTTGCTGTCACACCTGGACTAAACTATGAATAAAAACTGGTAGTAAGATTTCTTTCCTCAAAAAAAGAGCTAGGAAAATTTTTTTTTGCGATTTTTTTCTTATTGTTTTAATTCAAATCGGCGAAGTAATTCTGCCTTAAAATTAATACAACTTTCGATTTCTAAGATTATACGCCGACCAGGTGGCTGAGTGGTTAGCGTGCCTGACTGCGGAGCTGCTGGTTGCGGGTTCGAATCCTGCTCAGGGCATGGATGTTTCTGTCTCTCTCTTAATGTTCTATGTCCTTTCTCCTTAGTGTGTGGTAGTGTGACGTGGGCGACGCTGCTCCACCGCCGTGGCTTCGCCACAGATGCCCCCTGGGTAACGAAAAGAGAGTAAGCAGAGCTGGCAGTTTCTGTGGCCAATGGGTCTTCGTCCCAAATGCCCGCCATTAAAAAAAAATTTCCAAGATTATTGTTTGTTCTTATATTTATTTACTCTAGATAAAACTTAATTTTTGTTTTGAAAGTCAAAAGTACACGGCTCTACCACATTCATTGAATTATACTTTACTTTATTTAACAAAAGCTGGGCAGCTGGGCCGCGCAGAAGACCCATATCCCATTCATCATGAAATTTCAGAAAAATTAAATAAATATATAAACAGTTAGTATAGTCTCTGGGGTGACTCATTAAATTATACAGAGATGCCAATTTGCTCCACTTTGCGAAATAGTATTTTCTAGTGGTAGCGAAATTTAAATTTTTTTTAGTTTGGTATATTTCATTTTTAAGTAATTTTTCACCACTACATATATAAAAATTATAAGTATCATATGAAATTAAACGTTTAAGCAAACATCTACTGATTACTCTTTCAAAACGTAGGCGTAATTATACTTCTTTAACGAATTTTACTATATAATTCGTTACCAATTTATTAAAACTATTTCACAAAGCGGGGCAGTTGGCATCCCTGGTTATATAAAATATAAAAACTGGTAGCATAATTATTTTATCATGGCTTTTATCATATAAAATGAAAAGCGTAAAATTACATGTTGTCTAGTCATCATAATAGATAATTCATATAAATCTTTGAATTCGGATCTGCAATTATGTCATTATAAATTTTTAGAGATTAAGTTTCAGCTTACTCAAGGAAGATATACTCAATAGACAAATTAATACACTATCACCATTCATATATCATGTTTTATATGATAGAAATGAAAAAATAGGGTTTTAGCAGGTATTTATTAAGGACAGATAGTTTTATTTTCAGATATCAACTGACTCGTTGTTGCCTAGTCATCTTTATATGATAGACGGTATGTTTATTGGAAAGTTATTGGAATTAATGGCTTTAAGATGATTTAAATTCATTTTTATCTTTGCTAAGCAAGTCATTTGCATTAATCATAAAATATTTACTGTAAAAACTTATACGCATATAAGGAATTATGTGCACACTCTTTTTTATAATTAAACACTACGTTTACGGGACGCGTCATTTCGACGCATTTCGAATTTTATAAGGAAAATTACAAAATCCGTTTGCATTTTTATTTTATCTCTTGTAATGACTTTTATCCATTGATCGAGGTAAATATATATTGAAGTGTATTTTCTTCTAAAGCGTTAAAATATAGAAATTCTCTTTGTGGTATACCTATCTCTACGGATATGCGTCAATTTGACGCTATCGTAATTTAGACAAAATTTTGATTAAAAATGCAAACATCACATCAATAATTAATCAAAATGTACCCACAATACTTCGATCTGTTATCCGATATCGTTATCTCAAATGAAACAAGCAATAAACAACTGTTGCCAATAAGCAGTAATAGAAAGAGCAAACGCAGAATATCAATTGATGACACAGTGTCAGATTTTGAAGGTTTCAGTTGCTTACTTCGAGTATTGAAAAATAAAATACTAGAATATTTCATAAATATATATGTCATATTTTCATTTTTTTTCTTATAGTATATAATTACATTGCTTTCTAAGTGCAGAGATGCCAACTGCTCCGGACCAACGCCTCCTTTAACTGAAAGCCTCCACATGATTTTTTATAGGTAGTCCGATCAGACCACTGTGAAGGATATCCACTTTCAGAAAGAGTCATCTAATACAAAATCTAGTTGAAATAAGAAAGTGGTAGAAAATATATGACTAAAAATTTGTGTTATTTATGAATATTATTGGTTTGCCTTATTCACTTGTCAACCACTACAAGTTCAATTCTCAAATATATATGATAAATTGCTCTCAATCACTTATATAACAGGTTTTGGGTTCATGAGCACAACTGGTTCACTTTTTAAACAGTCTGCGCGGACTACTTATACCAGACCTTGTGGAGGCTTTTTGATGTAGGAGGTGATGTCTGGACACGCCAAAATAATTTTAAACAAAGGTAAATAACTACTAAGTAAATTTTGCAAGTATATATAATGTAGTGAATTATAAAAGCCTACGAATTATTTAGAAATAGTGGTGGATAAAAATCTACTAAATTGAATTTATTAAACCAAGAATCACAATTGATAAACTACCACTTTAAAATATATATTTGCTGTCCGGAGCAAGTTAGCATCTCTGTAAGTGCTGTTATATGTATTCGTTCATGCGTCAAATTGACGCGTGTTCATAGAGATAGGTATATAAGAAACGTCCGTAAACCTAGTTTTAAAGTTGAGACTATTGTTCACATTTTTTAAATGTAAATACATAACCATATTTGAAATGGGAGAGCAATTTATGTAAAATTACAACCCTTCATGTATTGAAATTTATTTCTTAATATGAATATACTATCGAAGCTTATTTTAATATTATTTTAGCCCTTAAAAGAATCATTTATTTATAGTAAATGCAAAATTAAATATTTTTGTAATTGAAGTTGATATAAGAAAAAAAAACGCATGTAAATTACAAGATAAAATTGATTTAAATTTTAATGAAAATATTTTGATGATAAGTATGTTTGTCACGACTCATTATTACTACAAATGAAAAATTCAGGAACGTGCTCCTTTTATTTCTTTTTTTATTTACAAAATAAATTACATGAATACTACAAATTGAAAAAGGAATTATGCATTTTATAACTTTTTATCCTTTTTTCTAAACTTGCATATAATTATGATTTTTATTCAATCATACTTTATCAGAGCAAAATTTATTAACAAATGGAACTTAAAAGTAAAATAGTTTATCATGGACTTTTTAAAATTAATTATAATTATTCTTATCACCGATTAAGTCTTAAAAAGGGTTCAGTTGCCTTACAAAAGGTTCAATTACGTTATTCGAAAAAAAAATATATAGTAACTGCTTACTTTTTACGAAGAATTTTCTTCAGATAGTTTTGAATGCAAGTTTAGCTTTTAGTCCTCTCTCATTCTATATTCATTTCAATATTTTAAATTTATTATAAATTTTTATCCCAACCCGGAAGTTTAAACTTCCCAAAATCCTCTCGAAATGTACGAAATTTAAATTTCAGACATTCATATTAAAAAATATGGTATCTAATACGTTTATGTTTACTTCCATGAATATAGATTTTTTATTTGTTTTTCTGTAAAAGTAGTAAATTCAGAACCATATTTTTATGGTTAATATGATCAATTTTTAACATACCAAAAGCTGGGCAAGTATTTTTTCTTTAATTTTTGGTTCGATGTACACTAAGTAAAATCTAGAAATTACTAAATATATTCATTAATCATTGAAATTTGTATTTAACACTACAGTTTTTTTAAAAAAGCATATTGCTGCTAACATTTACGCTCTCATGGAATATATTTTCTTACGGTGTTTGTCTAAATAAATTCTGTCCATGCAGCCGAAATTGATTTATTTTCACCATCATTTTCATTTCATTTTCAATATAAATCAATCATTATCAGATAAGTTATATGTTTAATTGACGTATATTTCCTGAAATTTAAAGTTCATTAAAATAACATTCATTATCAAAAGTAACAGCCGATACCTAAGTACAAAAAAAAAGAACTTAGATTTACTTCAATATTTCATTAGCATTTAACTTAAAACACTGAAATAAAATGGCTGGTTAAGAATTAACAAAAATACAATTCCGCCACATTTTAACTGTTTTAATTTATCTAGATTCTGAAAACAAAATCCTTTTGAATTCAAAAGTAGAAGCATTATTGTGGTAAAAAATGCTTCAATGACTCTGTTACTAGATTAGTTGTGAAGAAGATTGAAAATAAATTCTAAAACAAAAACGCCTAATTTTAAGGAAAGAAAAAAATTAAAAAATATTTGTTATCTATCAGATTTCTTTCTATAAAATTCTAAAAAATAAAGGCGTTTTTTTAATTTTGCAGGTATAAATGATTAAGAAAGGAAAAACTCTATCACTTTTAGGTTAATTCCTATAACGTATAATATGAAGCATTGCAATTTGGCAACGTAATTTCAAACGGGGGTGTCATCATTTCAAAATAATTCTGTAATTTTTTTTATTTCTTATATTTGGCTTTAAGCAAATTTTTATTGATAAAATGACATGAAAATCCAGATTTAGGCTTTAAAAAAAATCTGAAAATTCTAAACATAAAAAAAAATATATATATACCTCACAATTCAATTATTTACATCATTTACAAGTTAATTAATGAAAATAATTTAATTCATCGAAATTCCAGATTATTTTACATATTTGTCTTTGCACAGATGCCTTATATTTTTTTGTGAAATATGTAATATATTTTAATCAATCATTCAAAATCTATAAAGAAAAACTTGACAGATAAAAGTGACATTAGAGTAGCGTACCATATCTTTGAGTGAATGGTGTAAACTTTTGGCGCAAAGCAAAGGTTTGGCTATAACACGTCTACCTAAAACTAGGTTAAAATTAATGTAACTTGGTTAAAATCAAAATAGTAGGTTAAAACAAATTTTTGAATCGTTATAGCTGTTAAACTGTAAAAGCCAAATTTTCCTAACTTTGTCTACCTCCTAATTTTACTTTGTGAGTTTACATAGACCAACTATAGTCTTCACCAGTCAGTGTTTTGTTCTTAAAATTATACCAATTTTTCATAAATCATTGAAATTATAAATATTTCTGAAATCTGTATTAGATTAAGTAAAATTTAGCTTCTTAAATTTTGTGACAGATGAGTCAAAATACTTTTTTTTTTATCTTATTCCGAACTATAATCTCAAAATAATGAACCACAGAAATTAAACACTCTCGTGACATTTTGATTATTTTGTTAAATGATGATAAAGTTTTATTTAACCCATGGTCGGTTTGGCAAAAGGGCAAAGCAGAGAGAATTTTTCACCCTAATACACTATTTCTCTATCTAATAGCATGGAAAAACAGGTTTTGCTAATGCTAATTTTAATTTAATCCCTTAATGGTCGTATAATTGAGAAAAAAGCGGTCATAAAAGTGCCAATTTTTTCTTCAAGGACATTATATAAAACTAAGTGTATGAACAATGTATGTATTTATTTCTTATTTTGGATATATAGCAATTATAAATGTTTTATGAGTGTTGACATCTAATAAATTATCTCCAAGCGCACACTAAATAATAATAAATAAACTTTCTTTCTCCATATAAACATTTATATCGATATAAACACATTACAAATAGTCTGGTGCTGTCATCTGGTGTATAGAGAGAGAAATAAAAATGAATCCGTGAAGAAATTTTATTTTTTCTTTTTTTAATCGTTTTGGCGTTACACTTTTGAGCACTGTAGTCAGGAACCCCGACATTTAGAGAAGGAAGCGGTTAATAATTTTTCTTTCTTCCGATAATTTATGTTTAAGAAAAAAATATAACCTCCTTGAGTGACACAACATAAATCAGTGCTGAAAAGTTATTTTATTTCTTAAAAATTCCCTTAACATTAGAAGTAACTTAAATATGCCGGCATAATAAGCGAGCTTAGGCGACAATAGGTTTTCTTAGTTAATTCAAAATTATGCATAGAAAATGTTTCTGCAGTTCAAAAAATTTTCTTCGTGAAACTTCCAACGAAGTCTTGTCAAGTCTTTTCTTAACCTATTTACGAACCACGTTCTTTCTTTCACAATATTCATTCTTCCAACTATGCACATTTTTGTGAGAGATGTTTCGGAAGCGTTGACAATGACGTCACTAGTATTTCCCATTATACCTTCCCCCGTGACAAGTAAGAAGACAGATTTGAACCTTCCTATCAGCTTTTGCACTTGAATTTTCTTTATCTTCCACCTTTCCTTTAAAGGAAGCCGGCCATTTGCGTATGAAAATCAATTTCTTATCCATCAACTAAAGTAGCAGTTTTCGCAGCTTTTTATTCCCAGTAAATTGTATGCTGTACGAATATATTCAACAAGAAAAGAAAACTTTAAAGGGAGGATAACATTACTGTAGTCCTGTAGTAATGGAATTTTGTTAACAAAAGCTTCTGTAAAATAATGAAAAAGAAAACACACGTACAAGGATTTCGAGAATAGCATTTAAATATTTGGATTTAAAATCTTTTAATATTTGAAGCATCGGTTTATGAATACTTTGGTCAATTTCCCAAGTTTTTGTCTACAATATTCTGAAAAATATGGGTGTTTTTTAATTTCACACGCGTAAATGATTAAAGAATTAAAGAAAGGATTTACTCTTTCATTTATAGATTAACTCGTATGACATATAACAAGAAGTATTGAAAGTTAGTGATGTACTCTCAAAAGTTTAATATCGTTAATATATATATATATATATATATATATATATATATATATATATATATATATATATATATATATATATATATATATATATATATATATATATATATATATATATATATATATATATATATATATATATATATATATCTTAGTATAGTTAATTTTTTAAGTTAGTTATACACTTTTAGTAACACTTTTTGTATTGATCAAATGTCATGAAAATGTAAATTTAGGAAGAAAAAAAAAATTGAAAATTGAGAACGTGAAAAAGTTTATATACCTTACAATTCAAAATTGTTTTCATCGTTAATAATTTATTTAACAAAAAATATTTAATTTATCTCAATTCCCCACTGTATTTAATCTTTGAAAGTTCTTTGAAAGAATTATTGTAGTTTAATCAATCATTCCGAAAGCATGAAGAGAAACAAGACACAATATTTAGAAATTTTTGAGCCTTTATAGCTGTTTAACTATAAAAGACTCTTTTTCAAAACCTTAGTCCCTCTCCTATTTTAGGGTTGATAAATCTAAATTTGACGAAAAAAAGGTGTGCTTCTTCAGATAAGTCGATTTTTGATCAAAATAAGCATAATCCGTCGCGGTTACAGTTAACTGCTATACATTATATAGAGATTTCCTTGCAATATTAACAAAGCACTTTACATAATAAATATCCACCTGTTTAAACGTTTATTTATTTTATTTATTTATTTATTCTATATATATATTTATTTATTTGTTTGCTGCTTGAGCATTGCTGGTCAAAAGTATGGTATAATTTCTACAATAACTCTACACAAACTATTTTTCTTCGAATGTGGTACAAATGTTTTGGAAACTTTTACTTGGCGAAAATGTTGGCTCAATTTTAATTGTCAGGTATGAAGATTTAAGAAACAATGTCATTTTAACCCAAGCAAAGATCGGATCGACAAAAATGACTCGCGCAGTGAACTGATTGCTAAGACAGGGTTCTTACTTAATCACCGAAGTCGAGTTTCACTGGCAGCGGTCAGTGAGTGGGTGGGTTGGTTGGTTGGTTCTAATGCCACTTGCCATACTAGCAAGCCTGCTTGGTAAAACCGAGCAGATTTAAGGCAGAGGGTGCGCTTCTTGTTCTGCAGTGGCGCCATCTATGGCCAAGAATTCGTTTTCTGCCACATCATACGCCACACCTGTTTATAAGGTGGACCCATTCATACATCCATTCATTCATCAACAGATCGTAATTTTAACCTGAGTCAGAGAACGATCGATCTCCAATCCAGTACCCCCAGAGGTATTGATTTGTTATGGGAACGTGGAGAACTTTGCGACTCGTCAGAATTTTTAATTGCATCAGAATTTATCAGTTTTTCCTCAATGATATTTCCGAGACCCTCACCAATAGCCCTTTGTGCAGCGTATTTGCGTCGCAGCGTTAGTGCGACGCAACTAAAGAACTGTTACTGCTACTACGACCAAAATGAGAAGAAGGAGTTGCTCACTTCTTTCTAACTTTTCTAACCCTTTCAAGCTTCTTTCTAAGAGCAATTTTGTAATCATTCTATAGGAGTATGATATTTATGTCAAAATACTTTTAAAATTATAGAAGTGTTAAAAAAGAAGGAGAGAAAAATTTTTCATACTTCCTATGTTAGTTTTTATCCATGCAAATATATATTTCAAGAATGATCTTTTGAGTTTCTCCTCTTTTCAACTTTTTAATCTTGAAACTTTTCTACTTAAAGAACCAAAGCTTTTTCAACATAAGAAAGAAAGCGTGTTTACATAGTATTAAAGTGTTTGCTTATTTTTGTCCAACTCCTGTATATTATAGTTTTATCCTGTATATCATGTTTATCAATCTGTTAGTTATTTCACAAAAACGAGTTTTCCTAAAAAAAAAAAAATTCATTTTTTTTTAAAGAAATTTTGATATCTTACTCCCAAATTACTTACATGAAGTTTGAAATGTAAAATATTCTCTACAAAAGTCCAAAAATTTAACATTTCAATAAAATTTTTATGTTGCACAATTTGCTTTGTGACTGTTGAAGAATACAGAAAATTTGAATATTGTTTTCCCTGAAAGTTATTAGTCTTTTGAACAAAATCAGTTAAGAAATAAAATGATTGAAAAATTCTTGTATTTATCATTTTATTTATTATAACTAATATGAATCACAGCTTGTAAAATTTCATGTGATTTGTGTATTAAATTAAATCAAATTGCTATTAAAAATAATTAAATTATTATTAAAAATTTCTGGTCAGAAACATAAGGAGAGAATTAATAAGAATGAAACTAAATATGATGAAATAAAAAAAGAAAATTGTTTGAATGAAAATTTTAATTTTCTTACTCTTAAGATCCCTACATTATGCGTCATTCCATTTAGTTTAAAAATTAAATGCTTATTCCATAGTTTCACTATATTATTCGAAACTAAAGACTCTTTTTGTATTGTGAAACTTTTTTAAAAAAAATTTGAAACTTTGTACAGAGTATTTCCATGATGGAAAGTATATGGTTAAATATTTGGAAGAAACTTTAGAAAGTTTTAGATAAAGATTTTAGAAGATATCAATCAGAGAAAATAGCATGCTTTTAAGTACGATGAATCTAAAAATAAAATATATTTACAGGTACTATTATAAATAAAATACTTTTAAAAAAATACATGTATAGACATATACTGAAATATATTTAATTTAAAGTACTAGTACAAAGATTTGTTTAAACGCATTTTTCACTCCAGGGCTAATTGGTGAGCTAGTGAGTTTGAGTAGAGCAGTTTTTAAGTTTATATATTAACTATAGTAATATATATATATATATAAAGCTCTTGCTGTTATTTGTTATTCATGATTTTGCTCTTATTTTTTATCCATGGACTTTCAATTACCTAAATTTATAAATTCTTATAAGTTATTTAACTGTTCACGTCATTGCGTATTTATTTTATTTTATAACTGTCGTTCAACAATCATCCTAATTTTGAGTTCAAGACTACCAATTTTCTGCTCCGCAGTCTTGTAATTTTGAACCTAGTCCAGAAGACAAGGGAACTCCTAGATCAAATATTAGGAGAAATTTTGCCTTCGCGGAGGACTTTTAGATGGAACCAACCCGCATTTGCTTAACAAGGACAGGAAAACCACGAAAACTTCCCACTGTTTACCTAACGGCAAAGGAACTTTAACCCATGATCAGTCTACACTTAGGATATTTTACGTCAGCAATGAATTCGGAGCGAGACAGGTGCGAAATTCGTGTTAACAAGCTATAGTAGGGATTCAAACCAACGCCTCCTATAACTGAAAGCCTCCACACGGTTTTTTATAGGTAGTCCGATTAGACCACTGAGAAGAATATACACTTTCCGAAAGAGTAATTTAATACAAAATCTAGTTAAAATAAGATAGTGGTAGCAAATATATGACTTAAAATTTTTTTTATTTATGAATATTATTGGTTTGCCTTATTCACTTGTCAACCACTACGGATTCAATTCTCAAATATATATGATAAATTTCTCTCAATTACTTTTATAAAAGGTTTTGGGTTCATGCGCAAAACTGGTTCACTTTATCCTGAGCCTCTACTACCCCATAGCAAAAATAACATAGATCTAGATGTTTTTAGCTATCTATAGATATTTAAGTTAAATAAAATATATATGGTGGCAAACAATCACTCATAATAATTGATAATTCACAATTGAATAATATCGTAATTCGCAAATGAAAGATAAAATAAACTATTTTCCATCAGTCTTAAAAAATCTTAGCTACCGAATCATTTATTTTTTCCGGATGGTGGGAGCCCTGATAATTGTTAAAAGTTTTAGAAACTCAATTTATTTTTCTTTATTTATTGTCAATTTAATTATTCTATCATAACTAAAACTCGGACTTACATTTAAATTATTCATAGTTAAAACAAAAACATTCCTCGCCTTCACTTTCAATAGTGAACTGAAAAGTAATATGCTAGAAAACGTTGCTAAGTAAGTTATAGAAAGATAAATGTAAGTTATGGTAAGTTATAGAAGATATTTCCTCTTGGCATGTGAAATTACTTAATTTTTTGCAACGATGGCTTTAGTTTCTAAGGAAATTTCTATGAGGCGGCTATTTGCCATCAAATACATTTTATTGGAGATATTTTCATCAAAATACACCCCGAGACTTTCTTTCAGTATCTTCATCTAATGAGATTTTCAAAATCAAAATGAATTAATTTTTTAGTCGATTAAATCGAACATAATAATAAATTATTAATGTGTATGTATTAAAACTGTATAAAAGATTAAAATCATTTTTACACAGAACCTTATTTCATATAAACGGTAATGAAGCAAAAACAAGTTATGCTTTATTGGAGAATTAAAAAATTAATAAACTTATGGATTAAATACATTTTTAGTTAATAAAAAATTACATTTACCAAATATTTCATAGCTGCAGGTCTGCTTCGCTTTCTGCATAAGTAATAAACTTGCAGAATAAAGGTAATAACACCAATGTTCATAAGTGTCACCACGAAATAATTGCAATAAAATTACATGTCATACGATACTTTAAGTTTTTGATGTGTAGTAGTTTAAAAAATTACTTAAAATGAAAAATACTAAATTAAAACTAACTTAATTTTCATTACCACAAGAAAATGCTTTTTCTACAACGCGGTATTACAAGTTGACATATCTGTAGTTGTTTACACAACATGGTATAAGAAAATCTTATGTATACAAATAAGAACTAAAATTTTCAATAAAAAGTGTTCAATTAAAAAAAGGACTGATTAACTCGTACTTCAAATAAATCACGAAAATCTTTAAACACCTTGTATACCTGCATAAAATAAAAATGGTTAAATTTAGTTGACTCTTTAAAAAGGTTTTTTTTTTCATCTGGTACTTAAAAAGTGGAAAATAAAAATAAAATGAAACAACAAATCTAAAGAATTTGTGCATCATGGTTAACGATTCTTTCGCAAATACTAGAAAGATCAGCATTTGCATTAGAAACATTTCCGAACAAACTAATTTTATTGCATGGTTCAACTACAATAAAATCCACTTTAAAATATTGCTAGACAACTCCATTTGCTTATTTATTATAAAGAAAAGTATGTCTGAATGAAAAAGAAATAAAAGGATGGGATGTTTCTAAATTCTTTCTTTTCTAAGAACTTTGCGTAGTGGAACATTTATTTATTTGTGGCAAACATTTTATGCGTCGTAAAAAACTGTTTTAGGACCTAAAGATATGTCTATGTTGCATATTGTTTCCGTTTAAGAACAAGACTGTAAAAATGTTGGTGGTGTTATCAAAATATAGGATCGAATTGTGATTACATTTTGACAAAAAAATATTTGGGATTAAATTAGTTTATTTCAATAATGATATTCTGAGTAGTTTGAGTTATTATAAACTTGCAGAATAAACAACTTGCAGAAAACATAATTTATTGCATTTCTAATGCAATAAATTATGTTTAAAATTGAGTCGATTGTTTGCGGAACCGACAATCAGTTTTAAACAGTTTTCCGTCCTAAAGAAACTCAAAAAAGCACAAAGATTAAGATTTTATCACATTAAATACAGGGTTAAAACGTTTTCGACATTTTTCTGCAGTACGCAAACATATTTTAAAAAGACACAAATTCAGTAATTTCAAATACAGGAGGGCAAAAAACAACTGGGGTTTATACAGAGTGCTTCAAAATCTGATCTACAAAAGGCATCAAGAAGAATAAAAATTGCTAGTTTGAGAATGAGGTCTCAAACCAGTTTTTTTTAAAATTTCCATTTTTAAATCAAGAACAACAATAAAAAGGGAGTACACAAGCAATAATACAAATAGAAATATTGCACGGCTTTCAGGAGAACTCCTCCAGACATCAGTCTCTCACCATGGCAGGCGCTATGGTTATGAGAAATGATCACTTCGAATAAGGGTGTAGAGGGAAAAGCTTCGTCGTTATTATGGCATATGTCGGCCAATCGACACCTTCATTCCACCATTGCACCCTCATTTGAAATGTGCTCTCACTTGCTACCAAAGCAGCAGATTACCCCAGACTTTCACTCTGGAGACGTTCTCAAAGCCACAGAGTCCTATCTTTAAAAGTTCATTTGCTAGCACGTATAGTTTGTCTGAGGCCATCTTCTGCTATGGAAACCAGAGTTGCACATTTCAGGGAGGACAACTTCTCTTCACTCTATGGCTAACACAATAGATCGAAGAAAACGAGTCCCTTTCTCTTGCCGACCCAAGCCAAAACCTGTCCCAAACAATGACCCTACACACCTGCTTGAAATAATTATATCTGGTTACCATAGTCACCGCAAATGGTCCAGACGAATAGTTAGAAGAGTTCTTAGTTTAGACAAACTTTAAAGCACTATCTCAGCACCGTCGTTAAGTGATGCACATCGACTGTGTCTATTCAGTCACAAACCAACTCTAGAGTGTAAAAATCCCGAAAAATCCGTGCAAATTAAGATGCAATGGTTGAAAAAAAATACAAAAGTTATTGCAAACTAGCTACCTACAATAATATAAATTTGAAGCATTGTTACCAGAGTAGTTTACTCTGGTAACGGCAGATGTCATTGAAAGGTTTGCAACAAAGTAAAAACGCTTCCTGGATGCAGTCAAAGATGCTATTGATTTCTTTTGAGGCAATGATACTCCAATGCAACAAACCTCCTAAGTGTCCACAGATGTCACATATATTAACTCAAGAAACTCAAGTTTCAGGTAACCCCATAAGAAAAAGTCACACGGACTGAGATCCAGTTAAAGTGGAGTTCATGAAATGGGTCCCACACGTCCTATCTACATCTTTTTTTCACGTATTTAGCCTCTCAACGTGATTTTCAACCCTATGTTCTATGATCTACTACTAACCCTATGTACTTTTATCTACTTGAAACCCTTTATCATCCCTCTAAATTTGCAAGTCAAATTTTGAAGCATTATGTAAGAACCCAAGCTGTTTTTTGTCATCTTGTATTTATGATAGAATTTTTATCTCTTTGGGTATGTGTTTGCGTTAGACAGAAAACTGTCTGAAACGTTTTTATCCTGTACTTAATGTGATACAATCTTATTCTTTGTACTTTTAAAAAATGCGTTTGCTTGAAAAGAAAAACTGTCTAAAACGTTTTCATCCTGTACATAGTGTGATGGAATCACAATTTTTGTACTTTTTAAGAATGCGTTTGCTTGAAACGAAGAACTGTCTAAAGCGTTTTTATCATGTACTTAATGTGTTGAAATTGCAATCTTTGTATTTTTTAAAAAATGCATTTGCTTCAAACAAAAAACTGTCTAAAACGTTTTTATCCTGTGCATAATATGAAGAAATCTTAATCTTTGTACTTTTTAAGTATGCGTTTGTTTGATATGAAAACTGTCTAAAGCGTTTTTATCATGTACATAGTGTGATGAAATCTTAATCTTTGTACTTCTTAAAAATGCGCTTGCTTCAAACGAAAAACTGTCTAAAACGTTTTATCCTGTACTCAATGTGATGAAATCTTAATCTTTAAACGTTTTAAAATACGTTTGCTTAAAACGAAAAACTGATTAAAACTGATTATCTGCTCCGCACCAATCGACTAATTTTTAAACAAAATGTATTGCATTAAAAATGCATGTTCTGATAAAGTTATATTAGGAAGCTCATAATAGTTTAAACTATTCAGAGTATCATTATCAGAAAAAAAAACTAATTTTACCCAAAATTTTCCTTTCTAAAATTTAATTCGAACAACTTAATACAATTTATTATAACATTATAACTGAACTTTCAAGTGAGCATATAACGTATATTCAGGGTTACCATCTTTTTTCATTAATGCAGAGATTACGTTTCGCAAAATTTTCTGTAGTAATCCACAACTGATCTACTAATTACTTAAACAATGGCAAATTCCTTAAACAATTTTTAATGAATGCCAAAGTCTTATAAGGAAAAATTGAATTCAATTAAGAAAAAAATTGATTTGATTCAAATCTGTTGAAAAAGGTGGTCATTCTTATATTTTAAAATCATAATGAATACATTTTGTTAACTTTATAAAAATTGAAAACAATATCTCCCATGAAAACAGGAGATTTAGCACCTAAGTAAATCATTATTGGTAATAAACATTTTAAAGGTTTAACAACAAGGATGCCAACTGCTTCGCTTTTCGTAAAAGTTTTAATAAATTGGTAGCTAATGAAATAGTAAAACTTATAGAGTAAACATAATTAAGCCCATTCTTTATAAGTGTCTTCCGTATAAAGTAGCATTTCATATCATACTTTGAATTTTAAAATCTACTGGTGGATAAAATACTAAACTAAAAATACTTTAAAAGTCACTACTACTAGAAAATATATTTTTACAAACCGGAACAAATGGCATATCTGTAACAATTGCCATCAAATCAAAAAGTAAATTTTTAAGCAAATATTCATAAATATTCAGTCTGATTTTTTTCAAAACCGAAATATGTAATCACGTCAGTAAATTTGTAGTTCCTGGAAACATAACTGTTTTGTTTGCGCATTTTTGGAAGTAGTCTAATGCAGCTATGTAATTCAATGTCTTATAATTTAGCTTTAGCGTCTGTATAAATAATCATTGTTGACAAAAATCATTTTATTGGCCAAATAATTTTTATTTTATAACCGTCGTTGAACAGCCGACCCAATTTTGTGGGCTTACGACTGCTAATGTTCAACTCCGTGACCTTGTAATTTTGAACCCAACGCAGAAAACAAGGGAACTCCAAGTATTGGGAGAAATTTTGCCTCCGTGGAGAACGTTACGTTTCGATAAAACTAACCATCATTTGCGTTACATGGAGAGGGAATCCCCGAAAACCTCCCACAGTTAGCCTGACAGCAAGGGAACTCTAACCCATGTTCCGTCTACAACTAAGGATATTTTGCATTGGCACTGCGGTTGGTGCAAGTCGGGTGCGTACTGATCAGTCATCGCTGGTATTCGATCCAGTTTCACCTCAGTCGAAGGCGAACGCTCGATCCCATTAGCTACCACTTCTCTGGTCAAATAATTGTCTTATAAACTAAAAGTAAATTTAATGCAGATAAACTTAAATATTCAGTTTGCCATGGTGGCTCAGAGGATAGAATGTTTGAATCCCAGCGAAGGTTCCAGCTCGCACTGACCACATTGCTGACGTAAAATACCATTAGTGTTAGATATATCATGAGTTAGTAGTTGGAACGGAGTTGGAACATCGGTGGTCGTAAACTCAAACCTGGGCCAACTGTTAACGATGGTTATATATATATATATATATATATATATATATATATATACATATATATATATATATACATATATATATATATACATATATATATATATATATATATATATATATATATATATATATATATATATATATATATATATTTCCAATGGCAGTAAACTTGACATAGAGGGGGGAAAAAGACATGAACAAAAAAGAGAACAATAAAAAAAAGTCAAGTTATAAATAGTCAGTTTGATTTTTTTAAACCAAACTCTGTAACTACATTACTAAATATAGAGTTCCTACAAACAGTACTGCTTTCTTTTTAATTTTTTGAAAGCATTCTTATGCTAAATAGACTATTGTTGCTACTTAATATATCACTGGTAAAAATGTCAATCAAAAACTTAAAATAAAATTCACGCATAACTCAAACTTTAATGTGATCTAAAAACATAAGAAACTAACGGTGAAATATTAGCTTTATTAAGTCCATCGGCGCCGAAAATAGGACATAACTTATTTTCTGTATTAACCGAAATAATAATCTAACTTAAAGAATTGAGTGAAAGAAAAAAGTTTCGTTTTGTTTGAAACAGGAGTAATTTATCATTCTCGCATATGTTTTCGATACTACATACTCCCTCACTTTATGTTTCCTGCAGTTTCTGAAAACGGTACTTGTATCCTCGCTTTCCTCAGAAATCTTTATTAAAAGGTGAATTCTTTTTTTTTTTTTTTGAAAGAAATAGCCTTAAATAGTTTTTTTTTTCTTTTACCTAACATTACTTTTAAGATTGCGTTATAAAATATAGGCAATTTTTAAAAGAAAGCATGAGCAAGATATAAAAATTGATATTATGCATAGCGAAAAAGAAACAACAAATATAATCTAAAGTAACATAAAAAATTGCGATATAAATTATGCATAATTTAAAAAACAAACACTAAAGAAGGAGCAAGATAAAAATCATGATTTCGTATAACTTTTCATGACGTCCAAGGTTTTCCTTTTCCTTCAAACTACTTTTAAGATTGTGTTAACTTTTAAGACAACTTTAAAAACCAGATAAAAAATTGATTTAATATGGTATTGAATCATCGAAAGAAATCAATATATATATATATATGTATATATATATATGTAATATAAGGGCATAATCCCTGTTATCAGTAGTGTATTTAGCTTTAATAATGCAGTCGTAAGCCAGGTTACACTCAAAAAATCTTTATTAATGGTAGTAGGCTGGTATCGATAACACTTCACATCCACACTCCGCAAGGGAGGGGGTGGACAAAACTTTGGACAATTCCGGAACAATTTATCAGGAACAGAACATGATGAAAAAGCCATGCGAAAAGCATTGCTCTCGCTTTTATACTAACACAGATTTGAGTAAACAGGCACAGTCGTTGGCATTCTTGTATCCTTACGCATTAAGGAAAATCATTTCATGCTTCCTTATATGGAAGTAAAAGGGGGAGAGATTCTATAAATAACTCAATCGTATGTTTATCAGCCTTGACTTCCCAAAATAGAATCTCTCTACGCTTATTCTTTAACAAAGACATTTTATTAAAACGAAAGAGATTTAATTCTTTTATTAATACAAAAGTATTATACTTTTTGTATTACATCCCCCCCAAAAAAGATTTTTGGCAAGCCAAAAAGAAATCATAATAAAATTTAGAATTCTCTGAACTTTTAAAATTTATGTTGGTACGACTGTTCCTTTTCACTACTACAAATAACATTTTTTCAATTATCTGTAAAAAAAAAACAACTATATACAATGACAATAACAAAAACATGATAATACACTTTATCTGTTTAGGCAACTAAACAGAAAGAAAAATGAAACCTATTTTTATAACTAATCTACTAAATATTTCATACATTTTTCACACAAAAATATACATAATTTTTATGGAAACGAACTGGACAACAAGTGTCTTTAATCAGAATTTAAGATTCTGTATGGTTAAAGGGGTTATTTACTTTATGAAAATTTGTATTCCCCGTTAAAATGGAGGAAAACAGAATTTCATGAAGCACAGTGATATTGAGAGATCCAGACGGGTCAATCCAAAAATATTTTATAATACTTTTCTCAACTTGTTGAGAAAAAAAAGTTCAACTTTCATCGCCCTCACATCCAATTGATGTTGAGGTAAATCTCCACACGCGATTCGGATCTCCCAAAAAAATGTGTGTACTTCTTCCATTGAAGAAAGTAACATATTTTGTTTTGTTTTGTACACTATTCATGATTTAATTTCAACATTTGTGGGTTGTTATATTTCCTAAGATTTGATACATGTACTATTTCAAAATTTTGTTTACTTAAACAATTCTTTTTATTTATTTTGTAATTAGCTTCTGAAATTTTTTGAAGAATTTTATACGGTCCACTAAAAGGAGGTGACAACTTCCTCGTATTAGGATAAGTAAATTCTTCAAACATAACTAATTCGTCAGTTTTAAAGTCTATATCTAAAAATCTAGCATCATAGTAAATTTTATTTCTTTCATGATATTCTTTAGTTCTTTGAATTGCTATTTTTTTAGCTTCCTCAACAGGTGGATAGATTTCTTCATTTAAAGGATTTTCATAGGGGAGTCTACCATGCATGAGGTATGCAGGTGGAAATTTTGTCACAGAATGGGGAGTTAAGTTATAAGTATTGACTATATCTTTTAACAAAGTAGGCCATGGAGTTTTAGTAGGTTTCTCATTGATTTTACACTTTAATCGTGTAATTATTGTTTGACCAAGCCGTTCTACCTTGCCATTAGACTGCGGATGATGTGCAGTTGTCAATAATTGTTGAATCTTATTATGTTTCAAAAATTTTTTAAAATGAGAAGACGTAAAGGCGGCGTTTCGATCACTCAACAAGGATTTAGGTATTTGATTTTGAAAAATTTGATGTAAAAAATTAGTGTATGTTTCTGAACTAATGGATTTTGATGCAAAAGCCCAAATGTATCTTGTTAGGTGGTCAATAATTAAAGTTAAATATTTTTTTGTTGAATTATAATAATTCAATCCACCAACACTATCTATTGCTATTAAGTCAAAAGACTGATTCACAGGGGGTAAGGATTGTAATAATCCAAATCTTTTTTGTCGAGGTTTTTTATTTAATTGACACGTATGACAATGTTTACAAAATTTTGTTATATCTGATGTTATGTTATTCCAATAATAAACAGGGGTTATTAAGTTAATCATTTTCTGCACTCCTGGATGGTTAAATTTATCATGAGTAATTTGCAGAAGTTTTAATCTCAACGAAAATGGAACAACTATTTTAGTAAAATTTTTCTTACGTATACATAAAACATCATTGATATCAACAAAATTACCTTGTAAGTTATCTTTCCTTTGAGCTTCAATTATTTCATTCAATTTTAACAAATGTGAAACATGAACATTATTTTTACTATTACATTTGACAAGTGAATGTGTTGCATCTCTTGAAAGCCAATCTGCTTCAAAATTAGTAGAACCTTTTGTGTATTTAATATCATATTCATACATACTTAACAATAATGACCATCTAAACAATCTACCTTTTAAATTTTTAACATTTTTTAGCCAAACCAAAGCAGCATGGTCAGTATGTATGGTGAATTTCTGGCCAAACAGGTAATGATGGAATTTATTTAGAGAATCGACTATAGCAAGACATTCAAGTTCTGTAATTGCATAATTTTTTTCATAGTCTCTTAAGGAGCGAGAATGAAAAGCTACAGGATGCAATACACCACATTCATCTGTCTGTTTTAACACAGCTCCAATTCCAATTAACGATGCATCAACAAAAAGATGACATTCATGAATAGGATTAAAAATTTTCAAAATTGGTTTACAAATAATAGCATTTTTTAACAGTTCAAAAGATTGTTGACAATTTTCTGACCACACCCATTTTACATCTTTCTTTAACAAGTTGTTTAAAGGATGTCGAATATTTGCATAACCATCAATAAATTTATTGTAAACATTTATTGATCCAAGAAATCTTTGCAATGATTTTACATTTTTAGGAGGCATTAAATTTTTAATCACCTCAATATTATGGTTATCGGGTGATACAATCCCATTGCTTATTTCATATCCTAAAAATTCTATTTGTTTTTGCAAAAATGAACATTTTGAAAGTTTTAATTTCAAGTTTTCTTGTTTACAAATATCGAAAATCTTTTTAAGATGGGTTAAATGTTCATCATAAGAATTAGAAAATATAATAATATCATCAAAATAGTTCGTAGCAAATTTAATTTTATGTTTATTTAAAATTCTACGAATTGTACGTTGAAAAATGCTTGGTGCATTCTTCCAGCCAAAAGGTAATCTTAAGTATTCAAATAGACCGTTGTGAGTAGCGAATGCTAATTTCTCAGTGTCATCAGGATGAATGCGAACATGATGATATCCCTGTGATAAATCTATTTTAGAAAAATAACTACTATTAGACAATTTTTCAATTAAAGACTGTATTAAAGGTAGAGGTTCAGAATCTGTTTTTGTAATTTGGTTTAATTTCCTAAAGTCAATACATAAACGACTCTTTTTATTTTCATCTTTTTTAAAGACTAAAGTTACAGGGGCAGCATAAGGGGATGAACTTTCTTTTATAATGTTATTTTTTAACAATTCCTCTATTTGCAAATCAATTTCCTGTTGTTGTTTTGGGGATGTTTTGTACGGCCTTAGAGATATAGGTGAATCTGAGGTTAACCTGACTCTTTGTGGTTCCATTCTGATTTCTCCCACGTCGTGTTTATGTTTTGCAAAAATATCATCATAACTTTTTAAAATTTCTTTTAAGTCCTCATTTTGTATTTTGTTCTCATTTTTTATTCTTTCGTCGATATTGACCTGATAATGTGTGCACACATTACCTAGTACTATCTTCGAATCATTTGAAATTTTTGGACCTTCTTTCTTTTTCCTATTTTTCCTTTTCTTTTTATTTTTGTTATCCTTAACATTATCTTTTTCAATGTTTACTTTTACTGAAACATCTTTAACTTTTATTTTTTCAAAATGTTTACTTTTATTGAAACATCTTAAACTTCTATTTTTTTCAAAATGTTTACTTTTATTGAAACATCTTAAACTTCTATTTTTTTCAAAATGTTTACTTTTATTGAAACATCTTAAACTTTTATTTTTTTCACCATTTTTAACCCTAACACTTTGAGAATTTTGCTGTCTAATGTGCAAAGATAAGTTGTCACTGTTAGAATTAGCAGAGGTGATCAATCTCTTACCAAATTGAGTAACAACTGGCCCGACACAGTCAATAGACAAACAAAAATCCTTGCAAGTCTGCAACCCTAGTAAAGCATATGGTAAATCAGTATCAATTATAAAAAACTTAGCTGATTTAATAATTTCGCCTATCTTAAGGGGAAACTCACAAATTTTGTTAAGTGTTAATTGTCCTTTCGTTTGGATAACATTTAATTCCTCACATTTTTTAATAGGAATTTTTAGTTTTGACACAAGGTCTTTTGGTATTATATTCAATGTTGACCCGGTATCAACATTCAATAATATCTCTTTTTTTACATTTTCATTTTGTTTTGGTTTTGGACGTCCATTTAAGTATTTTTTTTCCACTTTATATCCATTTAGGTATTTATTTTCCACTTGATATCCATTTAGGTATTTATTTTCCACTTGATATCCGGATATTATTAATTGCTATTGTTTATTTGTCATATTTTGAACGTTCATTTCAACAACATTAGGGTTGTTTACACACGAGGAGCCCATGTGAAACTGATTCAATAGTCCTTTCTTCGAACAGTATTTACACTGATTTATTGGGATCTCCTGTGTTGTATGATGTATTTTGGGTTTTGTCACATTCGGGGTTACACTTTTATTTTTAGGACAAGCCGGAGCTTTATGTCCTGGTGCATTACATTTAAAGCACCTAATGTCATATTTAGGGTTTTCCATTTTCTTCATGTATGGTCCCTTGTTATTTTGAAATTTATTTTTATCTAAGTCACTTTTAATTTTTTCATAGATTTTAAGTTTTTGTTTAAATTCAAAAAGATTATTGGCTCCATAAAGAATTGATTTATTATTTGTTTGGTCTGGTATTCCTTGAATCATGTAAGTGATTAGAGCTAAGTCATCAATATCACTTTGAGTGGCAATTTCTTTCATTTTAAGGAAATACTCTTGAAGAGTTTCATTATATCTTTGCTTTCTTTTTTGCAACATTGCATGTATTTCTGCACTATTACAATCAAATCCAAACTCTTCAAGCAAAAGATTTTTAAATTTTTCATATGAATTTAAACAATTTTCACTTCTTATTAATGTTAAGGCATTACCCTTTAAACATCTTTTCGCAAATAAAAATTTTTGCATATCAGATAATTTAAATAAATTGGCATGAGTTTCAAAATTTTCAAACCAAGAATTAATATTTTCGTGTTTTTCTCCTTTAAACATAGGAGTAACTGCTTCAATATCCGAAAAATTTACTATTAATTTAGTTTCTGTTTCTCTATTCTTTATATCCTTGCTAGAATTTTGACTATAGGATGCCATATCTTTATCAGTATAAACATGAGTTTGTATTTCTTTATCAACATATATTTTAGTATTTAAACTAACTTGTGTAAATTGACTTGCACAAGTTTTAATTGGTAAATGTGATTCAAAATCAGTTTGAGTTTGTTTACATTGAAACTGATTAGTTTCATCCTCATCTTCAGAGGGATTTTCCATTACTATCGAATTTTTTAACTTATCAAAATCACATAAACAAGTTAAAATGTGCTTTGCAATTTCATCTTTATTTCCTTCACTGGAAATATTTAAAATGTCTGAAATTTTAACTAATTCCGAAAATTTGAAAGTATTACAAATTTCTTGTAATTTGTTTGAAAATTCTTCATCGCTAGGTTCAAAAGAAAATTCTGAAAAATTTAAAATTTTGTTACGGTTTAATCTAGAAAAATCATTAGGAAACAAAAGTTTAAATAATAACTTAATTTTGTTTGCCGTCACTAATTTAATTGACGTTTGAATCACATTTATTTCTTTCAAAAACATTTTAAATGCACGATAAAAAACAATATTATATCATCATTTTAAAGAAAAGCAATATAAATACAAGAAATGCAATCTAACTATTCATAATAAAATATACTCAGTTATTCATAATGAAAATTTTAAAACACTTCTCATCTCCGATATCGATAAACTATTCAATCATGCTAGTGAGAAAGAAACATAAGAGGATAAAAAAAAAATATATCTACAGTACTTTCTTTCCATTTTCCACACAGTGTCCTTTGACCTTCATGACTGTGAAGAGAAGAAGTAAACAATTTTATTATTGCACTTCATGAATATTCATGATTAAGATTCGCGCACATTCACTTTTGTTTTCACAATTTGAGCACTACGGAATTGTAGGGTCATCGGTCATTTCCAGATTGGACACTGTAGGGTCATCTCGATCAACACTATGGGTTTCAGAGAGGCATGTGACGAGCTCGAGCCAACGTCAGCATTCTCACAGCGATGAAGGTGTAGTTAAAGATGGAGTGGTAAAACAGACCTTCCTTCATTCGTTTTTCACCGCGGACTAGGCACTTCTTTCTTTCGTCCTTCGTCCCCCGGGATGAGGTTTTATCAACGTTGTAGTCAGCCGGAAAATAGATAACAATGGTTTCCTCAACAAGTAAACATCCTGGCGTCTTGTATCCTTACGCATTAAGGAAAATCATTTCATGCTTCCTTATATGGAAGTAAAAGGGGGAGAGATTCTATAAATAACTCAATCGTATGTTTATCAGCCTTGACTTCCCAAAATAGAATCTCTCTACGCTTATTCTTTAACAAAGACATTTTATTAAAACGAAAGAGATTTAATTCTTTTATTAATACAAAAGTATTATACTTTTTGTATTACATATATATATATATATATATATATATATATATATATATATATATATATATATATATATATATATATATATATATATATATATATATATATATATATATATATATATTTATATATATATTTAAAGCTACCTTTGATATTGTGTTACAAAATATAGACAATTGAGTTATACAATGTACTTTGAAATTATGCAAATAATACGTATAAATTAGAAACGAAAATATTCTTTACGAACAGTCCAACTATTATATATTTTTATATTTTATTATGTAATTTTATGTTATAATTTTATAGATTTGAAATTTTTGTTGAAATTTTAGGAAAATATAACAAAACACTACAATTAAAAACTGATTTTTCTGTGAAAAAAATTACTAACTTGTCTTACAAAGAATAATTACACTAGTGAACATTTTTTTTTCTATTGTATTAGATTTTTGAACTTAGTACTTCAGACTTTTTAAATTAGATATTTTAGCGTCACTGATTTCAAAACAGCAATAGGTTTCTCTCTACAAGCTACAATTTTTATACAATTTTTTTTCAACCAGGATTTTCAAAATTTACTCACGCGAATACTTGAATGAGAAGTGTCCACACTTTTCTGCTACGTTGCGAGTGGTAGGAAGAGGATAATAATACATTCTAGTTTATGATGCGATTCATGACTGTCATACGTGTTTTGTCTAAAGTGCTATTTTCAAAGGACCTATTGAATGCAATTATATAAAGCAATACGTTCTATTTAAAACAAATATAAAGCAATACGTATACTTGCATGAATATAAGCATTTATATAAAGCAATACATTTCTTACAAACTTGTATATTCAGATAAAAAATAAACTAAACTAACCTAATTGTTTTGAAAAAAGTCTGTAGCTTTAGAAATAAAACTGATTTCAAATTTGAAATTCCCACATACGAATTAGGTCAGATACGTGTAAAAATTTTAACAAATGATTGCCCCCCCCCCCAGTGTTATAATGATCAATTTTTGATGCGAATGAAGTCAAAAAATTAAATAAAATAAATATTAAAATTTATTTTCATAATCAATAAGGAATTTTATTTTTACAAATTAATTGTAGAGATTATATTCCACTTAAATGAAATAAAAAAAAATCATTTTTCAGGATGTATATTTTCAATTCAGGATGTATATATTCAACATATATTTGGTTCGGTAAAACCACTTGAGCTATGGAACCAAAATAACCATAAAAAATATTAAAGAAAATACAATTCCTGCTTTTTATTTTACGAAAAAAAGTTAATTACCCACTTTTTTTTTATTTTATTATTCAGCTGTTACTTTAAATTTACGATAGCAACCAATAGGTATACACAAGGAATAATTTAACACGTTCACGCCGGGTGTTCAGGCTTGAAAGTGGGACGGAAAAGAGAAAATAAACATAACGAATTTTAAGTCATTAAATAAGCATAAATAATAAATATTTAAGTCATAAAAATAAACATATATAAAACAAATTTTAAGTCATATATTTGCTACCACTTTCTTATTTTAACTAGATTTTGTATTAAATGACTCGTTCGGAAAGTGGATATCCTTCACAGTGGTCTGATCGGACTACCTATAAAAAAACGTGTGGATGCTTGCAGTTAAAGGAGGCGTTGGTAGAGATCGCAACCCGAAACCAATTGCATACGTAAGCTATGACTTTAACGGCGAACGTTGATTCACGTTTGTAATTAGTAGGGCCAATATTGGTCTTTTGCTTAACGAGGCAATGATGGTAGATATGCTTGAATTGAATACAAGAATCCGATGCATTCCATCCAAACGCTCTCCCGTCCTCGCTATTGACGATTCTGTATCTTGACTAAAAGTAAGACGTATAGGGAGAAGAACTGGTAACAAAACAAAACTATTTCATTTATAACTGGTTTTTTGTGAAATAATAGAAGTTTTTTTCTAGTTCCAATTATAAACTATTCATCTATATTAAATTGGGTAAAAAAAATCAATATCTATTTTATAACTATCAAAAAATATCGGTTGTAAATTGTTCGCACACTTTAGAATAAGATCATTTGTCCTGCATTCGACGAGTATATACGTCGTTGCTTAATTTTAACACCGCAACCCTGTGGGAGATTCTAAGATTAAATTCTGTGAACAGGTTAACTCAGCTCTTTGTTAATGTTATCTTTATCAGCACAATTATAAAAATAATTAGTCAATAAGCACAGTAGCTTATCTTTCTTTTAATTCGCCAAGGGAAGATGGTCTTTACAAGTTATACAAACAAATAAATTATTTTATTAACTACTCGAATCAAACTCCAAATTAGGAAACTAAATAGTTTTAGTCCAATTATATTGAATTTCTAAGAATATAGTCAAGATTTATTTAACTTGTCTGCTCGATGGATAAGTTACTCGAACAAAAGTTTGAAAATTGAAGAAGCGTGTTATAGTATTTATTTTTCTTCTCGAAACTTTCGCAATTGTCAATTAAATGTGTTCACGGTATTCGTTGAGATTTCTGAAAGTAAAAGACAATTAGTAAGTTTGACTTTTTTTCTAAAAGCGAAAAGCGCACAAAATTTCGGAAGTAATTGGAATAAATAGTCTATCTTAGTATGAAACTAGCTATCCATAGCATTTCTTTTTCTACAAAGCATAGAACGAGCTGAAAATTCACATCATATAAATTAAATCAAGCGAAAGGCTTGTGGCAATATAATGATAATCCACATTTTCAAACTGTTTTGGAAGGATGATTCTCATATAAACAATAATCATCTTCTATAGTGTGCTATTATTTGTTAAAATTTTTCGAAACTCAGAAAGTAGTCAATAGGAGATAATACTAAGAAACGGTTAAATGCAAAAATGTCACATCCGATAAAATAGAATTTTATTACTCTTTTACCACGAGTCTTTCATTCTGGAAAAATAAGTAACTTTATATAAACAAAAATGTTTCCCAATATTTTTTCTCCTCCTTCACGAAAACATTTTATAATGCATAAACTATTTCTTAAATTTTATAGTTTCAGGAAATCAAATTTTAAATATATAACTCTTTTTAAATTAGATAACTCTTTAACTATTCGACTGATTTCATACAAATTTTATATTTTGTCATTGAAAATTAAATTTTTCATAGTAGTGTGAAAGTGTACAATAATCAATATTTTTTTCTACTCTTGTTAATTAAAATGAGAAAAACTTTATCTTTTAGATATTTTAGGTTATTTATAGATTAAGTAAAATTTACAATTGGGTGCAAAACAACTTTCAATTCGCTCTAAAATTTTTCGAGATACAACTAGATACACAGAAAATGAAATTTGCATTTTCAGTTTCAATTTTTCGACAACTCTCCTACCAAAACTATTGATCCACCTTCCATATTTTGTTAGCTAAAAAGTTACGTTTACTCAGAGAAAGTTCCTTTTCGCATATGTTTCTTGATCTGATTAATTAGCATATTTAAAAATACTCTTTTGAACCATTTAGATTAGCACTTGTAACCGTCGTTGAACAACTGACCCAATTTTGAGTTTATGACTACCAATGTTCAAATCCTTCATCCTTGTGATTTTGAACCTAATTCAGAAGACAAGAGAGCTCCTAGATCAACTATTAGGAGAAATTTTGCCGTAGTGGAGGACTTTTTGATGGAACTAACCCGCTTTTACTTAGCATAAAGAGAAAAACCATGAAAAACTCTCACATGATAAATCTGATGGCCAGGAGACTCTCACCCTTGATTCGTCTACCACTGAGGATATTTTACGCCAAAACTATGGTCGTGCATGTGTAAGGGTCGGTGTAGTCTAAAAATTGTTTTTGTGTTCGATTGTTAAATTAAAAGTGTTGGGCAACGTACTCATTTCTACATACTGATATTTTTAAAGCAGGAGTTTCTAAACTGCTAAATTTAACTCAAATTATAATAATTTTTTAAAAAATTCATCTGCATAGATTACAAAAAATTGAATGACCTTGATCATATTTTTTTTTTTACTATGATTGTTAAATTAAAAATGTGCAGTAACGTGCTTACTTCTACAAAACTACACTTTTAAAACATGAGTTTCTAAACTGCGAAATTTAATTCAAATTATAATTTTTTTTTTTTTTTAAAATCAATCCACTTAGACTGCTAAAAAGTGAATCAGTTTGCTCAAATGCTAAATACAATTGTACAAATTCGTGAAAGATTTTTTCATGTTTCACTAGGGTTTTCATAGGGGTTTATGATAAAAGGAAAGATTTTAATTTTAATGTTATTAGCCTTACTCATTTTTATTCCAACCTTTATTATAAAATTTTCAAAAATATTGTTTTTGGTCAAATTTCAAGATTTAAATTCATTTGCAACAACCGTTCAGATTTTTTAACAGCTATTGAGGATTTGAGAAAAAGTTTGGAGAAAAATAAATTTCTTTTCAATTTCAATAATTTTTATGTTCTGATTCAAGATATTCTAAACAAATGTTATTAATTGGCCGATATTGAAGCCCGCCTAAGCAGGCCTAGGCGGTGAACAATCTGGATTTCTTTTTCAAATTTTTGAAACAATTTTTATAGACGGCAGCACTTGGATGTTATTGCTATTTAGTTTGTTTATTTACATCTAGGTGTCAGCACTTTTTTCTTTAGCTTCTGATGTGGAATATTTAAGGGTTTTTCATTTTCATTTTAATAACTGTAACTGTTTACTATTACGTTGATTATTTATAGGATGCTACGGGGGGCGTTTCATAGTTATGTATTTCTATTTTTGTAAATTTAAAATGTGATTCTCTTGCAAATGTGATTTTTAATATGGTAATTATTTTTATTCTTAATTTTGCTTGTTATATCATTAGGGGCCTCGGGGCACTGTTAGTTTTGGCTTCAGCCACTAACAACAGAAAGGCTCCTGTGTGTTTGCAGACAGTGTGTCCCCTGATGAAGTGCTGTTCTGTAGACACACAATTACAATTTACATTTTATTTTTAGATTTTTAATTATTTTTAAGACTTTAAAATTTTAATATGTTATTTTACATTGTTATTAGTTTTAAAATACAAATTTGGTTTTTAGCTGCATTGTGCGCTGTACCAGTTTGAATTGGATTAATAATTGTTTAGTTTTTTTCACACCTCAAGTATTATAGTTTTGTTTTTGGATTGTATTTGGATTAAAAATGTGCAGTAACGTGCTTACTTCTACAAAACTACACTTTTAAAACATGAGTTTCTAAACTGCGAAATTTAATTCAAATTATTTTTTTTTTTTTTTTTTTAAAAATCAATCCACTTAGACTGCTAAAAAGTGAATCAGTTTGCTCAAAAGCTAAATATAATTGTACAAATTCGTGGAAGATTTTTTCATGTTTCACTACTTATAAAAATTATATTAATAAATGCAGTTAACAGGAAGATGAGCAATTTTAAGATTTTATTAAGTTGATTTTAAGATAAATATTTTATTCCACTTAATTGCTTGCCATTTGCATATAAAATGCAGTAAATATGAGTTAGAATGGAATTTTCTATTTAAGACAGGGCTACAAGTGACGCAAATATTTAAGTTGTAAATACTAAAATATTTACTAAAATGTTAAGTTAAGATATTTATTAAATTTAAATATATACTTCGTGGTTGATTTCAGGTTTTAAACTTGTATTGTGTTGCTAAGTTAATGTTGTAATTTGGGGCACATATCTGAAAGAAAAATATAAAAACATTTTCTGATACAAATGTTGATCGAGTTATCATTAATTTTTCCGACCTCAAGGAGCCTTGTTAAAATGATGATCAATTTTATACAGTTACGTAAAGTACTCAAAATGAAAAAACAAACCACCCTGAATGAATAACTTTTGACCGTTAGATCGGATATTCAAGTTCTAGGACTCTATGTTAATAGTTCAAGGGGGTGACCTCAAATATGGTAATTAATTAGTGCAGATAATATTTTAAGATACAAAATAACGCACAAAAGCGTACTTTATTTTAATAAATACACCTTTTTTAGACGTATTTTAATTTCTGACCCCTGAAATATAAGGGGCAGCCGCAATCTGGGAGATATAGGCCCTCTAGTTTGGTTAGGAGAGCTGTCCGAAGTGATGTTCCCTTAATGATAATTTTACTTTTTGCTTTTAATAATCTGAATCAGTCGGGAAAAAAATATGTTTATTCAGAGAAAGTATGTTTTTTGTATCTCATTTCATAACTTTAAGTATCGTCTACACTAATTAATTAGCATCTTTGATTCCCCCCCTTCGAGAAATTAAGATTGATTTCAATTGTGCGTAATTTTTGTGAAAATCCGATCATCTAGATCCGCAGTTATTTAAAGTGCTTTTTTCCGCTCTGCCCTTTTTTTCACCTAAAGAAATTTCTTAAAATAGCAAAACTGGGAGAACTTTACATGTTTAAATCTTAGTGACCTTTGAGTTCTAAAACGTGAAAATCCGATCATTAGATCAAAAGTTATATAGTCGTGTTCGTTTCTTTTATTTATTTCTTTTTGAGCACTTTACATTACAAATATAAAACTAAACCGGTTGAAATCTGGGAATTTTTTTCCCAAATATTTAAAAAACAATTTCATTCTTTAATTTTTTCTTTCGACAACTGTGATATTTAACACGTTGAATGCCACGCTAATTTTACATGGCTTGCTCGTCTAGCCACACGGTAAATAACTACAAACTAAATTTGCAAATAAAGACAGATTTTAATAGTTTATAAAATGTTTAGCATGACATATTTGAAAAAAGTGGTGAATTTGAATGTGCCTACGAATTGTTTAAAAATAGTGGTGGATAAAAATCTACTAAATTGAATTTATTATACCAAAAATCAGAATAAAAGAGTGTAAATTTTATAGTTCTATATCATGTTATGCGCTGTCAGCCAGTTGTTTTTCGCGGCCTATGTGAAAGGTCAGTGTCAGCAAGCGGGGCAGACGCAGCCTAAATGTAATTTCAGTGTCAACCACCGGTGGTTGACGCGGCCTAAATTTAATATCAGTGTCAACCACCGGTGGTACACGAGGCCTAAATGTAATTTCAGTGTCAGCCAATGGTGGTTGACGTGGCCTAAATGGAAAGTCCAGTAATGGAAACTCCAGTGTCCGCCACCGTTGGCTGACGCGGTGCTCAACGTGTTAAGTAATTTAAAAATCATTTCATTCATAGCTTTTTTTACCAAGGCGGGAATTTAATTTTCTAGGCATGAAAGTAGGACGAAAAATGAAAAAAAAAATTAAACTGGAAGTCAAACTATTTCATTTATAACTAATTTTATCATGGCGTAAATCTATTCCTGAAAGAAAGAAGGAAAAGAGAAAAAAATAGGTAGTCAAACTATTTCATTTACAGCTTGTTTTCCCGAGGCGCAAATCTATTAACGGTAAACTGTTCATTACTATTTACTTTCTCTCAGATAAGTAGTATTCATGTATATGTGTTATACCTGTTAAAATTTCTTGGTAGTCTTCCTGAAAACAAGTCAGAACGAAATGTCTTTGTTACCTGTTCTTTCACGTCTCAGTCTTGATATCTTTTGACATTCATTCCTGCCAAATTAGATTTAGTTTTTTATTGCTATCCATCCAGTAAAATATTTTATTTTATGACCATCAGTAAAAAGTCAACCCGACCCTATTTTTAAGTTTATAACTACCAATGTTCAACTCCATAGCCTTGTAATTTTCAACCCGATTCAGAAGACAAGGGAACTCAGGGATCCAGTAGTGAGAGAAATGTGTGTTCGTGGAACTTTTCTGTGGAACTAACCGTTGAATTACTAAGCTGCGCATTGAAGGAAAAATGGCAAGATGTCATGACATTTGAACTGCTAAATGATCAAATTTCTTGTTTATGGGAACCTGTATTGAGACCTTCTCTCTTCTAGGAACTCATTGGGAGGCGAACGCGCTATCCCCTGAGCCACCACGACTATTTAAATTTTTTTTCCAAAAGGCGCAGTAGTTGGCAATCCTGCTGGTAATTTATAATTAAGAAATAGGAATCTCTAACCGACAGATCCCGCTACAACAGTAATGAATCTTTGTGATGCCCTTCTCTGCCTGGGAGATCAGTTCTAACATTATTCTAGAAATTCTAGATTGATTTTAAATATATATTTCCAAATTTTAACATTTATTTAAAATTTTGAGATATATTTTAAATATGGTTTGTTCTTTAAATATTGATAATTATATTGTAAATATATACGGAAGAAACTTGAAAATAGTATTTTTCGAAGTCATCTCAGAACAAAATGACAAGATGTTGTAACTAATTTGATCCTGCTGGCTGCACATGTAACAAGTCTGAATTAAAGATTAAAGAGAAAAATATTAAACAATAATGAAGAAGAACAAACGAAAAATTTTCAAACTTAAAAAGAGCCAAATCGTCCACGCGTACATTTGCGATTAATTGGAGTCTTTGCTATGTAAAATCAAATCAAAGGCAGCTTTTCGAAAACTCAATTAGTTAATTAAAACAATTAAAGAAAAATGATTAAGTTAAAAGCAAAAAGCATATATTCAATTTGAAATATTATTATTTTCTGCTTTTCTTTCATAAAAATATTTTATTTCCTTAATATAAAAAAAATTTCTGTTTGGTAAATAGTAACCCTGCAAAAAATTACCAATAGAAATCAATAAAAAAAAATTTATTGATCTGTACGGGGAAATGGAACACTGATATCAGTAGAGTAGATCAGTACAGTGGACTGGTCATGAAGTATTGATATCAGTAGAGTAGGCCAATATATTGTATTGATCTATATCAGTAGAATGGACTGATATCAGTAGAATAGACTGGTCTGTATGGGGAAATGGAACACTGATATCAGTAGAATGGACTGGTTTGTACGGGGAAATGGAACATTGATACCAGTAGAATGGACTGGTCTGCATGGGGAAATGGAACACTGATATGAGTAGAATGGACTGGTCTGTACGGGGAAATGGAACATTGATATCAGTAGAATGGACGGGTCTGTACGGGGAAATGGAACATTGATATCAGTAGAATGGACTGGTCTGTACGGGGAAAGGGAACATTGATATCAGTAGAATGGACTGGTCTGTACGGGGAAATGGAACATTGATACCAGTAGAATGGACTGGTCTGCATGGGGAAATGGAACACTGATATCAGTAGAATGGACTGGTCTGTACGGGGAAATGGAACATTGATATCAGTAGAATGGACTGGTCTGTACGGGGAAATGGAACATTGATATCAGTAGAATGGACTGGTCTGTACGGGGAAATGGAACATTGATACCAGTAGAATGGACTGGTCTGCATGGGGAAATGGAACACTGATATCAGTAGAATGGACTGGTCTGTACGGGGAAATGGAACATTGATATCAGTAGAATGGACTGGTCTGTACGGGGAAATGGAACATTGATATCAGTAGAATGGACTGGTCTGTACGGGGAAAGGGAACATTGATATCAGTAGAATGGACTGGTCTGTGCGGGGAAATGGAACACTGATATCAGTAGAATGTACTGGTCTGTATGGGGAAATGGAACACTGATATCAGTAGAATAGACTGGTCTGTACGGGGAAATGGAACTCTGATATCAGTAGAATAGACTGGTCTGTACGGAGAAATGGAACACTTATATCAGTAGAATGGACTGTTCTGTACTGGGAAATGAAACATGGATAACAGTAGAATGGACTGGTCCGTACAAAGAAATGAGATACTGACATCAGAAAAATGAACTGGTCTAAATTAGGGAAAACAACATTGATGTAAAAATATTAGATAGGTTTAAACAGGAAAATGCAACATTGTTTTGCATCTTTTATATGCAAGATTAAGTTTAATTTGGCAGTACATGATCCAATACAAAGCAGATAATGACCATGATATAGTAAATTTAAAAGTGGAAGGAATAACAAATTATATTTTAAAAAACATTCTTCTTTAGACATACACTATGCTAGTTTTAAAGTTAACTTTAATTTCCTTTTTATATTCCTATGTAATTTTAAATATAAATTATTAAATAATATTTTATTGCTTCGTATAACTATAAAAAGAAACTTAAAATGTGAATTCAAGAGGGTATCCCATTGGAAACAAATCCTGGTATTAAAAAAAAATAAAATACCGGGGTATGAAACACCAGTTCCAGTATAATACTGGATCGGGAATTATACTAGACTCAGCGTTTCATCAGCCGGTATCATATTGGCTCTGGAATGATACAAAATCATATATCATACAGAAATCATATATCATACAGAAACATTATTTTATTGACGTGACCTGACTAAAATAACCAAAAGCATGGCTAAAATAAACAAGTCAACTTATTGTCGTTTCAAGACCCCATTGTGTTGGGTATAGCATTCTGGTAGTAAAAAGTTTCAATATTTAAGAAAGAAAAAAAAATGTCAGAAAACTCTTAAAGTATATCATAGGCTTTTAATCATTATACACACGAATGATATACCTATTTATTTGATTTTTTATCTATACATAGCTTGAGCTAAGCATTTGTCATCAAACCAAATACGATGAAACTGTAAATTTGGCAAAAAAATTGATATTTTGAAGAAAGTATTGGCGGATGCCATTTTCGAACAAAAAGAAAAATTTATTTTCTCCTCGATCCCGGGGGGAAATGGTCAAAAGGAATTTTTTTTATTCAGTTACAGTAAATAAGTGGTAGCAAGATGCAGACTATTTTGGCAGAAAATATATTTTCTCATGGCAATAACATATGCACTAACGTGATAACACATAACATAGTGTTGATTCAGGCTTATCTTTATATTACTGCACTAATCTAATAAGTTGGCAAAAATTAACCTCAACCTACTCCTATTCCCCCCCCCCTCATACACGATAAAACATCTGCAATTTTCAATCTCCCCCCCATTCATTGCTCATTTTCCTCCCCAACAGCAAAATGACAATTTTTCAATGACAAATACATCAAATTTGTATTTGTATTTTTATAAAATAATTCAATTTATAATAAATTTATATTTTGCTTAAAAGTTTCCTACTGAAAATAATGAATCATAAAAAATTGTTAAGATCTGCCATTGGCTTAGAATTTTAAAATCTGGCTAATAATTTTAAATCTTTAGCATGGGCAATGAATATATAGATAGTAATATCACAATTAAAGGTCAGTAAAGAAAAAGAGCAGGTAAACAAAGAAAACACAACACCAGCAGCAAAATTATAATGGTAATCATTCCTAATACAATGGTAAATTAACCAGTAAGAATAACCTAAACCAAATTTAGAAAAATTATAGTTTAAAATGAAATAAAATTAGCAGTATAATGAGAAAATAATAAAACATCATAGTAAAAGGTGATAACATAGATAAATTTGCTACACAGAGTGAAACGACTTTAAGTCCATTTTATCTGAAGAGATGGTAAGACTTGTTTAATGTAGGTATTTATAAAAAAGTCCATATGTTTCGTAAAGAACTTCTAAATTAAAACATTCTTTTAATTTTGAAAAAACCAAATTCAACATTTTTTTAAAAATTTTTACTAGGTAACACTAGTTAACTAAAAAACTTGCCGGGGGAGGTACATGGGCAAGCATAACAAAGGAGGCCTGACCAAATCTTTCCCGCAGCATACACACCAGGCACATTCTTTATATTTTAGTCTATTTCTCTCACAATGGTGGAGAAGATTTGGTTGTAGGGGAGAGTAAAAGCAAATGAATCAGCTTTATCATTTCCAGGAATATCGCAATGGCTCAGAGAATAGAGAGTTTGGCTTTCAACGACATGAATCGGGTTCGAATCTTAACAATTGCTGGTAAATATGCATTCTCCATTCTTTTCGCTCTGACCAGAGTGCTAACGTAAAATACTCTCAGTGGTAGACGGATCATGGGTTTGAGTCCCTTTGATGCCAGACTAACCGTGACAGGTTTGAGTGGGTTTCTTCTCAATGTAACCCAAATGCTGGTTAGTTCCATCAAAATTTCTTCTAATACTTGGTCCAGGAGTTCCCTTGTCTACTGGATTAGGTTCAAAATTAGAAGGCTACGGAGTTGAGCATTAGAAGTTGTAAACCCAAAAAATAAGTCTGTTGTTCAACGATGGTTATAAAATAAAGTGGCTGGGGAGTCAATAAAACTAAGATAGAAGCACTTGAAACCAAGGTGCCTTTGCCAATAGCTCGTCTAGGTTTAGATTCATTCGGCTTCCGTCTTTTTGTTTATTTACTGGCTTGGACTAAGTAGACATAAAATGTACTTAATTTACTCTAATGTTGATTAGTGTATCTAGCCTTCCATATGCACAAACTGTCAACTCCAAAATAAATGTTACATTCCATCAAACTCAAAAGTTGGCCAGCGTAGTCTTGTCAAGTATTCAGCTCGGCTGGAAAATTTAAAACAGAACGTATCAATGTAAGAGTATTTTATTTGAATAAGTTGCTAAAAGTTTTCATCACAATGTACACAAATACATTCATGAAGATTTTATTACATTAAGAATAGGTTTAGCCAGAGTAATTTCTAAATTTAATATTATTGATAATCTTATTTAAAGAAACAAAAAAAAAAAAATTTAAATCCAGCTAAGCTTAAATACATAAGAAAGTGTAAGGATCTTCTTTAACACATGATAAAACTGGAGTAAACAAAGAAAATTTAAATGTATATAGAAAAGTAATTATTTATAAAAATAATTAGTTATTTATAAAAATAACTACTTAGAAAAATAATTATTATTTATAAAAATATATAATACTTTCATTTACTTGAACACAGCAAACCAGAACGTACCAAAAAACTATAAACCATTTAGTTATACTAATAATACAAATTTAATATAATTAATAAATTATACTAATAATATAAATTTAAGATTACACGAACATTAAATTGTCTTTCAGAGAGTAGAAAAAAATAACACTGAATTAAGTTTTTACACATATCTTTACCTTAAAATCAATATTATTTTTTTCTAAATATTCTTAACAAAATTGCTTTACTTCATATTTTTTGGCTAGAGTTCAGGAAAAGCATTAGTTATAGATTAATAAAAGTTATTTGATAATGTAATGCTATGTAACACAGGTAAGGTAGCAATTACAATAATATAAATAAGGGTTTCTTAAAAATTATTATCATTGACGCTGAATTAGAAAGTTTTACTAGGTAGCTTTTTGCAGCACGTAAACATGGAATATAAAGTGTTGAGCATTGAATATGTACATTGATAATATTGTGCTTGTATTGATAATATTGTGTACACTGATACATTGATAATATTGTATTGATAATTGTTAAGCATTGAATATAAGTACCAAATATTTCTTTTATAAAGTATTCAGTATATATCGAGAAAGCATTAAGAATTTATCTTGAAAATGCCATTGGCGCTACAGCGATTCTGTATATCCAATCCATTCGTGATCAGATAAATGATATGCAAAGAATTTTTTTATTTCTTATTTATAGTTATTGATAACAAAATTATGTGAATTATACTGCACTGGTTAGCAATACTATTTTCATTTAATATTTTTAAAAAGCTCAAGCTGTTAAGTATTTTTCATTATTATATTCTAAACATAGAGCAAGGTACTCATCATCGCCATCACTCAAACATGACCAAACATCCCATTTCTAGGGCTTTATTTTTTAACGGCCACCGTTGGAATGCCACGTAATTTTGATACTGGTCAGATAAAGTGGACTCCACTTGAGCTAGCTCTTTTCAATCTTCAGCACGATAACCAATGAAAGAACTTTCAGCCGTGGCAGATTTTATATGCACCTTGCTGCGTATACACGTCAGTTGTATTGTACATTGCCAGAATCAAACTCATTACCCTTGTTCTCTAATAAGCACTGTGAAAGACATTTTAACCAGCTGTGCCACAAGAGCACCCTAGAGCAAGCTACTAACCCTTCTTAAAAATCAAATAAATTTTACTTTGAAATGTTAAAATTTTTAAAAGGAAATTTTTCAGCTGTAAATAATTATATATCCCATGTTATCTATTTTCAATCATAAATTCAGAACTAAAATTAGAAATTTTAAACTTAAAACTGTGATGTTAGAATGAAACATTTTTAAACATTACTTCTACAAAATTAATAATTACTAATTCAAAATCTATAAATCATTAGAACATTGTTTTTTTTCTTTCATGCGCACACCATATTTAACATATAAATAAAGCATAATCTTTTTTTTCTTCTTCAGGTTTATATCAACTGTAAGTTTAGAATGTCAATTGTTTTTTTAAAATAGCTAGTGAATGAAAGTATACTTTTCATAATTATGATAAAATTTCGAAAACATTCTTTGTTGTTTTTTAAATTATTCAATTATTCTCTGAGAGAATTTCTGTGATAGCTCTTGATTATAAACTAAGATAAACAAAAAAGCAAATTGGTTTATTCAAATAAAAATGATTTCTTATTCATACCAATCGCCACATTGAAAACCAGGACAGGAAACGGAAGCAAGGCTGAGTCATAGCCTAAACAATTCTGTTCAGAGGCTTTTTCTTTGATTAAAAGGCTTGTTAATTTTCAGTAAGTGAATTAACTGTACGCTTAAAGCATTTGTGAACGAAAACGGTTCATACAGCTTTATAATGAGTAAAGATATAACATTAACATATGTACTTTAAAACGAAATTAATGAACACAAATTTTAAAACTTCGTATAATTAAACTTGCTTTGTTAATGTGAATGCTACACGCAACTTTCACACCAATTAATGAAAAAATAAAACTAATAACTACTGTAAATATGTGATCGTTTTCTTAATCAGGTATATCAAATTAATATAAACTAAAAATTTGAATCTAGGAGAGTGAAATGGTTATACATTCAACTTGGAAAAATTTCTAATCATTCAAATTTTAATAATGGGAGAGTTTTTGATTGATAAAAATTGATCTGATTGGTATATTGAATTCTTTAGATACCAGTTGATGTTTGACAAAAGCTGTAAAATGAAACATTTAAAATAGAAGTTAAACAAAACATTTTCTTTTCAATCTCATTATTTTGTATGTTTCGTGAAAGAACGAAAAAAAAAGAAAGGCAGAAAACCTTTAAAATATATACTTTTGATTGGAGAATTATTGAAGTTCTCTTAGAAATAATAAGAAACTAAGATCTGATCATTAACGAAAATATCACAAGACGAATTTTGAGTGAACTGAGAAAAATCTTAAGAAATCTTTGTTTAAACTTAATTCACCTTAAAGATATTCAAAATGTTTTCAAAAATTCTTTTGGAGATAGAGTTAAATCTTGAAAATCTTAAGATTATTTTTAGTAGGGAGGTGTCAAAAAAAAATCTGTTGATATCAGTTCATATATTGATAAAACAAGTAGAATACATAACTGATCAACATCTATTCATACAAGTACCCTACTGATGTCAGTAGACATCAGTTGAAGTGGGAAATACAGACAAGTACATACCAATAGAGTACCTACTGATCAATATCTATTGATACCAATACACTGCTGATATCAGTTGAAATATCAATAGAAGCAAATACAGGCCAATAAAATTCTATTGATCAATGTATATTGATGCCAGTACACTACTGATATCAGTTGAAATGTCAATAGGAACAAGTACAGACCAATAGAATACCCTACTGTTCAGGATCTATTGATACCAATACACTACTGATATCAGTTGACATCAATTGAAATGTCAATCGAAACAAGTACAGACCAATAGAAATTTATTGATATCAATAAATGTTTTTATTGATTTCTATTGGTCATTTTTTGTAGGGAATTGTCTCTCAAAATACATTTTCCTTTATTATTGCGGTTTTTAAGATGTTATAAAAATGACAAATTATATTGAATTATTTATTATTTTAAGAGACTAAAAATATATCGAGAATGCTTATTTTTATTTTCAAAAAACTAGTTAAAAGGTTAAAAAAAATAAAACATTTTTTTTTTTTCAATTAATATAAATTTTTGTTTATATAACCAAGTTGAAGAAAGAAAATGATTCATGAAAATGCCTTTTTTCTTACTTCCTACAAATTTAAAAGCTACATACTTAGTATCAAAACGCTTTAAAAAATGTAGCTAAACTTTTTATGGAAGAAGAATTTGGTTCTGTAAATATTTTTTTATTGAACAGCAATATAGCCTGATTTTATTTTTAAAAAAAAGAAATTTTTTTGTAAAGTAAGACATTTAATAAAAAAAAAAGTAGATTAGTCAAGATAGTAGATTTTATAAAAGGATACAAAGAGTGTTCATGAAATTATAATTTTCTATATATATATATATACACTTAAGAGCCAAAACATTATGACCACCCCTACATTTTGCATTGAACTCTCCCGGATGACGTGGAAGGCACGTGATCAGGTGGAAGTGGTATTTAACTGTTGCTGGAGAGTTGGATGAATCATTAGTGGTATTAAATACATGCAGATATTCACACGGACCTAGAGTTAGACTGTTTCGAACATTACTTTCACAAACAAAATCGAAACTTTTTTAAAAAAGCGTTAGCCTGCATTTAGCTTTAATAAGGGGCACTATGGTATAGAATGAATGAACATTGTAATATGGCGTGCAATTACTTGACAAACTTTTTACTCGAAGTTAAAAGTTCTTATATTGGCACTATTAAGAGATATATCTATATTAAATTACAAATGGCCAGACTTGTAAATGCCTTGATGCGTTGACAAAATCAATATGATTTGATTATAAAAGGGGTAATAAGAAGTAAAATGAATGAAGTTTGTAAGATTGGAGAGAATGAAATGGATGCGAAGAGTGGTAGAAAACTTGTACCAGGGGTGTACAATTTTTGACAAACTTCTCGCAAGAAGTTCAAATTTTTATTACTTATTTATCTTATTTTATGTACTCATTTGTTGTATTTCATATTCTTTTATATGTATCACAACATGTATCATTTTATAGGATTTTACTCGAGCAATATGCTCATTACTAATTCTTTACTTTCAATTTTAGATAACAAGGACCTCAAGGAAACACCACAAGGATCTGCATCTCGTGACGAAGGGGTAAAGGGGCGTTTCGGCGTCAGGCACCCCGAACAACCGACAGGACTAGGACTAGGACTGAAGAATCATTCTTTCACTTACTTCTGTGTGCAATGTTAAAGGCTGCGGATCTAAGCGACTTTGATAGAAGGCAGATTGTAATATCTCGAAGGCTCGAAACAAGTATTTCCGTTACTGCACGACTCGTGGGTTGTTCACGATCTATAGTTGTTAGTACTTATGCAAAGCGAATGAATGACGGTGATACCAGCCGTAGACGACATGGTGTTGGACGTCCACATGCTATCAAAGAAAATGATCGTCGGAGATTGTCTCGCTTGGTGAAGTAAAACCGGAGACAGACAGTGGCTGAGCTGACTGCCCAATACAATGCAGGGTCAAGTAGAATAGTATCCGAGCACACTGTTCAGCGGACACTGTTGGATATGAGGCTACGCAGAAAACGTCCCACTCGTGTGCCTTTGCTGACCAAGCGTCATCGCCAACTACGCCTGCGCTGGGCCCGGAAACATCGCGACTGCTCCATGGATCAGTGGGAGAGAGTTGCCTGGTCAGACGAATCACAATTTGTCAGTCATCACGCCGATGGTTGTGTCAGGATACGCCGTCTTCCAGGCGAATAGTTGCTCCCTCAATGTACAGTAGGTCATACACAGGCCGGGTGTGACGGTATTATGCTTTGAGGGACGTTCTTTTGGGCGTCTCTGGGACCCGTGTTTGTGGTAGAAAAGACCTAGAATGCTACAGGGTATCTGAACATCATTGCGTACCAGTTTCACCCTTACGTGGCCACTGTTCTTCCAGCTGGAAATGAAATTTTCCAACAGGACAGCACTCCGTATCACAAGGCTCAAATTGTGTTGGAGTGGTTCCAGGAACATGATTCTGAATTCCAGTTTATGTTCTGGCCACCTAACTCACCGGATTTCAATATGATAGAACACATTTGGGATGTCATGGAACGGCAGCTCAGAGTTCAAAGACCACTAAGTCGCAATATCTGGGATTTGCGTGACCGTTGCTTAGCATGCCAAGGCGGGTTGCAGCTGTGTTTCATGCTAAAGGTGGGCCAACTCGTTATTAAGAGGTGGTCATAATGTTTTGGCTCTTGATATATATATATATATATATATATATATATATATATATATATATAGTGAAGACCCTATGCCAAAGAATGTAGCAATAAATTTGTAACTTGCAGAAATTAGTTTGGTTATTATATGCAATAATTGAATAAAATTTCGTAGGTCTAGTTTAAATATTTGAATATTTATGGAGATATGGATATTTTATAAAAGACAAACTTTTTGTCTTACTTTTTTTTGCAATAATATTAAAAATAATCAACAAATTTAGCGAAACTTTTAAAGCAGTTTAAAATAAGTCACCAAATTATTGTTTAAAATTTGAGAAAAATTCGTTTAAAATTGTATATGATCTGAGTAAAGATATGAGTAATTAAAGTAGTTATTTTTAACTGTGGATGTTTTTTTTCTTAATATCCTAGAGAATCGTATTTATCAACTAAAAAACATTTTAAAATATAAAAAAGAACATGATAAAAATTTACAAATTAGAAAAGTTTCAAACAATTTTCTAAGTAGTTTTTGATCTCTTAAAAAAACTCTATATGACAAGGGGTTTTCCACAAATTTCATATTGTACTATTAACTAAGATTTATTAAAAATGACACCGCATTGTGAGATATCATCCCCATAAAAAGTATATTTTCCTGCACCTGTTTTCTTTCCTTATACAATATATTTCGGTGTATAAAAGTTTATTGTAAAGCATTATCATTGGACGTTTAATTTTGTCTCATGATACAAAATAATATTTGTAGAAATTCTATATCCATTTTGAATTTCTTTTAAAAAGTAAAAAAACTACTTAGAAAAATTTCTTACAATTTTTTTAGTTTTTTAGATATTCAACTCGGACTTTTTTATTAGTTGCCAAATACAATTCTCTACAAAATTAAGTTTTTTTTGCATAATAATGTTATCTTTGAACCATCCGGGATACTAATTTTTAGCACGGATGGTTTGGATTGTAAATGAGCGGCCTTTAGCGACTAACTCTGTTTTTTTTTTTTTTTAAATTTTTGTTGTTGACTGTAGTTGGTCAAAAACTTCTATTTCTTTTAAAATTATTAACCTGATCTAGAAAAAATCAAAAATGAAATTTATTTATTTATTTATTTAAGAAAATGCTAAAAAAGAAAGTGGGATGTTCAAAGCCTGTTGATGGGAAAATCTCCTCCAGGCTACGAAGTTGTTGCCCGGGAGACAGACTAATAAATGCAGATAGGCGGAGCACATAGTCCCACTTAGAATTAAAAAAATTTCACCTATTTGATTCTAGATTTTTTTTTACATGTATTTGAGTAGAAAATTATTGTAATTTATCAGGCAAAAAAAAACTAGAAATTTCACCATAATATGAAAAATAAACTATTAATTTAATTACATTGTTTATTTGTTATATATTATTAAATGTATTTTTGAAATTATTTTTCAAATTGTATTGTAATTAAAAGAAAATTTGTTATAAATACTTGGATGGTTTTTTTCAGTTAAAAAAATTCTTTTTAAAACAAAGTAGCATAAATTGTAAATACATTTGGAAACAGCGCAGTGATAATAGAAAACACAAAACAAAGAATAAAAGAATAAACTGATAATGAATAATAAAAAATATTGAATAACTATTTTTTTGAAGAAAAAAGGAAAAGAACATCAACCAACATTTTAAGCAAGTATTTAATAAGAAAAATAATTATGACATTTTTTTAAAAAAAAATTTAAAACATGGTCACAACTTTAAGATTAGTTGGTTTGAAAAGTTTTAATAAAATTCTTTGAAAGGGAAAAGATAATCGTCTCATGTCAAGAACGGAGTAATTAGAATGGGGGTTTGTTCCAGAAAAAATAAACACTGTCATCGAACAGGCAAATTTTTAATGCTTTCTGAAAAACCACGACATTTCTTTTAAAAGCTCCCTCATTAGGGAATGCCTTTAACTCGGTTTTCATTAAAGATAAATATCATTATTGCTGTAGACAAGGTTTTGGAAAACCAATTATGCATTCCTAAAATTAAACTTACAAGAATAGATAAGAATTCCATGCTGAGTTATTTATTAATTAATTTTTTATTCCCTTAGTGTTTTCTCAAACTCAATTTAGTAATTTAATTTTTACAAATGACTTCTTTCGAATATTATTACATTAATTTGTCCTTTACTTTATTTACAATTACTTTTGTTATTTCTCATTTATTTTCACTTTTGTTTAAAAAAGAGAGGTGTATCATTACATTTAAATAGATGTAATTTGTAATTATATATTGTTATAGCTGTTCTTTGTCTAGATTTTGAAACATGTGGGCTTAAAACACGTATTTAATGTTTTAATGAAAGAGTATTCCTTTTAAAATTTCTTATTTGTAATAGGGTTAATTATTTAAAGTTCTTAAGTAATTTTTTTTTTGTTAAAGCTACAAAGCTACAACGTGGTATATCATTTTTAAAAATTGTTTTATTGGAAACTTAATTCGTTAATGAATTAAGATACTGTTTTCTTTCCATTTTTTTAATTATATATTTTAATGAAGTGTTCGTTAATTATAGGATTCCTTGACAGATATAGATAATTAAATATTTTGCAATGTTAAAATGTTTGATTTTTTTTTTATATGTAAACCAATATCCTTGAATTAATTTAAATATTGGAAAGATAACTAAAACAAGAAGCTACTCTAGACATTTACGCTGAAACTTACCGCATTTAAAAACAAATGCTTTCTGAAAAATCAGAAAACCCTCTAAAATGTTTGATGTTTTTCGTTATCTGTAAACCAGTATCCTTGAATTAATTTAAAGATTGAAAATATAGATAAAACAAGAAGCTATTCCAGACAACTAAACCGAAACTTACCACATTTTAAAACAAATGTATCACATCTAGTCACTTATTCTTTCACAATAAAATTTGTTCCACATAAACACATAGTGTTTTAAACTAGACTGACTGTTTATAAAAGAAATGTCACAAAAAATCAGCTTGAAGCAAAAAAAAATTTTTTGCCGCAAATTTGTGTGACAAAACATAAAGGTTTCCTCCCAGAGCTTTTTGTTTTAGTTATAATCATTGTTAACGGATGGCGCTGCAAGTAGTAAACCCACAAATCAAACAAGAAAAAAAACTGAAAATATTTTTGGAACCGTTCATAACTGATGTAAAGTTTGAAGGGAGGTAGAGGCTTATGAAATTATGACAGTTTGAGAAGAGAGAGAGGAAGAGGTAACAAGAGATCTAACATCTCAGATTTGGGCTACAATAAAATCCCTTAATATCAGAAAAATAAATGTTTTGTTACCAAAAATAGTACATAGGGGGGAGTGGTGCGATACCGGGCTCCTATATTAATTCCGTTTCCTAGAGGAAAAACTAAAAGAACTACCACATCAGCGTTTTGTTGCTGATTAATTCACGGCGTCTGTGTAAATAAGTTTGTCCAGCAAAGCCAACTCTCTAATATTATTTAGTTTTTAATGAAGCCTTATTCACTTGTCATAACAGTTATAATTTTTTTTATTATATCTAATTACATGTTTACTAGAGAATCATATCCAACCAAACAATAGAGATTTGATCCAATAGTAGCACTAATATGTTTCCTTTGATAACCTCTGCTCTCTGGTTAAGAACGGGTACTAACAGCGCCTCCTTTAACTGAAAGCCTTCACGCGGTTTTTTATAGATAGTCCGATCAGACCACTGTGAAGGATATCCACTTTCCGAAAGAGTCAATTAATACAAAATCTAGTTAAAATAAGAAAGTGGTAGCAAATATATGAGTAAAAATTTTTTTATTTATGAATATTATTGGTTTGCCTCATTCACTTGTCAACCACTTTAGATTCAATTCTCAAATATATATGATAAATTTCTCCCAAGTACTTTTATAAAAGGCAACGACTGCTTAAATTCAAAATGTTTAACTCATTGTTGTATATTTTTCATGATGAATGGGGTAGAGGCCGCTGCGCGGCCCAGGTGCCCAGCTTTTGCAAATAAACTAAACTAAACTTTTATAAAAGGTTTTGGGTTCATGCGCACAACTGGCTTACTTTTTAAATAGTCTGCACGGACTACGTATATAAAACCGTGCGGAGGCTTTCTGATGTAGGAGGTGATGATACTAACCCTCCTTTTTGACATATCGAAGAAAACTACATCCAAGGCTGAACAAAGACTTTACGGCTCCAAGGCAAAATTTATTGCCTCAAAACACACACACACAAACAAAAACAAAAAAAAAAAATTAAATAAGACCCTTTTGAAGACCCTTTATACAAAACTATAGTTTTTATATAGATTTCGGGAAATTTTCGAGATTTTTTTTTTTTTAAACTAAATAATAAAAAATATATTTTTTGAAAGATGTTGGTCAATTATGGCAAAAAGCTGATAAAATGAAATGTGTGTATAGTTTTAAAAATATGTAGAATAATACGATGTGTTAAATACAGTGAGGGAATTGAGAAATTTCGCACCAATATTCGGGTATAAATTTCAAACATACTGTTTAAAATTATATTCCTTGGTATATCTAAACTGAAATGTGAAGTCTCGGAATTTAAATATTGAATACAACAGAAGTTCTTGAAAAACCTTTTTTTATTTCCTTCAAAAACGTTTTCTTTTCTTCTTTCTCTCTCTCTCTCTCTTTTTCTTTTTTGTTTTGTTTTTGGTGTTTCAAAATTAATAAAAAATATGAATTTCGTGACACTTCTTCCCAAGCTTAAAGGTTTGAGGCTTTTGAACTTTTTGATACCCCAAACCATGATTTCGAAATTTTCTGCACCAAACATCAATCATTGAGGCACCATTGCATCTGATCGGTCATATTGCAAGAATCTTACTGAAACGTCATAGGCATGCGGCAGCCTACAGTACAACTGAAGAAGAAATTGAAGCACTAATAAAATAATTGCAACGAAATAATTAGGTAGTGAAGCATGATACTATTTCAACCTAAGATATACATTTATGCTAGCTTTATTGTAAAATATGTTGTGTATAACTAGCTTAATAGCAAAATACTTTGTATAAACAAGCATTACTAAGTAAACTAAGTATTTCATTTTCAGACAAATAAAATTTAAATAAAGCTTTCGGGATCTAAATATGAAAGAAGATAAGAAAACTAAACCTTATAAAAAAATTTAACATACTTGCCCTTATGTTTCGAAAATCATTCAAGATTCTTCATTTCAATATATAGAATACAACCAAACGCATATTATTTATTTAAGAAAAAAAAAGATGTTAGATTTTGGAGATCGTTTGATACTTTATAGTGAAATAAAAGACCTACGCTGACTTGGATCATAGTCTTTGCTTAGATTTTTATACGCTCCAAATCACACAAATATTGCAGGGCAACTAATGAAGATGCCACTTGGGTTACAAAAAGATTGCAAAGAAATAGTAAAGCTGTGAATCGTGATACTATTTCTAACCAAAACTATACATTTAGACTTGCTGTATCGTAAAACACCATGCATAAACAGGCGTTACAAAGGGAAATGAGTCTTTCATTCTGTGATAAATAAAATTTAAATAAAGCCTTCAGGATCTAAAAGCGACTTAAAGCAATGCCTCCTATAACTGAAAGCCTCCACACGTTTTCTTATAGATAGTCCGATCAGATTACTATGAAGGTAAACCAATTTACGAAAGAGCCATTTAAAAAAAAATTCTAGTTAAAATAAGAAAGTGGTAGCAAATATATGTCTATAAATTTGTTTAATTTATGAGTATATTTGGTTTGTCTTATTTACTTGTCAACCACTACAGATTCAATTCTCAAATTTTTTCGATAAATTTCTCTTAATTACTTTTAAAATAGAATTTGGTTTCATGCGCACCACTGGTTCACTTTTAAAATAGTCTGCACAGACTACTTATACAAAACCGTGTGGAGGCTTTCTAATGTAGGGGGTGATGCTTAAAGACGATTGCAAAGCGAAACCGTATTTAAAAAGTAAACATACACGCCTTTATATTTTTTTAAAATCACTCTAAACTCCAACTTTCAATGTATTTTATCCAACTGTTTGAATACTATTTACTTTAAAGAAAAACCAGAGCTAGTTCTTTGTGATCGTTTGATTCTTTATAATAGTTAAATATGAGACCAACGCTGACTTGGATCATAGCCTTAATTTAGATTTTACACGCTCCAAATCACACATCTATTGCAAAGTGCAATGTGACTGAAGAAGAAGATACGACTTATGTTATAAAATGATTGCAATGAAATAATAAGGAAATGAATCATAATACAATTTCTTTGCAGTAACAGCCTCCACATAGATTGCTGAGTTCAAACTGTTTTTTATTTTAAATTTCTGTAATATTACATGATGCATGAGACATGGGCTTTCTGCGTGGCTCAGGTGCCCAATTTTTGTAAATATAGTAAGTAAGTGATACTATTTCAAACTTAAAACATAAATTTATACTACCTTTATTGTAAAGCACCTTGTATAAACAAGTATTACAAAGTAAAATGAGTCCTTTATCCTTAGATAAATAAAATTTAAATAAAGCCTTCAGGATCTAAGGACGACTTAAGAACGATTGCAAAGCAAAACCGTATTAAGGAAAGTAAACATACACGCCTTTATGTTTCTAAAACCATTCAAGATTCTACGTTTTAATATATTTTATCTAGCTATGTGTATATTATTTACTTCAAAGAGAAAAAAAAAAGTTTTTTGGTGGTCGGTTGATGCTCTGTAACAGTGAAATACCTACGCTGACTTGGATCATAGTCTTCGCTTAGATTTTACACGCTCCAAATCACACATCTATTGAAAAACTTCAGATAAAAAAGGTATGAAGACAATGGTAGCGTTTCTTTGCAGTTAGAGCACCTTCGCTTTTTATTTCTCTTTCAAACTCTTGAAGCACTTTAACGACATGCAAATCTATTCTCAAAAGCAACTTCTTTACAGTTGAATCTTCTTCGGAAAGTAAAAAGTCGAGAGATCCTATCATAGAGGTTCACACCTAGGGTTTGTGTGCGCTAGAATTTTTTTCTGTCTACTTTCATAAGAATGTCTTAAATTGTTCAAGAGCCCATTCAGTTTTCTAGCTGTTTTTTTAAAGATTTTTCCCTATTAGACGGAACGTAAATTAGAAAATAAGAATCGTTTTAGATGATCAATATTTTTTTTACGAAAGAAGAAGAAGGGTTTAGATAATTTCGGAGCGAGGAAAAAACTTTAAAGAATTGCAAAATAATATTTGCTTTGACAAATAATTAAAAAACTCCTACAAGGCGAGATACTAGATAAGAAGAAAAGGGAAAATTAAGTTCAAACTGAGCTAGTTAAAAATATCCTATATTATATCATCGTTAAAATCCTATATTATATCATCGTAGATATAAAATTCTTGCTAGAAAAATTTAAATTACAATGACAAAAATTCGATACATACTTTTTTAAAGGTATTAAGAACGTATAATGTTTTAAATGATCAAAATTTTGAAACATTTTTTCTAAATTTATATTTGAAAAAACATGAAATATGAAAAATGCAATCAAAGTCTGAAATTTGATGTAGTAATCCATGCCTAGACATCAACTAACAACTATAAAAATCACCACTCTTAATGTTAAAACTTTTATTTCCAGTAAAGGTAAATTATTATTTAAGTATTTTTGTAAATGAAATAAGAAAAAAAAACTCGTTTAGTTTATAAAAATACCATTTTTTTGGTGGTAAATATATTTAACACGACCTATTAGGAACTTATTGATTTTTATTTTCCTTTATTTATAAAATAAATTTTATAAATGCTACAAACTTCAAAAAGGAATTATGTATTTTATAACTTTTATACGGTTTTTTAAACTAACAAATGGTTAACAAATTTATTCAAACGCACTTCAAGAAAGCTGCAGTTATTAACAAATGGAAACCTGAATTAAATGTGGTAAAAAAGTGGTGGTAAGTATACTTCCCACGGCCTTCGAAAGGGTTAATATTTAGCAACCACTTTATTTTGTGATCCTTGGGTATGATGAAAAGTGTACCCACTATTTCTTCCGGATAAATGCTAATGATGAAAAACTACTTAAAAAACTTCCAAATTAGAAGTTCCAGCTGTCGACTTTATTTAAAAATTTTAGGTAAATAATAACAGGGGTACCCCAGGTGACTATAATTGCTGAAAGTGGTAGAAACTCTTTAATTATTCAATCTTTACTACCACTTGGACTCTATCTGTTTTTTATTTTTTTTTTACTTATTGGATCAATTATTCATAATTAAAATAAAAACATTTTCCGCATTCCGTTTCAATAGTAAACTGAAAAAAATATGCTAGAAAAAGATACTAATTTTAATCTATTTTAATAAAATTTTGAATTTTATTCGTCATCAATTTTTGCAATTGTAGTCGATTGTGGCAACACTTTAATAATCAAGTAAGCAAATGTTGTTGAAATTTCAGTATCACCTAAGGGAAATACTGCTTGGTTCATTTAATTTATAAATGCTACAAATGTTACAATGTTATATTGAGGTCAAAATATTTTTTGAATCAAATGTTAAAACAGAAATTTTACAACCTTTTCAAATAATTCTTGAAAAATCACCAGCCAAAAGTCTGAGAAGTTGGTAGATTTGTATTACATTTTTTTTTTTAAAAAAAAAATGAATAAAACTCTTACGTTTAGAACTATGCCATTACAGCAAAGAATTTCTTAGAAATAAAAATAATTTGTAATAAAAATATAATTTTAAATTATTCAGGAAAATATTTTTGAAAAAAATAATTTGTAGTTGATGCCACAAGTGTATTTAAATACCAGCATTAGTTTGATAATTATCTTCCCTTTTAACCCTTTCGCGCTGAGTGACAGCATAAAACCGTATCAATTAGGGTAAAAAGATAAAACTGGTAGCCAAAGTAGTTCTTTAGCAATTTATTTGTGAGCGGGTTTATAATTGTTTGATTTATTTAATTCACCATTACTTTAGTTCAAACTAAAATTATTTAGTTATACTTTGAACTAATATTGATTATATATATGATAAAACTGACAATAATTAAAGTAAAAGCAAAGTAAATCTGTCAAATTAGCAACGCCTACATTTAAGCTACCGTTTTTTATTTATTTACATCCTGATTTTGCACGAATGCTTTTATGAATCACCCGTCCCCAAGGGGTTAAAAAGCCTCCATGGACATGGGTGAAAGCCCTTATATAGCAAGACGGAAAAGAGAAAAAACTGGTACGTAAGACATTTCATTCCAGCATTTTTTTCGAAAAAAATGAAATATTTGTAACTATCAAGATTTCTTCTAAAATTTCAGCATATATGTAAAACTGCTACTTTTCGAAGATTAAGTAGATATTGTTGAATAATTTAAAAAAGAATAAGTAAACTCCTCCCCAAAACTAGCTATAACTGAAAAGGTTTCACTACCAGCCTTTCCTATTTTCCGTCTCGCTTTCACCCCTGTCTATGAATCAAGGCCCATTGGATCCTTAATTATATAACTTTAAACACTTTTACTGCTATCATTATCTACCAAATATGTAAAAAGTAATATAATTAAAGAATAAAATGTAATTTGAAACTTTATTTTAATATAGATATAAATTTATTATTTCCATCAGATATTTATTCTTAACTCTTATAACAACCCTAGAAACTCAATTTGAGTTATAGTCACTTATTTAAACTGACCGACAATTCTAATTCCAGTGAAATGGTCAAAGAAAGTTAATGATTTGACCTAAACAGTGCAATGGCTCAAAATATTTATCAATCTGGGAATCTGGGGGCTTGATTAATTTAATTTACTTGTTTACCCTCTAACGTTAAATTAAATAGTTGACAGTTCAATGTCGTATTCAAATGAAATAAATGACTATATATTCAGCTAGTCAACTAATCTTAAGCTATAATTGCGTTTTTGAATATCGGTACTTTATTTATTTGCTAGTAACTAATCTTTTTAGATTGTGTTATGAATACGCATGCGTTGACTATGAGAAATTGTAATAATTATTTCGAAAAGAGAATCAACTGTTGGTTATTTTGATAAATTTTACACTTCTAGTAAAGTTTTCAAGTTTTACTTATTATATATTTATACCGCAATTTTTTTTTCTTGATTATGGCTTAAAATTGATATATTTTGATTGTTTAAATGCTATTTCATACCTTTTTGTGTGAATAAAATTCTTAACAATGGTGACCAAAGTTCACTCTACGATCGAGATGACTTTAGATGTCGGATTTTTTTTCCTTTTTTTATTGAAAACTGCCTTTTTAATAAGTTTGAGGATCTTCCATCATTTTTAATAATTTTTCTTACCTTTCCATTATTCTTTTTTAACAGAGATGGTTACACCGTGAGTGGAAACTGCTCACTGCTCGAGTTTGCACCGCATGCTAGTTTTTGTTGTAATCTGTTAAGGTAGGTAATATAACCCTGATTTCCTATGGATCATGCAGTAATATTGCCGAATTTAGAAATTTATATGTAAGTTAAAGTTCAAAAATTCCCCAATCATAACCCTCCAGTTGTTGTCATATATAGCACAAATAGAAATGATGTTCAAAACTTACTAGATAATACTATAGGCTTCTTGGAGGAAATTTGCTTAGAGAATCACTTGCTCAACAAGCATTTTTATAAAGCAATTTCTCACTGATTAAATAGAACTATATACCCCAAACTTACGCTTCATCCAATAGCCCTGATTTTCTTACATGTCTCTCAAAAGCCGATGTTTAACTGCTTCTTGCCAGTCAAATATTTTTTTCGAGGATGTCTTTGAAAACTAAGGTATAATAATCAATCCATTTAGTAATAAAATATCACTAATGGAAAGAAATCTTTCTCAATTACTCTATCAATATTTCGGGGACCAAATTAAAATATTGCTGTTGTAGAAGGATATATTGCTATATCGAAGGCCTGCATACTTTAGGGAGACAACGAGAATTAGAAAAAATTTTAATGCTATAGGGGAATGTCGGGTACCCCCGCCCACTGTCAATTTCATATGTATAGAATATTTTTTCAAGTCAATAGGCCATCGGGCATTAATTAGTATATTAAAAAAAAAGATTGTTTTCAAAGTTTCAAGCATTTATGCAGCTGGTAACATGGTAAACAATAGTTTTGAAAATATGTTGAATACAGTAGTCAAATTTTTTAAATTTCTATTTTTTTAAGTTAAACTATTCTTTTTTTGGTTTATTCTTTTTGCATTATTTAATTAGATGATAAAACTATAGAAACATACAAAAATATTGATTATCACTCAATATTATTCAGAAATATAAGCAATACTCCTTAAGTGGGCGGGGCTACCCGACTCTCCCCTATATGTATTAACAATAAATGTATATATTAACTTGCAGATAGGTTAATTATGGTTAAATATCAAAAGCAATCGAAATAAAATAAGATCGCAAACATACCTCAAAACCGTTTTTATTGAAAATAATCTGATATTTGAGTTTGTTTATTCATTATTCTGACTGTTAAGTCAACCAACAAAGTATGCATTGAGTTCCAAGTACGAAAACGTTCGTGTAGAGGATGGGTGCTCCACCCATCCTCTACAGAAAAAAAAATTCTCTTTCAGGTGTTAACGTGATGCTTGCGGTCGTTTGTGACTCGTGCAGCTAGGAATGTTACATCTGTGACTTCTTAAGAGATAAGGGAGGCAATTCTAAGAATGGAAGCTGTTGGGGTGGTCCACCCACAGTGAGTCTTTTCTTGTCAAAAAAGTGGAAAAATGGCAAAAGATGATAAAATAAGATTTTTTTTGTATTATTTGAAAATCATTAAGAAATGAAGAAAATAAGGTTGAAATTTTGGAAAAAAATCGCTTTACGGAGGTTTAGAGGTTTATTTCTTAAGAAAATATCGTAATATTAAGGAGAGAATAACATTAATTCATATGAAAGTTCGTCGATACCACGAAACATTATCGTAATAGAGGGAGTTATTGTTGTATCGGATATCGCGGTAGCGAGAGTTCACTGTACATATATATATATATATATATATATATATATATACAAAAATATCATTAACTTAGCCGAATTTCACTCAAACGGCAAAATTTAGAGATCTTGATTTGTTCAAAAACATGACGCCTTTCATACTATAGGGAATTTCGGGACTTTATTAATGAGTATATTCCTGCGAATTATTGTCGATTAACTTCTTGAAACAATCTTTTAATTAGAATATGAAGTTTTCCTGGCTCTATAAGAAAGAACTTTCTACGTCTTAAACTTAATAAGAGAAATTTATTTTAGGATTATAATTTAATATAGAAAGACTCATATTAGTCATTCTAATTTACACCCACCCACCCACCCACACACACACACATATATATATATATATATATATATATATATATATATATATATATATATATATATATATATATATATATATATATATAACAAAACTATAAATATAGGCAATCAAATGAAACGCACACAGTAAAATATTATCAATAAAATAAAAAACCTGATTACATATAACCCAAACTAAAATTAATTAACAGAAAAATTTGTATTTCCATATAGTAATAAATTTAAGTCAAATGCGAAGAACATATAATTGACCTTTGAGTTAAAACAATAAATTTACCTATAAATAAACGTATTTTTTTAACAGCTTGATTGTTTTGCAGTGGAATTTAATTCATAATTGGCTTGGAAACAAATATAGAAATATAGAATAAAAACATCACTGATCTAAGATACAAGAAAATAGTTAAAATTTTTGTTTGGCTTAGTTGGCTTTAGAAAACAAATTCCGTGTAGTAATTAATTTAATTCATTGAAGTGAAGTGCGAAACACGCATCAGTGACTCAAAACTCATGGAAATCGTTTAAGTTATAACTACACTGAATTTTTAACAAAAAAACCCCGTACAAAAATTAGTTATTTTAGTTTATATTAGTTCAGTTATTAATTTTGTTAAGACATTTTTTGCGATAAGATGAGGATAAAAACATCATTGAACCATAATACAAATAAATGATTAAAATATTTATTAAGTATAATTGGTTTTAGCAAATAAATCGCATATTGTAATTAACTAAATAATTTGAAATCAAAAGGTAAAGCTTACATTATTGACTCAAAAACGAATTAAAACAAATATTTTAACAAATATTCAAATATTAAAATCTTATTTTTCAATAAATAAGCACTTGCAGTCGTTGGATAACCTAATTGATTTTAAAAAGTAAATTCCGTGCAGTAAGTAGTTGAATTAATTAAAGTAAAGTGCAAAACAAACACAGTTATAAACTGAATTATTTTAAGTCAAATGGATAGCTGGCATCGTTGACATAACTAAAACATAATTTAACTTATAAACAATCCTTTCTTTGTTAATAGATAATCCCATAGATTTTAATTTAAACCTATTTTGCTTGCAGGCGAAGACAAAAACATAATTGACCCCAAATGCAAATAAATAGCTAAAATATTTGATAAGTCCAATTAGTTTTAGAAAATAAATCCCATGTAGTAATAAACTGAATTATTTGAAGTTAAATGCAAAGCTTACATCATTGACTTATAAACTGAAGCAAATAATTTACCTCATAAACAATCATATTTTTTTTATAAATTCCCCCATGCAGAATCTAATCTAAAATTATTTTGCTTTCAAATGGGGACAAAAACATCATTGACTCGATTATCCCAATTTGTGGTACCAGCGACAATTCGAATAAGAATTAGATGGTATCTAAATTTAAACTGATCAATAAGCTAGAATAGTGGTTGCATCTAGAATGTTACTATTATCTAATGAATGACATCATTCACATGTATGTCACGTTACACAGGCTGCCTATTGTTCTAAAATCTTGTCGAAACAGGATTTAGTAATTATTTCGAGATATCAAACCAATATCTAGATGTAATACTGCAGGAAATATGCCAGTGTAATCGTTATCATTTGACGTAAGGATAATACTCGTGAATTTTATTGCTCAATAAATTGCATCGCGCGATTGTCAACAAGCTATAATAACTTTAAAATTTCCTATAGATTGCTAGATGAAATATTTAACTATAATAGTTTGGCAAATGGTTTAAAGTTTGATTGATAGCATGTTTATGGGAGAGAAAATAGGCTTACAAATAATTTATAGTTTGTAATAAAATATCTTCTACGTTTTAAATCAATTTTGTTGAGTACTTTAAAAAGCCAGAATAGTATGTAAGACATGGAAAAAATAAAAAAATAAATAAAGAATAGTTTCCAAATATACTTTAAGCTAACTTTAAATTGTTACAATAAATTTAGTGTAAAATTAACAATTAATTATTATTTTATTGATTGACGATGTGTATTATTGATTATAAAACAATAGTTTTCAGTCTATAATAAGAAACTCATGCAATTAAATATATAGGGACTAAACAAAAAAATTTGTTTTCACTCAATGCTTAAAAAAAACAGTGGAACAATTAAAAGGAAAAAAAGATATCTACCTATATATGAATAATTTAATATTTCATAGATAGTATCAGTTTTCTAGATTTTTATTCAAAGTTGAAAGTTTTTAACAGTTAATTTCGAAATAGTCTAAAATATAGTTTTTGAGCACCATGTGTAACTAAATCATGGTCAACTGACATATATCTTAATTTATTTTTATTCACTAACTCCTTAAATGGTGTAAATTTTTGGTAATGCTACTCTTTTTTTTTTTTTTTTTTTTTTTTTTTTGATATTGCTATTTTAACAACCATGTTTCAACAAGCAGACATCAAACAGGTTGCAGTCTACTTGCTACTCTTTTTTTTTTTTTTTTTTTGATATTGCTATTTTAACAAACATGTTTTAACACGCAGATATCAAACAGGTTGTAGCCCACTTGCTACTCTTTTTTTTTTATATTGCTATTTTAACAAATATGTTTTAACAAGCAGATATCAAACAGGTTGCAGTCTACTTACTACTTTTTTTTTTAAATTGCTATTTTAACAAGCATGTTTTAACAAGCAGATATCAAACATGAGCAAAAAATATGAGACTTTCTAAAAATATTTTATCAAAGTAAATAAAAACAGAAATCAGAGATTACTATACATTTCAAATTGACTTCCATGAAATACATTTTTAGATGATTCTGTTTTCAAAAGAATATTATGCAGATAAATCACTAATTAATTAATTATTATTTAGCATCCAAGCAAAGATATTCATCTAAATTCTTTCCAAATCTTCCATTCATTCCTTAATTCATCTTCCTTTTTTCAAGTTTAATTTTAATAATTCATTACAAATTCTTCATGGGGTGAGATCAGGAGATGAAGAAGGCTACATTAAAATATTTATTTCATTATCATCCAGCCATTTTGGAGTTTGTCTTGCATTGAGAGGACAAGCATTATCTTGTTACAAAGAAAAGTCTAGGTAATGTGTTCTTATGGTGGGAGAGTTTTTATTAATTGTATTATCATTATATGTGAATGAATTAACAGTTCCTTCAATACCAAATAAACACGCTTCATCTCTTACACTAAGTTCTCTCCAGACTATTAACTTAGGAGAATGTTTAAGCATGATGTTTAAAACATCTACCTTTGCATTCAACTACCAATTTGTTGCAATAAAATTGAAATGTGCTTTCATCAAAATCAAAGCATTTTACCAGTTTCTGTTATATTTAATTTTATAGCCATCATTGAGCAGCCGACCCAATATTGAGTTCACGACTACCAATTTTCAACTCCGTAGCCTTGTAATGTTGAACTAAGACAAGGGAACTCCTGTACCAAGTATTTGGAGAAAATATTCCTTTCATGAGGACTTTTTAATGGAACTAAACCGCAATTCCGTTATATGGAGAAGAAAACCACGAAAGTCTTTCACGGGTAGCGGGACGGAAAGGGGACTCCAGCCCATGATCCGTCAACCACTGATGATATAATACGTCAGCTCTGCGGTCAGTGCGAACTGGGTGCGGAATTCGCATCGACCAGCCATCACTGGGATTCGAACTCGGGTCACCTCATTGAAAAGCGAATCACTCTGTTCCCAGAGCCACCACGCCTCTGTTCCTGTTATACTTATCATCAGCCCATTTAACTAGATAAGATTTTTGTTAAGATGGTCTGTTTTAAGCAACTTCTTTTCGTTTTTTCCTACGAAATATTGTAACTCTGATTTTCAAACAATACCCGTGTTCCATGACATCAGCTTTCAGACATCATGAATATTAAATTTTGATTAAAACTTTACTTCAAGTTTGTTTATCTATTTTTCTAGCCAGTATATATTTCTTCATTCAAATAAAATTTTCAAAATTAAAAATATTTCAGGACAAAAATGTTTTTTTTTATTTATTTTTTTATAGACTAATTTTCTTAGGATTAGGATTCACACATAACTGTTTTTACTGGGGTTGCAACGTGACCTTTGTCCCATTCATTTTGAAATTGACGTAGTATTGAAGCAAGGCTAGCAACTTTTTAAGCTTTTTGGTAAAATGCCTTCGAGTGGTATCTAAGTTTCTGAAGTAGTGTTTGGAGTGGTAATTTGAATGTATAATTTTTATTTAGTAAATTTAATTTAAAGTATTCCACAGCACTATGTGTAAATCATTCAAAATTTTATATGAAACGTCGCTTTGTTCCACTTCTGTCGTGGTGAAGCTTTTAAAATGTTGTCAAACTTACCAAAAATTCTGAATAATTTAGTTTTTAAATTCCAACCACTTTATAAAATATATATTAAAAACTGTTTCTTCGGCAGCCTTTTATACGCTAGAGTTTTTACTATAATATTTTTTTAAGGGGAAGATCCTGCCGAGAGGGAGGATCGGTGCATTTAACAATGCACTTTTTTTCGACTTAGGTAATTTTTTTGCGAAAATTAAACTAGGCCATTTTCATTTTACTTTTAAATATATAAATAAAGACAGTACGTGAAATATAAACGAAACTACTTTAATAGCTTTAGACCAATGGATTGAATTTCTGATCCATAAAGTATGGATGACAGCAATATTGCCCCAATAGTTTGGTCAGGTGAGTGGACAATCAACGCCTCGTATAATTGAAAGCCTCCACACAGGGGTGAAAGCGAGACGGAAAAGAGGAAAGGCTGGTAGTTAAACCTTTTCAGTTATAGCTAGTTTTTGTGAGGAGTTTACTTATTATTTTTTTAAACTATTCAACAATATCTACTTTTCCTTGGTTTATTTATTGTTTATTTATTGTTTATTGAAATTACATACATTTGCTGACTTGTGTGCTCAATATAGGCTTATAAGTCATTGTCAAGTAGAAAATACATATAGAACAATTCAGAGAAAGACATCACAAAGAATACATCCAGGGTTACGGCGGGATTCGAACCCGCTACCTCTACGCTTAACAGAGCGTTTTGACCGGCGATACCACTCGGCCAGGGAGGCCCCTACTTTTTCTTGGAAAAGAAGCAGTTTTATATATATGCTAAAAATATAAAAGAAATCTTGATAGTTACAGATATTTTATTTTTTTCGACTTACTTACTTTATTTAAAAAAGCTGGGCACCGGGGCCGCGCAGCGGCTCCTATCCCATTCATCATGAAAATAGAAATTTACAATGAAAAGGTACATTTTGAATTTAGGCGTCAATATGGTAGCTTTACAAAATTATCAAAATACAACCATGATTGGAGAAATATTTACAGACTTGATCAGAGATATAATTTGCATTGGTGTAAACTTACAGACATAATTGGAGAATTTTTTTCGAATAAAATGCTGGAATGAAAGGACTTACGTACCAGTTTTTTCTCTTTTCCGTTTTGCTATATAAGGGCTTTCAGCCATGCCTCCACACGGTATTATATAGGAAGTCCGATTAAACCACTATGAAGGTAAACTTGTTTACGAAAGAGCCATTTAATACAAAATCTAATAAAATTAAGAAAGTGGTAGCAAATATACGTCTAAAAATGATTTTAATTTATGAATATAATTGGTATGTCTTATTTACTTGTCTACCACCAAAGATTCAATATTCAATAAATGACAACATTCTCTCACTTACTTATAAAATAGAATTTGGTTTCTTGCGCACCTCTGGTTCTCTTTTTAAACGGACTGCGCAGACAACTTATAAAAAACCGTGTGGAGGCTTTCTGATGTAGGAGGTGATGGGACAATAGTGGTATAGTCAATGGAGAATCTTAAATGAGCCCTGTAGTTTAGTTCATTTATAACACTTTTGTATTAAAAATAAACTGTTCTACAAGAAACACCGAAAAGGAAAAACTTTATATTCACAATTTGTTTGTTCCGTACTGTACGACGTAAAAAAACCTTTCATTCTATTTGGAACTAGAATTTACCTAAAAAAGCGTCTACTGTTCTACAAGAAACACCGCAAAGGAAAACTTTATATTCACAATTTGTTTCTTCCGTACTGTACGACGTAAAAAAACCTTTCATTCTATTTGGAACTAGAATTTACCTGAAAAAGCGCCTACTGTTCTACAAGAAACACCACAAAGGAAAACTTTATATTCACAATTTGTTTGTTCCGTACTGTACGACGTAAAAAAACCTTTCATTCTATTTTGAACTAGAATTTACCTGTAAAAGCGCCTACTGTTCTACAAGAAACACCACAAAGGAAAAGTTTATATTCACAATTTGTTTGTTATGTACTGTACGACGTAAAAAAACCTTTCATTCTATTTGGAACTAGAATTTACCTGAAAAAGCGCCTACTGTTCTACAAGAAACACCGCAAAGGAAAACTTTATATTCACAATTTGTTTGTTCCGTACCGTACGACGTAAAAAAACCTTTCATTCTATTTGGAACTAGAATTTACCTGAAAAAGCGCCTACTGTTCTACAAGAAACACCGCAAAGGAAAACTTTATATTCACAATTTGTTTGTTCCGTACTGTACGACGTAAAAAAACCGTTCATTCTATTTGGAACTAGAATTTACCTCAAAAAGCGCCTAATGTTCTACAAGAAACACCGCAAAGGAAAACTTTATATTCACAATTTGTTTGTTCCGTACTGTACGACGTAAAAAAACCTTTCATTCTATTTGGAACTAGAATTTACCTGAAAAAGCGCCTACTGTTCTACAAGAAACACCGCAAAGGAAAACTTTATATTCACAATTTGTTTGTTCCGTACTGTACGACGTAAAAAAATCTTTCATTCTATTTGGAACTAGAATTTACCTGAAAAAGCGCCTACTGTTCTACAAGAAACACCGCAAAGGAAAACTTTATATTCACAATTTGTTTGTTCCGTACTGTACGACGTAAAAAAACCTTTCATTCTATTTGGAACTAGAATTTACCTGAAAAAGCGCCTACTGTTCTACAAGAAACACCGCAAAGGAAAACTTTATATTCACAATTTGTTTGTTCCGTACTGTACGACGTAAAAAAACCTTTCATTCTATTTGGAACTAGAATTTACCTGAAAAAACGCCTACTGTTCTACAAGAAACACCGCAAAGGAAAACTTTATATTCACAATTTGTTTGTTCCGTACTGTACGACGTAAAAAAATCTTTCATTCTATTTGGAACTAAAGTTTACCTAAAAAAGCGCCTACTGTTCTACAAGAAACACCGCAAAGGAAAACTTTATATTCACAATTTGTTTGTTCCGTACTGTACGACGTAAAAAAACCTTTCATTCTATTTGGAACTAGAATTTACCTGAAAAAGCGCCTACTGTTCTACAAGAAACACCGCAAAGGAAAACTTTATATTCACAATTTGTTTGTTTCGTACTGTACGACGTAAAAAAACCTTTCATTCTATTTGGAACTAGAATTTACCTGAAAAAGCGCCTACTGTTCTACAAGAAACACCGCAAAGGAAAACTTTATATTCACAATTTGTTTGTTCCGTACTGTACGACGTAAAAAAACCTTTCATTCTATTTGGAACTAGAATTTACCTGAAAAAACGCCTACTGTTCTACAAGAAACACCGCAAAGGAAAACTTTATATTCACAATTTGTTTGTTCCGTACTGTACGACGTAAAAAAACCTTTCATTCTATTTGGAACTAGAATTTACCTGAAAAAGCGCCTACTGTTCTACAAGAAACACCGCAAAGGAAAACTTTATATTCACAATTTGTTTGTTCCGTACTGTACGACGTAAAAAAAACCTTTCATTCTATTTGGAACTAGAATTTACCTGAAAAAGCGCCTACTGTTCTACAAGAAACACCACAAAGGAAAACTTTATATTCACAATTTGTTTGTTCCGTACTGTACGACGTAAAAAAACCTTTCATTCTATTTTGAACTAGAATTTACCTGTAAAAGCGCCTACTGTTCTACAAGAAACACCACAAAGGAAAAGTTTATATTCACAATTTGTTTGTTATGTACTGTACGACGTAAAAAAACCTTTCATTCTATTTGGAACTAGAATTTACCTGAAAAAGCGCCTACTGTTCTACAAGAAACACCGCAAAGGAAAACTTTATATTCACAATTTGTTTGTTCCGTACCGTACGACGTAAAAAAACCTTTCATTCTATTTGGAACTAGAATTTACCTGAAAAAGCGCCTACTGTTCTACAAGAAACACCGCAAAGGAAAACTTTATATTCACAATTTGTTTGTTCCGTACTGTACGACGTAAAAAAACCTTTCATTCTATTTGGAACTAGAATTTACCTGAAAAAGCGCCTAATGTTCTACAAGAAACACCGCAAAGGAAAACTTTATATTCACAATTTGTTTGTTCCGTACTGTACGACGTAAAAAAACCTTTCATTCTATTTGGAACTAGAATTTACCTGAAAAAGCGCCTACTGTTCTACAAGAAACACCGCAAAGGAAAACTTTATATTCACAATTTGTTTGTTCCGTACTGTACGACGTAAAAAAATCTTTCATTCTATTTGGAACTAGAATTTACCTGAAAAAGCGCCTACTGTTCTACAAGAAACACCGCAAAGGAAAACTTTATATTCACAATTTGTTTGTTCCGTACTGTACGACGTAAAAAAACCTTTCATTCTATTTGGAACTAGAATTTACCTGAAAAAGCGCCTACTGTTCTACAAGAAACACCGCAAAGGAAAACTTTATATTCACAATTTGTTTGTTCCGTACTGTACGACGTAAAAAAACCTTTCATTCTATTTGGAACTAGAATTTACCTGAAAAAACGCCTACTGTTCTACAAGAAACACCGCAAAGGAAAACTTTATATTCACAATTTGTTTGTTCCGTACTGTACGACGTAAAAAAATCTTTCATTCTATTTGGAACTAAAGTTTACCTAAAAAAGCGCCTACTGTTCTACAAGAAACACCGCAAAGGAAAACTTTATATTCACAATTTGTTTGTTCCGTACTGTACGACGTAAAAAAACCTTTCATTCTATTTGGAACTAGAATTTACCTGAAAAAGCGCCTACTGTTCTACAAGAAACACCGCAAAGGAAAACTTTATATTCACAATTTGTTTGTTTCGTACTGTACGACGTAAAAAAACCTTTCATTCTATTTGGAACTAGAATTTACCTGAAAAAGCGCCTACTGTTCTACAAGAAACACCGCAAAGGAAAACTTTATATTCACAATTTGTTTGTTCCGTACTGTACGACGTAAAAAAACCTTTCATTCTATTTGGAACTAGAATTTACCTGAAAAAACGCCTACTGTTCTACAAGAAACACCGCAAAAGAAAACTTTATATTCACAATTTGTTTGTTCCGTACTGTACGACGTAAAAAAATCTTTCATTCTATTTGGAACTAAAGTTTACCTGAAAAAGCGCCTACTGTTCTACAAGAAACACCGCAAAGGAAAACTTTATATTCACAATTTGTTTGTTCCGTACTGTACGACGTAAAAAAACCTTTCATTCTATTTGTAACTAGAATTTACCTGAAAAAGCGCCTACTGTTCTACAAGAAACACCGCAAAGGAAAACTTTATATTCACAATTTGTTTGTTTCGTACTGTACGACGTAAAAAAACCTTTCATTCTATTTGGAACTAGAATTTACCTGAAAAAGCGCCTACTGTTCTACAAGAAACACCGCAAAGGAAAACTTTATATTCACAATTTGTTTGTTCCGTACTGTACGACGTAAAAAAATCTTTCATTCTATTTGGAACTAGAATTTACCTGAAAAAGTGCCTACTGTTCTACAAGAAACACCGCAAAGGAAAACTTTATATTCACAATTTGTTTATTCCGTACTGTACGACATAAAAAAACCTTTCATTCTATTTGGAACTAGAATTTACCTGAAAAAGCGCCTACTGTTCTACAAGAAACACCGCAAAGGAAAACTTTATATTCACAATTTGTTTGTTCCGTACTGTACGACGTAAAAAAACCTTTCATTCTATTTGGAACTAGAATTTACCTGAAAAAGCGCCTACTGTTCTACAAGAAACACCGCAAAGGAAAACTTTATATTCACAATTTGTTTGTTCCGTACTGTACGACGTAAAAAAAACCTTTCATTCTATTTGGAACTAGAATTTACCTGAAAAAGCGCCTACTGTTCTACAAGAAACACCACAAAGGAAACGTTTATATTCACAATTTGTTTTTTCCGTACTGTACGACGTAAAAAAACCTTTCATTCTATTTGGAACTAGAATTTACCTGAAAAAGCGCCTACTGTTCTACAAGAAACACCACAAAGGAAAACTTTATATTCACAATTTGTTTGTTACGTACTGTACAACGTAAAAAAACCTTTCATTCTGTTTGGAACTAGAATTTACCTGAAAAAGCGCCTACTGTTCTACAAGAAACACCACAAAGGAAAACTTTATATTCACAATTTGTTTGTTCCGTACTGTACGACGTAAAAAAACCTTTCATTCTATTTGGAACTAGAATTTACCTGAAAAAGCGCCTACTGTTCTACAAGAAACACCACAAAGGAAAACTTTATATTCACAATTTGTTTGTTCCGTACTGTACGACGTAAAAAAACCTTTCATTCTATTTGGAACTAGCATTTACCTGAAAAAGTGCATACTTGACACGAGCAATAACGTTAATTGGTATAGAAGCCCTAGATAAAGCATTTTAAAACCTCAAACGTCAGACAATCCATGTACACAATATACTACATTATTTTCTTTACTTCAATTAAAAAAAGAAAGGAAAGTTTTTATAAATATATGAACACTAAAACGAAAAAATACATTACCCGTAACAAAACAGAATCAAAAGTGTCGATCGCGTCATTTTCATCCCTATCGTCTTAGTTGTGCAACTGAGAAAAATGCTAGCCACTTTTTACTGGGAATAACATTTATGAAATATTAAAACTCTATTGTTGATAAAATATATTTCCCAAACTGATTGATACTGCAACGATGTAAAAAACTTTTCATACAACTTGAAACCAGCAGTCACCCGAAAAAATGCCTATTGAATACAAGTAATGCCTTTACTTAGTGGAGGAGCTCTAGCCAAGACATTTTAAAGCCTTAAAACTTCTGCCAACCGATGTACTCAATATACTACATTCTTTTCTTTACTTCAATCTAAAAGAGAACGGAAGGTTCTATAAAAATATGGGTACTAAAACAAAAAAAAGGACACAAGGCGGAACAAAACAGAAGCAAAAGCATCGATTTTTTGGTCGCTAAACGGCATTACATATGCAGATCTTTCAAAAACAAAATTGCTGAAACGAATCGGTAATACTTTTCCAAGCGCTGCATATTTCATCCGTTCAGCTACGACGAAAGTTTGCTCTCGTAACAAAATATAGACCATCCCTTTTTTTCCAGAATGATAACGAAAAGAAAGAATTTTCGAGATTTATGCTAAAGTTTAAAAATATTATTCATATTTATTTTTTTATTTACTTCGTTCCTGAAATAAAACAATAGGTCATATGAATATTGGATTTTCCTTTCTTGATATTTTTGTGTATAGAATATGCATTAGCGGTCTGCGGAAATGTTTTCAGCACTTGAATATTATGCATTCCGTGATAAAACGCGAATTCGGGAATTTAGAATATATTTTTATCTATTTTGTTATTTTCAGGTAGTAAGTGTATTGATTATCAGGCATTATTATGCACTGAACGACAAAGGGATAATTTTATTGCATTGCAGGGAAGGATAATAAGGAGAACAATCGCACAGTTCTTTCAATATATTTGTACTATACGATGCCATTAAAAAACACATTAACTGAAAATCATCTTTATCCCAAGACAGAGATATAACGATTGTAATATACAGGGTGTTTATAAAGTCCCGGACCCATTTTGATGTTTAATAACTCATAAAATAATAAAGATAGATTAAAATTAATAACATATATGGTTAGATAGACTCAAAAAGTTTCATGACCCTTGTCAATGAACTTCCACGTGTGCCCCCTTCGTCGCACGGAGAATATCAAGTCGATAGTCAATTTCACGCCAGGTAGCGGCAAGCATGTCGGCATCCACAGAGGCTATTGCGGTTGTAATTCTGGCCTTTAGGTCATCAATGTTCAACACGATCCTCCTGTAAACATTGTCCTTTATAAATCCCCAAAGAAAAAAAGTCCAGCAGCGTTATATAAGGTGATCTGGGTGGCCAAGGAATTGGACCTCCTCGCCCAATCCATCTTCCTGGAAAATGGCCATTCAAAGAACTACGAACGATGATACCCCAATGAGGTGGTGCACCATCGTGTTGCAAAAAGACATGCGGCTGAAGCTCTTCTAGTTGTGGAAATACGAAGTTTTCCAAGATGTCTAAGTATACGACTGATGAGACCGTCTTTTCTGTAAAAAAGAAAGGCCCAATGACTCGGTCGTGCATTAGTTCATACCACACATTAACCTTTGGGGAATCCCTTTGTGCCTCACGGTATTCATGGGGGTTTTCAGATCCCCAAATGCGCACATTATGGCGATTAACAATGCCAGAAACATGAAAGGATGCTTCGTCGGAGAACATTATGCGCTTCAGATAAATGCAATCAAATTGCATTTCATATGAGACTCTGAGATGCCAATTTAAGCCACTACAGAGATGCCAACTGCTCCGAACATGCCAAAATAATTAAAAAAAACGGTAAATATCTACAACGTGAATTTGTAAGTATTTGACTATTTCTACTTGCTTTTTAAGAAGTGTAGCATGACATAAGTAGTCTTTTCTTTTCTTTATTTATAAACAACTGGGCAACTTAGTTTAGTAAATAAACTTTACTAAACTAAGAATCATGTATAAAAAGACCATCACTCGAAAATATTTATCCACTGTACAGAGCCCCTGGGCATCTTTAACGATGTCCCAGTTCTCCCTTGGCGAAGCTTTTAAAGTGTTGGCAAAATCAACCATAATTCTGAATGCTATTTATTCTCTACGACTCTATTCAGTATTTTGCATTTCTCTTAGCCAGATGTCCTGAATTACGTAGCAAAGTTCCCATTTTCAGAGCACTGCCTGGCTTCATAAAGACTGGTAATTCAATAATTTCATTTTCAGCATTTGTTTTTAAGATAGTTTACCATAAAGTTAGCATTAAAGCCCCTGCCTGTTTTATTTATTTTTTTTTTTTTTTAGAAAATGATACTATTTTCTCCAGCAAACTTAACAACTGCTTCTGTACAAGCAACTCTGATAACTCAAACATCTAATGTCCAATCCAATGTGGCGCTACGTTAAAAAGCTAAAATGTCCACTAGCTTTTTTTAAAATTTTCATCGCAAAGGACGAGATAACTCGTCTTCCAGGAATATTTATTACGCGCTAAAGGGTAAATAACTCGTCCTTTTCGCAAAGTTTTTCAATATTATAGAAGCGTTTTACCAACATTTAGTATAGACTATTATTTTCATTTTATTATTTTTACGTCTGTAAACACAAACTGAGAATTGTAACTGATTGCAATTGATTATTATTTTTTAAAGTTAAATAAAAAGTTTAAAGGAAATGTGAATTTTTTTTTTTTTTTTTCAATTTTAGTGTAGAAGGTGACACAAATGCTTACTTTTGTAGCAATGAAAGTGTTAAAAAAGCAGATTTCTTGACTTGACAACATATCAATCTTTCTCTTTCTTAGAGGGAAATAGGTTGACTGAAAGGCTAAAATAGAAAATTATTAAAAAAAAATAATAAAGAAAAACTGCAGGAACAAATTACTTCTATTAATTTCCATCTACCAAAAATAATTTGTGAAATATATTTACAAAATAAATATTCAATCTATCCAGCTGTCAAATCTGCTCAACTTAATCCCGAAAACTAAAGCTAAATTAACACATTTAAAATTTCTAGTAGTTTCATCAAACATTTGCCACCACATATAAAATGTCTCCTTGTTATTACGACGCAGGATTAATTTTTAATTTCTTGAGGAGTCTTTTAAAGATGGTTTTGTTAAAAAACTCTTCTATTTATTGATGCATTTTCTGTTTTATAAAATCATGTTTCAAAACCATGCCTGCCAACTCCACCGGATTTTCCACTAAATTTTGTGTTTATATTTTTATCAACCAAAATATATTTAAAAATTAAATTAAATGTACCTAAAATTTAAAACTGTTCAAATAAATCCCTAAAGCTAGATTAAAACCTTTAAAATTCCAAACAACTTCATAAAACATTTAGCACAACTTTTTTTTTTTTTATTTATCCCTAATAAGGCCAAGCAGATTAATTTCTAATTCCTGGATGAGTCTTTTAAAAATAATTTTGAAACAAAACTCTATTATATATTAAAGCAATTTCTACTTTATAAAATCATATTTCAAAATCATACCTATTAACTTTTCCAGATTTTCCGAAACATAATACGGCGTCAAACTTTTCTAGCATTTATACTTTATTCCTGTTTAAAAATTTTGATTTAATATATTATAAACTACCACCACATTTAAATAGTTTAAAGAAAAATAGCGAGGACTAACTAGTTTTTTATGGTGTTTTAAGTGATGGTAGAAGAGGAATTAAGTATTTGCCGCCTATTATATCACTTCAATTGCTTTTTCCCTACCACTGGGAAGTAAAATATTTGAAGCGGCAGATTTGGCAACAAAAGTTGGCAGGTATGCAAAATACGTCATAACAAATATAGCATTAAATCTACGTTAATCAACTATTTTTTTTCTTATAATATTTGTTTCAGATAAAATTTTCGCTTTTACCATAAATACGTACAACAAAACGAAACCAAATACGTTACCCAATTCAAAAGAGAAAATTATTTTATCTGCAGAGAGGCCATATGCGACTAAAAATGTAAAAAAAAATTTCGAAACTCAATCCATTTTTATTTATTTAATATCTCTAGAATTAGTCAATCGTAACTACCACTAGAACTTACATTTGAAATTATTCATATTTAAAACAAAAACTTTCTTTGCATTCATACGCAATCCCTCAGGGTCTGATCAGGGGTAAGCTAATCCCTTTAGTTTAAGTGTAGAGAGCAACCCGGCACTAGTGATAATTACCAGGACGGCCGGGTCTCTACTTTAGCAGAGCCTCCCTTTTGTATGTATTCCCAAACTGTAAATATTCATTAGTGTTTGTTTTCCCATTGTACTTTAATTTTACCTTTTTCTCATGTACTTCTTATTACTTGTAATTTTGTTATTACCTAATAATGGCAAAGTGAAATTTTTTCTTTTTTATCTCACGAACTCCATTTTGCTTTCCAAACTTTATTTTTGTCATGTATGTTTCGTAGTCTAATTTCAGGATGAATGGGAAAAGGGGGGTAAGGCCTCAGACGCCCAGTCCCATTACAACGAACGAACGAATCTTTGCATTCACTCTAATAGTATACTGAAAAAAGTTCTTCAAAGGTTGCTAATTTTGATCTCTTTTATAAAACAATTGAATTTTATTCGTCATACCTTTTTGTATTTTAGTCGCCCATGGAAACCTTCTATCTGAATGCATAGGTTCAATATTTTCAGCATATAGTTAGCTATATAGTTTACATGACAATTATTGCATATAACTTCTCCTTTACTAACAAAAAAGAAACCAAACACATTGACCGATTTAAGGGAGAAAATTAATTTATCTGAATGAAATTGTACAATAATTTAATCGTATAGTTAGTTACATAGTTTGTTCTATTTGCAACGTATTTATCTGTAATAGATGCTGAATCTAAACGCAAAAAAAAAGTTAAAGCGACATCTAAGAGAAAAATCGTGTACTTTATTCCGCAAATATGGTGACGTAAATTACCATGGCGAATGTTTTAGTTTCCCATACGGCAATGAAAATGTCTTATACCATTTTTCACGACATAAATACATTGAATGGGTAAAAATATGCCTCAATATTTACTAGACTCTACCAAGATTATTGTTAGTTGTATTTGAAGAAGAAAAGAAACACTAAGAGATAAAAAGAAACTCTTATAACAGTTAAAGAAGTCATGCTCCATGTATCTAGGATTTTGATGTAAGCACTTTATTGGACTTTGCAAGCTTAAATCAGGGAAAGTGGACTTTTATAGGCTGTAAATAGATAACATTAAATCAACTTTTATTTCATAAAGGGCTTAAATATTGTTTGGGGAATGTTTGAAAAATAAAATAGTGCTTTACACCATTTTTTTATGTTAACAATCATCATATAATTTATTTTTTCTAATAAAATTATTTATGTAATATAAGCACTTAACTGAAATAATTTCTTTTTCAAGTACTCAGTATATTTCTGAGAATAAAATTTTTTAAAAAAAATAAAATATGTAGTTGGTGATTCTGACTTTTAGAATTTTATTCCTATCTTAGTGTGTTAAAATAATCAAATGGTTTAACCTATTTGTGCTTAGAATATTGTTTGAGAAATGTTGTAAAAATAAAATAGTATTTTACACCATTTTGTTAAGTTAACAATCATAGTATAATTTTCTTTTCTTATCAAATTATTTATGTATTGTATGGACTTGGTTAATTTTTTTATTTTTATTTATCAAGTATTTAGTATATTTTTGAGAATAGCCTTTAAAAATTAATAAAATATGTAGTGGGATATTTTGGCTTTTAGACTAATATTTTTATCTCAGTGTGTTAAAATAATAATATGGCTTAACCTATCTGGGCCTAGCGACCTTTTAGTTCTTTCAAAAGCGTTGGGTTAAATATCTATAGCAAAAATATAAACCACACTAAAACTGTAAAAATGTTTATATTTTTAACTACGTAGTGGTTCATTTTTACATATTCAACACATTCAATAATAAAATGCTTAGAAGAATAAGTGGACTACCATATTATATAAAACAACAAAGCCATACATACTGATTTTATATTAAAAACCTTGAAACATATATAAACTTACATACTCAATTTCATTAAAAAAAACCCTCATAAACGTACTATTACTAATCACAGCAAAAAATTTTGCGCTGAAATGCTCAAAGAAAAATCAAGAACTTGACCCTTAAATCACTTTTTTACAAGTGATGTAATTCTCTCAAATAAATTTTAAAATAAAATTTATTCTAATGATCAATAGAATTTACAAAAAAGGCCTGCCTTAGAGCCAAATAACTTCCCTATTTTATCACTACATTCGTTTAGCGCTGTAATTGATTTCATTTGATAATTTTACAGGCACTGCAGTCTTGCTCAGTGGCGCTGCAGTCGTAACTATTTGGCGCTGCGGTCGCAAACCAATTATATTCTTTCATCAATCTATGATTTTATAATCCAATCTTTTTTCTTATTTCCTTCTTTTAATACATGTTTAAAACTACTACAAGATTGACCTTTTCAGGAACGGCTAGTCATAAATGTATTCGTACAGTATCAGAATAGTAAAAATAAAAAGCCGTAGCTTAGTTTTGTCCATAGCTAATTTGACAGACTTATTTTTGCTTTCACTTTAAATTTAACGCATCCAATCCTGGCGCATTAAAAATGTAACTATAAAATTTTTAATTCGAACTAGTAGAAGTAGTTGAGAATTAAATAAAGCAAACTATTATTACCCCGCTCACAAACTATTATAAAAATAGTTTGGCTACCAGTTTTATCTTTTTTTACCCTAATTATCGACATCCTGAGAATGCATTTATGACACGCCAGTCTTGTAGAGATTAAATTTTTGCATACGCATAGCTGTCAATCTTTAAAACCTGATTTCAAAAAATATTTAGAGTTGCATCCAGATAACAATTTAAAGTAAGCTTGATTTGTTTACTTTTACCCTCATTTAACCCTTTCTGGAACAAAAAATTTCTGTTGAAAATTTTAGCCAACTCAGACAAGTGCGACCACAAAAAGCGCATTATTGTCTTGTCTTGAACTCTAAGGATAGCAGTCTATGTGGAGTCTGTTATTGGGATTCAAGAACCTTGCTTGAGTAAATAATAATAATGGCAATTATAAGAAGCAGGCTTGCTTTAAACTGTGTGTGGCTTTGAATGTAGATTAATAATAGTCAACGTTTGATCAAGTTGTCCATACTGTTGTTGAACCTGATGCTATGAGTGGATCTGTGATTAGTTATTTATTTTGATGATTGTGATATGAGGCGATGGATGTAAAGTGAGCAGCCATTGGTCTTAATTTTATGTCTTTTTTGTATTTTCAAAATTGAATATCTGGTTGAAGTTCACTGCACTGTATTTTAGGGCCTTGTCATAGAAATCTGCATTTAGTTTGTAAATATATTGTGATAAGGTCGGGATCTTGAGGCCTTAGTAATGAACCATCTGCCACGGGTGATTCTCCTTTCTTTCTTTATTTAAAATAAATTGGGTGCCTGGGCCGCGCAGCGACCCCTAACCTATACATCGTGTATTAAAACATTGGATGAAAGACATTTTAAATTTTGCAACATTATGGTGGCAATACTAAAAGGAAAATAATACAAAAATAAATAATAAAAGAATTTACAGTCAATTTGGATTTTACATGGTTTTCAATTCAATTGGAAAATTTTACTTTTAAGTTTAATAGAGTAGATTTCGTAGATTTTAATAATAATAATTTTGAATTTTTACAGTTCATATTTAATGTTCAGAGTTTGTATTTTTGATTTTTGTTTTCTGCTGATCAGAGTAGACTGCAGGTTGAACAGGAGATTGATGTAGCTCTGGATGCATTTGGATAGTTGATGACTGAGGTCGATGACTCTGTGCACAATGCTGATTCTATGGTTTGACGATATTCTGACTGGATGGATGATTCTGATGATATTTAGAAAAAGTAGTTTCAGTTGGGGTAGAACCTGGGATCTTTGTAGTTGTAAGCGGGTGCGTTGAAGGTGATTCTTCTGAGTATCTTGTTCTGGCATTGGTTGAGTTTTTTCATGAGATGTTCTGGTATGAAATAAAAAGCGCTTTATAAATGAAGTGACATGCTAGAATTCTTTTGTTGGTTAAATAATAGTGGTCGCTAAACGTTTAAAAGCAATTAGATTTACATTTTAGTAGTTTGTGATCAGTGTTGCCATTGGCAACATAAAGTCAGAAAGTATTTAAATCGTCTCACGAGTTCATTTTAAAAATGAATACGGATATCACGAGTATTTATTCACATCTTATAAAAAAAAATAAAAAATTACCATTTTTGATGCAGAAAAAAAAAAATTTAAATTCAGGATTGGACTAGAACCATTTTTCTCGGAATTCCCTCCAATCAATTCATATTTTCTCACTAGTATGTCATCTTCTTCACGATACCTTTCTTGGTTTACACTTGGTAGGGGAACCGTTTTTCTCCTGCATTGTCTTCTTTACTTTACTGCATAATAACTCTCGGGGGGACCAATTTATCTCAGATATAGCTCAAAATGTGAATTTAGTGCACACATACTCCTCATAGCTACTCACACTGCCTGCTGACCACAAAGAACTCACAAAATGCTAAATAATTCACTATGGATCGGCTAAGGGACGCTTCGTGGCCCAGGTGCCCAGCTAGCTTATTCAGTACACATAATGAGCAACTCACAAAACATGTATAATTAATGTTTGACAATAAACTTCAGTTTTTAACCGTTCTTGTAAATTCCAAGTATAAAATAAATTAATTATGTTTCAACAATATTGATATGCATTATTTACTAGTTAATTTTTTTTAATACAGTAGTCATAAAAGTAATTTTAAAAAATGACCCAAATGCTCTCAGTATTCTTAAACGAGAACTTTGAGCTTTCTCAATTTTTTTTTCTTTTTTTCCCCCATGGAACACTTTCCAGGGATTGTAAGTCAATAACATTCACTGCATTTTTATAAAAAAATATGACTTATATAATCTAGAGTAATATTACCTCGTATACTTCATATAATTCAAGAAAATTAAATTAAAATGGGGAAAAAATCTATTTTATCTTCTGAAAACTATGCTTACACATTAAAAGCAAAACGAATTAATTTTATCTTTAGAGATGATTCAATTAACGGACTTTATCAAGAAACTACTTCAACCATACAAGAAGGATGTTAAAAATTATTAGCTTAGTTTATCGAATTTTAAGAGAATTAATGGAGTATTTTACGATCTACTAGCATAATATATACAAAGAAAAAATTACTTCGTTTCATTTATAAGATACTTTAGAAATCAGGTAACTTGATCGGCCATTTAATGTTACTTCCAAACATAGAAGTTCGTTTTGTAATTAAGTTATGTAATTAAATGGTATAAAGAGAAAATATATTTCTATAAATGTGGAAAATCGTGTAATATAAATAATGGGATCATTATTTTTTGTTTATTTAATAGGAATAAATCTGTTCAATTCGAGAATGTCTTAATCGCTTTTTTTTTGTTGCTTATTTTCAGATGATTCTTAAGAAATATCCTCATTCATTTTATTGTTTTTTTATAACTCTAGAAATTTATACTTGACTGATCAAAGAAAGAGTTATGATTCAATTTTGTTATGGCTTTTAATTTGCGCAGAAGGAAAAATAAGATATATTAGAACTTTTAGAGTAAAATTTAATTACAACTAAGGGCTCTGGGTTCTTTCTTGATGCTCGGTTCTATCTTAATAACAATTTGCATTAATTAAGAAAATGTTCTATATCAAAGAAAGAACTAATTTTCAAAGGAAACTGCATTTTCGTTTGTTACAGTTTTCCTTCGATTTGCTAGGAGTTTACTAAATAACAAAACAAAACTTAATATGATTAAAAGAAGTTCATAAGCAATGTTTATTATTTTTACTTTCGAAAGTCGAAGTCTAAATAATAATTGAAAGTTTTATTTTTGAAAAACAAATACAAAATAAAATAAGCGCTTAAACTTTATTCTTTTTAATTTATTTATTTTTTTTTAAATTGTTAATCAACTCTTAACTTTCGAATTATTATTGATCTCGACGACGATGCGTTTGCGTTACGCTTAACAGTGATGAAAAAATTAGCTTTTTGAAATAAAGAATGAAAAAAAAAGAACTAAATTTATTATTTTTGAATATGACTATTGTGAATTTTGAATATCACAATGAATATGACTATTATGAATATGACTTTATTTAAAATGCTTGAATCGCTTAATTTTAAAACTGAATAAATTCGACCCTCGATATAACGATTCCTGTGGTCCAAACAATTAAATGGACGTGAGGTCACTATATCGTGACTATAGTTTGTCTACGGTTAGAACTCCCCCCCCGTCATAAAGTCTGAGACCGCCTGCTGCTATAGAAACAAAAAAAAGGGAGGGATAGGATTTCAGGGAGGGTAGCTTCTCTTCGCTCAAGGGCTAATACAATAGACAGAAGAAAAATATTCCCTGTCTCTCGCCGACCCGAGCCCAAACCTGTCCTAAACAGTGACCCCACACCCCTACTTGGTTATACCTCATTACCATAGTCATACCACCACGAGTCCAGGCGAATGGCTAGGAGAGTTTTTACTTTAGATAAACTATACATAAAATTTGTTCAAATATTTACTTTCAATTTATAAATTATGAATTTATTTTGTCCAAAAAAATGCTGCATTTGAGATAGAATTATGATACTGAAAAACACTAATTTTTTTTGTCAATTAAGTACAGGTATAGTCTTATATAGTACATTAAAGGGTCAAAGTGCATTTAAATTATTTTAAATTATATCTTATAATATTGTGTTTAAACGTTAGCTAGTCATAAAAGGCTTTTTTATTATAGATTTTGGAATTTTTACTTCTCGAGTACGATGTCATTAAATTAGAACAATTAGTTCGTCGTCTTTTAGAATTCACGATTTTTAGTTATTGTAAACAAAGTGCTTTTCAGGGTTTTTACTGTTTTAGCAATTTTTTATCTTGATGTTATTTTTCTATCCACTTCCTTAAAAAATTTTTATTTCCGCTCTAGGAATATAGTATTACGCACGTAAGAATTAGTCTTTTTTGCTAAATAACATGCATGGAGATCTGAGCAAGACTAAAATCCCGAATAAGGGGAATAAAACCACGTGCTCTAATTCCAAAATAAACGACCTCTTACAACCCTTTACCAAAAAGTATATATAATTTTCAAACAAGAAAAATATGATTAATGAATATAGTGAACCCCTTGAAAAGAATTTTTGAAAGGTTAGGATTATTCAGCAAACTCCGATTTGTAAATGACGGCGCAATATACACTCAAATAACGGTAAGTAATCGATATTTCTCAATTTTTTTTGACTCCTGATTATGATTACGTCCAGGACCTCCTGTTACTCCTGTTAGATGATCCTGTTACTCCTCCTTTATTATTCATTGAGATTTCAAGATGCTGCATGTTTATTAAAAGGTGACATCAAAGAAAATAATTTTCGGAAATAGTTAATTGAATCAAATATCCATGTAATTTATACTTAAACCTGGTATTACATTTTTCATAAAGACACTTTTCCCATTACTGCAAATAAGAGGCTGGCAGGTAAACGGTTAAATTAGCTTTTATTTTATTTGCAAAGCTGAATATTGATTATTATTACAAATACACAAGAAGAATTATTTCTCAGTACATAGTATGGATTATAAGCCCTCGTTAAGTTGAAAAACAGCACAAAATTGGAAAAAACAACACGTGTGAGGAAGGATTTGAACCAACACCTCCTATAACTGAGAGCCTCCACACGGTTTTTTATAGGTAGTCCGATCAGACCACTGTGAAGGACATCCACTTTTATTGGTTTATTGATACAACATACATTTGCAGGCTTGTGTGCTCAATTAAGGCTTATAAACCTTTGTCAAGTAGAAAGACAGATAACACAATATAGAGAAAGACATCACAAAGAATACATCCAGGGTTACAGTGGGATTCGAACCCGCCACCTCCACGCTTAACAGAGCGTTTGGCGAGCGATACCGCTCGACCAGGGAGGCCGACATCCACTTTCCGAACGAGTCATTTAATACAAAATCTAGTTAAAATAAGAAAGTGGTAGCAAATATAAGACTAAAAATTTGTTTTATTTATGAATATTATTGGTTTGCCTTATTCACTTGTCAACCACTACAGATTCAATTCTCAATTATATATGATACATTTCTCCCAAGTAATTTTATAAAAGTTTTTGGGTTCATGCGCACAACTGGCTCTTTTTTTAAATAGTCTGCGCGGACTACTTATAAAAGACCGTGTGGAGGCTTTCTGATGTAGGAGGTGATGTTTGAACCCGCTACCTCTACATTATAGAACGTTTGGCGAAGCGGAGAGACCGCTCCATAGAGTATTAAGTAGATTTGTAGATTCATATTGTGGTGGTGGTGGCGAATAAGTTAGTATTCTTAGCAACAGAATTATGAACAAACTTATTCGTCATTCTTAGATTAAAAAAGAATATAAACACTGTCTAGAGTTATAATGTAAATTACGACTATTACAGTATTTTATTTTTAAAATGACATATATTATCAAAGAAAAAAGTAAAGTCCTTATTCATTTCAATTAATTTCACATATACTTGATTTAATATTGTGGCCTACTAAAAAATATCAACAAGGAAGAAACGTATCATTCTTATACTAGTTCTACAGTATTATACTGGTGTGAACGAACTTCACAGTGGGGCTGATTGCTTTTATATTTTTATATATTAGGTCAACTAATAAGTTTGTGCCAATTTTCGATAGACGGAGCTCCCTAAGATCCGGGTAGTTAACATCAAAGCGATTCGTGATTTTCCTATTTTAGCAACTACCACATTTTCGATTATGTTTATCGCTCATGTTTCAGAATTCTAAGTATACTATAGGATTCCAAATCTTTGTGGTGATCAAGAAAATATAATAACCTATTATTAAAAAAAAAGAATTTTATAGTACAAATTTGGATACCACTTGAAAATTTTTGACGGACCATTGGGACCTCCACCTATCAAAAATCGGCACGAACTAGTCCTAGTGTTTTTATTTCATTGGGCACCTGGGCCGCGAAGCGGCCCCTATCCCATTCATCTGGAATTTTAACACAGTTTTGGTTGAGCATTGAGGTAAGCAGGCAGTGGAGTTGCTTTTATGAATGTTTCAAACACTTTGCTTGAATAACTAAAAATGAATCAAAAATAAAATAAGCAGCTTGCTCTAAACTGTGTTTGTTTGATTTTGGAGTTGTTCAGAACTGTATCAGCATGAGGAAAAGTTATTTTCAGAAAGGTTGATGATATTATTTGTTTTGATAGTTATGATATGAGGCGTCGGAGGTGAAATGTGCAGCTATTAATCTGTAGTTTTTATCTTTGATATAATTTTCAAATTTAAAGACTTCATTAAAATTTGCTGTTTTACATTCTATGGCTTTATCGAAAAAATCTGCGTTTAGCTTGTATATATGCTGTGATAGAGTTGGTATTTTGAGGTCTGCATGTATATTGGCATTTCGTATGAACCATCTTGCACTGGTTATTTTTCTAAGGATCTTGTTTTGGCATTGGTTTAATTTCTTCAGTAGATGTTGAATCGGCACGAACTTTCCGGAGGACATAATATATATGTTATAGTAAATGACTGAAATTGGTGGTAGTTGCCTTCCACCTGTGAATGTTCACAATCACATAGTTACTTTGGTATATGCCCGAAATATATTCTAGGTCTAGTTAAATGCCACTGTCTGGTATACATTTGCCCGTTATACCGTACATCAATGTTTTTTCAAGGTTCAGTGCCATTGACCAGTATACATTTTCCTGGTATGCCCTGCATCAATGTTTTTTTAGAGTTCAATGCCACTGACCAGTATACATTTTCCTGCTATGCCCTGCATCAATGTTTTTTTACGGTCAAGTACCACTGCCTAGTATACATTTAATCGGTACTCCAAACACTGGTATAACTCATAATCTATCCTCAGCAGATATTAAAATATTGAGTAAATATAATAATACAAACGAATAAATTAATATGAAATTGGATATAACAAATTTTCAGGTCATTCACCAAACCGACTATATGATTGTTATCGGTCAAAGTCGACATTCTTTTGATTTCGGTCATTTATGGTAGCATATACAAAATACTAGTATTTTTTTTCTTTTCCAAGTGACAATCAACTTTGAGTTTTATGTTTTTTGTCATCGGCTTTTTTTTTTAATCCGAGATGGGGTTTTTTTTATTTGTCGATTTTTTTTTATCAAAATAACTATTTATTTATTAATAAGCTTCCAACTATGAAAAGGGGACATCCATTTAAGATTTTGAACTTTTTAAAAGAAAAAAAAAAGCAGATAATTTTTCAAACAAAAAAGACAAGAATAAGAAATGTTCTCAAATTATCATCTAAAACCTTTTATTCACCTGTTAAAGTACGGTAGCTATATCTTAACATTTTAAGCATCTTATTTTAAAGAAAGAAGCGTAATTTATGAGTGAAAATTCTTAGACACCTTGTCAAATGTGACAAATATTATCCTCCGACGGATTATAAGAAAAGATAAAACAAGCTAACTTAAAATCATTTATTAAAAAAATCGTGACGTAGCGATGAATGGAAAATGGTGATAGCCAATTTATATTCATTAATAATGCGTATCGTCCTACACTTAAAGCCTAAAATATCGGCAGAAATTCCTTACACGGCTTCGCCTCTTGCTAAGGTAACAGTTTTACTCATAAATCATTTGGCGAAGATGAATGTTACTCTATGTTAAAGAAGTATTCTCACCTTAATAGGCTATGCTGACTCAATTTGTTAACTTGGCGATATTCCTTTGTTTTGACAATTTATATTCTCTGTTATCGCCTAATGCCCTAAATCAGAAGCGTCGCTGGATCCATTAAAGGAAAATAGGAGGGGGGATAGAGTAGTAATGAAAAATTGTGAATGATGGTGTTTTGATCGCTTTATTTTGTTTACTTTCGACATTCACTTAATATGATTGAGATAAATTGTAATTCATATTTTTCTATCCAAATGCTTCAAATCAATTCTTAAGTTTATTAATTTTTATTCCATTATTATATTTTTTAACATTAATCAAAGCGAAACAACCGTTGTCGCTGGAAAAATTAAAAATAAAGAATTTTCTATCATTAATCTAAAGAAAGAATTGCTAGAGAATTTAAATTGAATGTGCTTGGAAGTTACTTTTTTATTGTTTTAGGTTAAGGTTGATATGTATTTGTCTAACAATGTATTTTTTCTTACTAAATGACAGATAAAATAATTATCTTGATTGAGAAGACAGTAACTGATCTTCATTTTATATAGACACAAAAAATAAAAACAAGAACTATTTAATTTAAGAGATGAGATTTATTTTTGATCAAGGAAAAAATTTATTTACCATAGATGACTCAGATTAAATTATTCTGATATTGTACTTCTTGGTTTTTACAATGTATTTTTTAACTTGTCTAACTACTTTTTTTGGAAATTATATTTTAGTTTTAACAACATTTTTTTTTTGATTTCAGACTAATGGAGATTAGTTATCACTTGATGAAAATAATAATGGGACGAAAGAAGAGGTTAAAGATATACAAAGTAATATTTATTTTTTAAAAAATTATTTTATTTTAAAAAAAATACGTTATTTTTTTTTTAAAAAAATACGTTATTTTTTAAAGAAAATACGTTATTTTAAAAAAAAAATACTTTATTTTGTATAAAATTATTTTTTTTAAGAATATTATATTAAAAAATATTTTATTTTAAAAAAAATCTTTATTTTTTCAAAAAAATTAACAAAATATTTTTTTTTTAAAAAATAAAGTATTTTTTTAAAAAAATATTTTATTTTTAAAAAAGAATGAAGAAATTTCTCATTTTTAATAAAGAATAAAGAAATGTTTAATTTTTAAAAAGAACAAAGAAATAATTTTTTTAGGAAATATTTTATTTTTAAAAAAAATATTAAAAAATAGTACCATAATTTCATTATAAATGTTTTTAATTTAGAAAAACAAAAAAAAAAAACAATATATGTGTTAAGGATAACAAAATATATGTGTTAAAGGATGCCGGAGTTGATAAATGTAAAATTAGTGGCTAAAAAAAGCACGAACAAATTATAACAGAATAAAATTGGCAGTTTTTCTACATTCAACGCCTTGTTGAAATTTTTTTTTAGTAGTAGGAAAATATATGTGTTAAAGCAGTGATGCCGGAGTTGATAAATGTAAAATTAGTGGCTAAAAAAAACACGAACAAATTCCTTCATGGTGAGGCTTTTGAAAGCTAATTTGTTGGTAAATGATTATTCTGCCACTCTGAATTAACTCCTGACTCACATATTACTGTCAAATTTCAACGCCTTGTTGATATTTTTTTTAGTAGTAGGAAAATATATGTGTTAAAGCAGTGATGCCGGAGTTGATAAATGTAAAATTAGTGGCTAAAAAAAACACGAACAAATTCCTTCATGGTGAGGCTTTTGAAAGCTAATTTGTTGGTAAATGATTGTTCTGCCACTCTGAATTAACTTCTGACACACATATTACTGTCAAATTTCAACGCCTTGTTGAAATTTTTTTTTTAGTAGTAGGAAAATATATGTGTTAAAGGATGCCGGAGTTGATAAATGTAAAATTAGTGGCTAAAAAAAGCACGAACAAATTATAACAGAATAAAATTGGCAGTTTTTCTACATTCAACGCCTTGTTGAAATTTTTTTTTAGTAGTAGGAAAATATATGTGTTAAAGCAGTGATGCCGGAGTTGATAAATGTAAAATTAGTGGCTAAAAAAAAACACGAACAAATTCCTTCATGGTGAGGCTTTTGAAAGCTAATTTGTTGGTAAATGATTATTCTGCCACTCTGAATTAACTCCTGACTCACATATTACTGTCAAATTTCAACGCCTTGTTGAAGTTTTTTTTAGTAGTAGGAAAATATATGTGTTAAAGCAGTGATGCCGGAGTTGATAAATGTAAAATTAGTGGCTAAAAAAAACACGAACAAATTCCTTCATGGTGAGGCTTTTGAAAGCTAATTTGTTGGTAAATGATTATTCTGCCACTCTGAATTAACTCCTGACTCACATATTACTGTCAAATTTCAACGCCTTGTTGAAGTTTTTTTTAGTAGTAGGAAAATATATGTGTTAAAGCAGTGATGCCGGAGTTGATAAATGTAAAATTAGTGGCTAAAAAAAACACGAACAAATTCCTTCATGGTGAGGCTTTTGAAAGCTAATTTGTTGGTAAATGATTATTCTGCCACTCTGAATTAACTTCTGACTCACATATTACTGTCAAATTTCAACGCCTTGTTGAATTTTTTTTTTTAGTAGTAGGAAAATATATGTGTTAAAGTATGCCGGAGTTGATAAATGTAAAATTAGTGGCTAAAAAAAGCACGAACAAATTATAACAGAATAAAATTGGCAGTTTTTCTACATTATTTCTTTTAGTATTCAAAATCATAGTCTTGTAGTGCTCTGGAACTGGGCACCTGGGCCACGAAGCGGTCCCTTTCCCTTCCGCCACGAATTTCAAAGTTTGTTTTAACACTGTGAAGTCAGCTGTCAAAGTATTCAAAATGAATGTAACGATAGTTTTTACATTAATTTGTAATATAAGTAATGGTGGCAGTTACAGTTTTAATATAAGATAGATAAAATAAAGAGAAATAAAAAATAGCTTTTACTACTTGCAAGGCTTAACCACAAATAGGCTTTTACCACAACCAACTTTCTACGCTTTTTGTAAAAATTTATTGTAGTTGTATCTGAGTTATTGTTTTAATGTATTATTTCTTATTAATTTAAACTTATTTTCCACATCACTACATATAAATGATTTAAAAGTTCATATGCAACGTTACTTTGTTCTACTTTTCTTGTTGTGAGGCTCTTAAAATGCTGGCAAAAATACCAAAAACTCTGATCTACCACTCTATGAAATATTTTACAAGAAGTATATTAGTTCGGAGGCCTGCACTTCTAATGTTTTTAGTCGCCCGTGGCAACCCTGTTTTAAAGTTATATTTATGATTATAAAATTATTATAAAAACTCCCTTTATCGAAGTTTGATCGTGATGAATCTTTTAAAACATTGCTGACCGGTCACGAGTTAACTCGTGCTTTCGTGGCCAGGCGCTGATGAACGGTCACGAGTTGACTCGTGTTTTCGTGGCCAAGCGTTTTAAAATAGTCTCGTGGTGACTATTTTAAAAAGTGGGCGTAATTTTCCTTACTTTTCAAATTTTACTATTTAATTCTCTACCAATTTATTATAACTTTACGAAACTCGATATATTTGCAAAATTAGTTGTGTACAATTTCTTCCATGATCCGACCTATTCTAACGTATGCTTCTCCTGCGTGGGCTACAATTCCAGACCATCTTATGAAGAAACTGAACCAGTGCCAAAACAAAATACTCCGTAAAATCACCTGTGCCAGATGGTTCATTAGAAACTCAAACATCCACAAGGACCTTAAAATCCCGACTCTCTCTCAGCATATTTACAAACTTAATGCAGAATTTTACGACAAAGCAATCAACTGCAATACAGCTTACTTCAGCGAAATATTTAAATTTGAAAACTTTAAAAAAGACAAAAAGCTGCACACTTCACCTCTGACGCCTCATACCAAAACTACCAGCATAAATAAAAATCTCCAACTCTTATATCAATAGTTCGTAGCAATAGTTCAATACATCAATAGATTACAATCTCAACAGCCTCAACTACAATACCAGTCTTGAAATCCGAACCTGATACCTCATGTTGACAATAAATTTACAGCCATCTTTACTACAGCAAGTTGCTTAGATTTATTTTCACTTTTATTTTCAGTTAAACAAACTAGGTGCTTGCTCTACAATATCAGTCACCCCAGAGACTCTGTATACAAACTGTATATATATTCATTTAATTTTTCTGTAATTTCACGATGAATGGGATATGGGTCTTCTGCGCGGCCCAGGTGCCCAGCTTTTGTTAAATAAAGTAAGTAAGGTGTACCATTAGAAAAAGTCTGGAAATAGCTACCACAATATTGCTAAACAAAATGTTTGTAATCCAACTGCGTATATTTTTTTCATGATGTATGGGATCAAAAAGAAAAGTTATTAATGCTTAAAAAAATCTTCTAATTCTTTAATGTATTTTTTAATATCATTATTCAAAATATTTATACGTTTTAAATCTAACACCTAAATTTTAAATATTTATGAGCGAGTATTATATTTCTATTATATTATGTCTAAAGAATATTTTTTGGCAATTAGAATTTAAGATTTTTTTTCCTAGTGATAATATAAAAAAGAATTGCTATCATAATTATATATAAGAAAATATATTAAAATTAGGAATCCCAATTAATAAACTATAAGGACACTTTTATAGTTACATATTGTTATCTGACAATATGTTACTACAGAAGTGTTCTTATTATATGTTTTCTTTTATTTAACAGTGAAAGTTATAAGCTATACGATATATATATCTACTATTTTCATTATTTTTCTTCTTCTCTTTTATTGATCTTTATTATATTCTTTTCCATGTTTTCTCTTTCTCTATTTACAAATTTATGAGTAACCCGTTTTTTTTTAAAATTAATTATTAATTCTCAATATTTCTAAAATATTTCTCAACTTCTTAAAATGACCACCTTGTATACGAGTTTATTCTTATTATAATCTAAAAAAAAATATGTATATCGCAAATGTCTTTACGAACATATGTATCATCCTATTTTCCTTAAAATATGGAATAATAACATAAATCGCTAAAAAATATAATTAAATGTTTAGACTATATCGCTAGCAAAATATGGCATCATTTTTTAAGAAAAATTGCTAAATTATATTATTTAATATAATTTCTTACATTTTTAAACCAACTTTTGACGTAACTTAAATGTAGATGTAATATCCTGACATTATTGATTTCTTTACTCTAGACTTCTAATGGTATTAAAATTTTTCAGGTTAGAACTGATGTGAATGCTCATTAATTTTCCATTAGTAAACGCAAATGATATCAGAAATCGTGTTATTGCTGCTTAGCCTACATTAAACGCAATGGCTTGATTGTTACTTTAACGTATAAATGACGTGAAACTACCACATTTTTATTATATTTGATCTAAATCTAAAGATTTTCTATTTGTTTAGCACTTGTGGCAAGAAAATATAGGAAGATTGATTTAGTTATTATTCCTTGCACTTAATAGATTTGTATCCTTAAAAGATACACGTTTGATCAGAAATTGCTACCATAATTAAATGGGAGTAATTCGAAAATTACTTATTATAGGATCGTCTAGAAAATTCTTGCCGATTCTCGACTGGCTGAGCTACCAGGGTCTGAAAAATATTAAAGTGGTAGCAAAGCTTATACTATGAAATATATTTCTATTTTTTTTTAATGGTTAATTAAATTTTCTTGATCACCACTAAGTTTTGGATACTTATTACATAAAAAGTCGTCGGGCGAATGTTATTTAGATAGAAATGCCACAGGAGACTAAAAATGCAAAAAGTGGTAATTAATAGAAAACAAAAACTTTTAAAAGCGATTAAAATTAGTAACGTTATTCTAGCGTTTTTCTTTCAGTCTGCTAGTGAGGGTGATTACTAAGAACTGTTTTTTGCTTTAAATATAAATAATTTACTATGGATTTCATTTTATAACCGTCGTTGAACAGTCGATTCAAATTAGGGATTATGACTACCAATGTTCAACTCCGTAGCCTTGTAATTTTGAACACAATCCAGAAGATATGGAAACTCCCGGATCAAGTATTGGGAGAAATGTGCCTTCGTGGTGAACTTTTCATGGAACTAACCTGCATTAGCGTTATATGGAGAGGAAAACCAAGAAAACCTACCACGGTTAGGCTGATGGCACTGAGTATATTTTACGTCAGCACTGTAATTTACTATGCATGCCATGGTGGTAGTTACTATTTCATAATTAAGTAGATTAAATAAATAAAGTAACTTTTTTTAACCACTTCTTTTATAACGTTTGTCGCCTGTGGCATCTCTGTATTTAAATTGAGGGACCTTACTAGCCGAGCGGTATCACCTGTTTGATAATTTTAGATAATTTTTAAAAATTTTCTTAATAAGTTGTTCATATAAAAATATTAAATTATCTGATTTGAAGTGGTTGCAAAATTAAGATAAACTCAAATTTCTTGGACGAATGGTTTTTAACTACTTGAATATCTTTGGCCGAACTTTGGGAGCTCCATCAATCGAAAATTGGCACCAATTTTAGAACGACTCAATGAGTTAAAATTTTATACATGCCGATTTCTCTTGTTTAAACGGGAGGTTTCTTAAAACTTAAAGTTGTAATAAATGTTTTGATTTACAATATTATTTTTAACTGAAACTTCATTTACTTGATGTACATTTTTTTGTTATTACTATTATTACTTTTTTTGGAGAAATCATTTGAAATTATTTTTTGAAACGGAAAAAAAGAGAAATTCACAAATAATAACTTATTGGGAGCACAAATTAGTTCATTCCGTTTTTTTTTTGTGGTCAAAAAGGCATTTATTTTACGAACAAAATGAATGAACAGATTAATCAAAGTATTGTCCATCGCTGGCTACTACTTTTTCCCACCTCTCAGGCAATTTTCGAATTCCATCTCGAAAAAAATGTCTCGTCTTTTGAGGCGATCCAAGTTAGGAAATAATTTTCGATTTTTGGGAAAGAAGTAAACTGGTGACCTGCCAAATCATGCTACATCCGTCAGAACAACCAGTATTCAGAAAGAGCAATGTCCAGCGAATACAGCGGGTGCGGTAAAATATCCCACTTGAGCGTTTCCACATAATTTTTTACGAATTGTGAGACATATGGGCGACCGTTATTATGCAGAAGAATAACGTTGTCAGTTCTTTGCTCGTATTCCTGCGTTTTTCTCGTAATTCACGTCTCAAAAGAATCAATTGTAGGCTATACCGATCGCCCGTAATGGAACAACCAGGTTGTAGAAGCTCATAGTATAGAACACTATTCACCATTAATCACTCACTATTCACCATTCTTCATTCGCCATTCACCATTCTTGAAATATCGAAACCATTCCCTACATGATTTATCAGTTGGAGCATTGTCGCTATAAACTTCTACAAGCATTCGACGCGCTTCATCTGCACTTTTCTTTAAATTAAAGCAGAAACATAAAACCTCCCGCAAATGGAGCTTCGTTACTACAAAATTTGACATATTCAACAAAGTAAAAAACAGGGTTTTCGTATGAAACTCAAAGCGATATGAACTGAACATTATTAACAGATGGTTAACCTCTCTGAAACCACCGAAACCAGCTGTCACTATAAAACATTCATAACAGCAGAGCCATCTTTTAAAAACGAACTGAACTAATTTGTACACCCAATAACATAATTTTACAAACGTTTTAATGCTATGATCATAAATATTTTGATGGTGCATCTTTTAATATCTATATAAATATGTAATGAAAATATTTCTTGAAAATTTTAAAAAAAAATTCTGAAATCCATCAAATGTAAATATACTGTTTACTATGCTGGTCTACATTCACTTTTCAAATTTAAATATCTTAGCGAAAGCTTTTAATACTACTAAAATAGATTACGGACGATAACTTCAGATACATGTTTTAAATGTATTCTCGAAAATCGAGTTAAATTCTCGAACATTTTCTTGTGTTTTCGTTGCTGAAAAAAATTTCCAATAGAATGATTTTAGTCGTCATAATACACATGCGAATAAAATACATTATTTTAATTTACAAAACTTGTACGTAAAATAAAACTATTGAAATGATTTGAGCTTCTGAAAAATTGTACAAATATTTTAAGCACGTAAACATAAAAATATTTGAAAACACTCAAACGTTAAAAATATTTAGGTTTTTTACTATATTTATAAATCCCTTTTCAAACAAAAAATTATTTTGATGTTTGAATTACGTGAATTAACTTTTTCCTCTGAAGTATAGCTTAGAAATAAAATACATAGGAAGAATATTAACTATACCACACTCATAAAAAAATTCAATTAAATTTCCAAAGACTGAGCTAAATAATCAAAATTCCCCTTATAATATTTGCAATAAAAAACTAATTTGTATTTTAAACTACTACGTTGCACTTAACATTTATTGATTAGCGCTGTTGGTTTAGTTTTTGATAATAATGAATCAAAATTCTGTGAAAACAAAAAGAGCTCTTCCTCAATTTAATTTTTTTATGTTAATAAGAAAGACTTAGAGCAAATCTAGCTTAAATTTCTCCAAGGACAATTCAATGTAAAAGAATCGTTGGTCTCAATTCAACTTGATTTAAAAAGTAGCGAAGAGAGACTAGGATGAAATATGAATAAAAAAATTTATGATGATTTTTCGTCGAATATTTTACATTATGGAAATTGAAGGAAAAGAGAAACAAAAATTTAATCAAGAAAATGCAAACTCTTGCCATTGTAGTGTTAAATAAAATAGATGCATCACATAAATATGATATGTAATAAAACACATTATGCTAACAAAAGGTACTGAATCATCATTTTACCAGAATTTCGTTTATTTCATTTATTTCTTTCTTAAAGTCAAATGATTTAGATGGGACATAAAACGAATACACTTTTTTATTTAAGGAAATATTATACAACTTTGTTTTGTTAATATGCAAAATAGGTCGAAAGCTTAGTTTATTTTTCTATTTTTATAGTTTTTTTTTAAAAAAAAAAAAAAGGAAATGACATTGAAATGTCTTCTTGAGAGAATAAAACAAATGTGGTCTCTAGTGGCATAAATAAGCGCTCGTAATCTTTAATATTCAATAGAATTTTTTAAAATGTTTACATATTTGTAAATCAAATAATCTCAATATTGAACTTAAAAAGAAAAATGATTTTTACTTTTATCTTTTCTAATATTATCGAAATATAAGCTAAAGATTAAAAAGGAACATGCTTCGGTAAAATTAATTTCTTTGTTTGTAGTTTGTTTGTATTTCTTTACAAACTCCTTTGAGAATTTGTAAAGAAATAAAATTATACTAAAGAAAATATATTTTGTTATTCGTAAAAAAAAAGGATTATTTTAGGAGTTGTTTGTGTCTGCCAATCATTTTTTTTTTTTAGTTAACCAAATAAATTAAGCTAAAATTTTATCATAATGTTTATCCTTTTTAGATATATGTTTATATGTTTTATTACTTTCAAAAATTAAGAGGTCAAAAAACATCTATTATAGTGATAAATAAATGTACAAATTGCTGCAGGGCTACCAAAACGGACAAGAGCAAAAACTGGTATGAAAGGCTTTTCATTCTAGCATTTTTTTCAAGAAAGATTAAATTTCTGTAACAATTTGAGATTTTTTTTGCAATTATTGCGAGAGAATAGATTAATAAGAAGAGAATAAAATATCTCCTCCCTAAAACAAATTAATTCTTTAATGGTTTTACTACCAGCGTTTCCTCTTTTCCTTCTCGCTTTCACCCATGTTCTCAATTTTCTAATACCTTCACGACATTAACATTAATCAAAGAAATTGAAAGAAAAAGCAGTTAATAATGAACTTCCAAATGAGCATTAAGTAATATTAAGTAATGAAGAAGCTAGTAGCACAATAGAAAGTCAAACGGTATATGACTAGTGAGCATTACTTCTTCACATTCATCTAAACCAACGCTGCGAGCTTCTAGCACCTTTCAATACAGTGACAGCTGCCTGCATCTCTTATGTTTGAGAATCCCCGGAAATATCCATTTTTGGACGTGGAGAGATTTTGCTCAGAATGTTTTGCACTATATTTAAAATTTGTAGCCTATCTGGCAGAGAATTAATTTCAATAAAATTTGTACGGCGTCCCTTAATTTAGAATGATTTTTTCCTTCACTACATGCAATCAATTTAAACATATATATATATAAAACCATTAATCATGCAGCGAAGTATTAAAATTTAAATAAATTAAGTTTACCTTAAATTGTTAATTAACTACCTTTCTAAATATTCTGAGAGACTAGAATTTCAGGCTTGGCAACTATGGTATTGGGTTGCGTTGATTTTCGATATGTAGAGCTCCCAAAGTACCACCAAAAATGTTCAAGTGGGAGCAAACCACTCATCAAAGGGATTTGGAGTATCCCTAGTTTCGCAACCACTTCAATTTATATAGTATTCACTACCATGTATCAGGCTGCTATGTGCGCAATAAGTATCCAAATCTTTGAGGTGGTCAATAAAATTTAGTGATCCATTTTCAAAAACAAGAACATATATTTTATGGCTTGGGTTTTGCTACCAATAGAATATTTTTGGCGAATCTTTGACAGATAAGCCTATTGAAAAAATGCACCAAATTTCCAAACGATCCCATATAATACCTCTAACAACTAAGACTTATATGTTTATAACATATAAACAGACATGTTAATTACCTGAGAAAATGCAAATCATAGTGGATAGTTTTTAATTACAAATAGTGGAAATTCTAACTTCCTTTTTTAACGAAACATAAAAATGAAAAGGGTGTCGGTACTACTAGATTTTCTTCATTTTCGAGGCACACGCAGCCTTGAATAATGTAAATTTACCACTATATAATACTTTAAGATTCTGTCGGAGACCTGAATGACCATCAAGGATATCAATATTGTCTCAGAATATTGAATTCTCTCCCGACACCAACGGATAAGACTTTTCCTTCTGAAAAAAAGTGTTTCATCTTTTACATAAAGCTTAAACTTTTCGTGATACTAAGCTGTCATGAAAAAAATCCATTTTCAATATTGACAATGGAATGTTTGGAGCCATTGCTCATGGCTACGTCTTCCTTTTGCTTCATTTTGAAAAAAAGAACTTAGCGATTCAAAGCGACTTATGTAACTATTCCATATAAATTTTACCCTTGTAGTGTTTATTTATTTTTATTGGAAAATATGAAAAACTTTGTAAAATCAAAATTGCATACTTTTTTTCAATAAATATGCAGTAATTTTTATTTGCCAGAAACTGATTAAAGACGGCGCAATTTAACCAAAATGATTTTTGAGAAATGTAAAATTAAGTAAAATGTTATTTATCCAAGTTTCACACTGACTATTTTCAAAAATTGTTCAACTTGCGAGTTCAGTAAATTGTTAGACATCGATTTTATTGATAATAGAAAGAATTTCAGCCCGATAACCGCTTTTTTCTTAAGCGACTGTTTTCTTTCTGAGCATTTCGGATAGTCATAACTATCCCCACTGCTCTAGACGAACTGTGCACTCTGCACCAATGAAGCCCGGCTACCTCGGGGAGGTGAGGGAGTGCACAGGGAGTCTACCCCTTTTGTAAATATTGTAAATATTTTTTCTTTATCTTTATCCTCAATTTTTACTTAATTATGTATCAACTTGCGATTTATTTTTATGAATAACCCAGACTTGATTTTTTGATTTTCAATTTTTGTTCATTCTGAGATTTAACTTAATGTTAACGCAGCACCTCCACGTATTCTTCAATTTAGATGAAAGAGAAGAGCAGATATCCATTCCTGGATAGGTACTCTGAAAAACTTGATTAGTTAGTTACATATTAGAAACAGAATTTGGGTTCACGCACACAACTGGTTCACTTTTAAAACAGTCTGCACGAACTACTTATAAAACACCATGTCGAGGCTTTCTAATGTAGGAGATGATGTCTCAGTTCACTGTTAACAACCTACAAATTAATTCATTACATATACAGAGATGCCAACTGCTCCAGACACGACAAAATAATAAATAAAACAGTAAATAACTAGAAGATAAATTTTGCAAATATTTGACTATTTTTGATAGCTTTTAAAAAGGTATGGCATGACTTAACTATTATAGAGTGGTGAATTTTATAAGCCTACAAATTATTTAAAAATAGTGGTGGATGAAAATCTATTAAATTTTATTTATTAAACCAAGAATCACAACTGACAAACTACCAGTTTAAAATATTTATTTGCTGTCCGGAGCAAGTTGGCATCTCTGCATATATAATGTATTTTAAAGTATTTATAATGTAAATTTTTTATAATGTATAATATATAATGTATATATAATGTATTTATAATGTAAATTTTTTTTTTTTTATTTTTAATAACGCATTCTTAGATTAGCTGCTTCTATTTTCTTAATTAAGCATTTTAAGATTTCTTAATTTTTTAAACTTGAACTTAGAGCTACATCCAAAAGAAAGCTCATCGACTATTCTATCTTTTTTATCAAAATGAAATCGTCTTACTACTCTTTTTAGTCCATGTTAGAAAGCACAGAATCATAAATATTATAGAATATTTTATTAATATATGAACTCTCTAATGGTATAGTGCATTTAAAAGCAAACATAAGAAAACAAGACAATTTTGAAACCAATTTAAAAAAAAAAAAGTTGAGTATCAGAGAATCGCGCAAAATATTCAAGTACGAGTGCGACTTAAATATAATATTTAATAGAATACTAATTTAATAGAATACTTTGAGTAAAGACATCATGAATTACGTGATTAAGTTTAACTGAATGCTATTCAAAGTATGTATATATTTCCTTCGTTTATTCAGTCTAGCAGTAAACCATCGTATAATCAATTCAAGGTTTAATCTCGGTAATGATGGTTAGAGTCTCAAGTGTTTTATTAATCATACATTCAAATTTCTCATCATGGAGAATAACTTTAAAGCTATTTTTGCATTGTTGTGCAATAAAAAATAAAATATATCTTCAAATATTTGAACTATTATAAATCCCAGCTAAATGGTATGTAGCATAATCTAAATTTGTTTATCTAAAATGATTTAAATCTTAATTTAAATGTTATAACTGTTGTAGATAATTCTTAAGTATAATAGTTTAAAGAATTAAATAATGTATCAAGAAATTTCTCTCAATCAAATTAGTTATATTTTAAAAAAAAAATAATAATATATTACTTAAATGCTGAGATTTTTAGAAGCAGTCAAGTATTAAAATAAAAATGTGATAAAATTGTGCTACAATTAAAATATGTTACATATAAAAAATATGTTACAATTTTTCTGTGAATTTACTTAAAGTCATTTAGAAAAACTAATAGATCAGCACGTATCATAACACTATATATTTGAATATTTAGCAATATAATTTAAAATAAAGTAAACCATATGTGTCTAGCGTCCTTTTAAAAGGACGGAAAAAATAAAAAATATCATACTATACCTTATGACATCTAATTATTATTACAAATTTATAGCATCTTATTATTATTATTTTTTTAAAATCTAGTTATTATTAATATTTAAATATTTCTGTATAGATATGAAACCAAAATAGTCGTCGACGTTATAAGGGAAACATTCGTTATTCTAGGAATGACTTTATAAGCAATTACCCCTGTTACCTACATTTAACGCACTTTCGCGTACAATGTCAACAGAAAGAAAAACAATACAATACACTATATAATAAACATTGATTCTTAAAATGATACATTAGTATATAATATTATTTACATTAGTATATAATATTATATACATTAGTATATAATATTATTATATATATTAGTATATAACATTAGTATATAATATCTAATTTTTATTACTAATTAATAGCATATAATTATTATTACTAATTTATAGCATCTAATTATTATTAAAGCATCCAGTTATTATAAATATTAAGATTCTACACAGATATGAAATCGAAATAGTTGTCGACGTTGTGAAGAAAAACATTCGTTATTCTACGAAAAACTTCGGAGGGAGTTACCCCTGTTACATACTATCATCGCATTCTCGCCTACAATAACAACTGAACCAGAAGAAAAAAAAAAAGAAAAGACAATTTAACGAACTGAAAAAATATTCCAATAAAATGTGTGAGATCGACACAGTTGAATCAATGAGAAATTTTCTCGCGTCAGTAAACTGTTTCAGTAAATCAGTATTGGCGTCAAAAAGATAACGGGAGAGAATAATTCAGGATTCTAAGGACGGATTATTTCTAGACAGAATGGCAGCCATGGAATCTCTATCAGATTACGTGGCCCCACGGCGGCCACGAAAACACATAAATCTTCGGATAGACACATTTCCAATTCTATTCTTCTCATACCTGTCCCCTTTTGAGTGAGTCTATGTACTAGGACTGCCTCCAAATCGCAAAATTTGAGAGCATATATTCATGGTAACAACTTCTGTGGGCCATCTTTTAGGATAATACTACATCGTTCTCTATTCATAAGTCACGCAATAGCGCTATTGGGTAAAAGCTACTAGATCTGCTCTAGGAAATGCGAAACGCAATACGAACCGTTCTAAATTTTGCAATAGAGACCCTTCAGAGGCGAATGAAGCCAACTATTTATTTTTGAATCTAAATTGATTGCTTTGTGGTTAGAGGATTCAGTCACTAATATATAGATTTATTTTAAATTTCATTCTATTTTATAGGCATATAAATAAAAAATCATATAAATTTTATAAAATGTGACATTGTTTTGATTAAAATATGCTTAGATTACACTCATTAGGACACAAAAAAAAGTTTCATACATAAAAAAAAAATACATTTTAGAAATAAAATGGTGCCCCCCGCCATAAAGAGTCACAAAAATGTCTTTAAGAAAACTTTGAGAATATCTCAAACTATTTGGCCCACTTACTTTTAAGATTTTTTTAAGAATATAATCTGAAAAAACACTCAAGATAATCTGAAGAAATCTTTAAAATATAATTTGAAGATTTTTTTTTATAATATAAGCTTATGTAGTTCAAATAACTTAAAATGTCCAACAGATTATTTTTTCTTTAGATTTTCTAGGGAACAAATATATTTTAGATATTAATTTTTACTCCAAAGTACGGTGCTTTATTTGAAGTTGAAGTGGTAGGTAAACATTTAAAATTAAATATGAGAAAAATAAACTCATAGAGAAAAAAAATAATAAATATGAGAAAAGGATATAGTTGAATAAATATTTTCTAAACTCTAAATAATCATCCTAAATAATTATCCTAAATCTTAGAATTGCCTTAGGATTGACTAAATGAGTGAGTTACATTATTCTCAAGTAAGTTCCCAGGTTGTTTTAATCATTTATAATAATGTAATATTTTTAGCCATCACATTCTTTTATCCAATTTAGACTACTGTTGTGAAAATAAAATACTTTGTTTTGACGTAAAATCTATTTATGGAAAAAGTGACTGGACTTTTATACGTATACGTAGACTAATCCGATATTTTATACTCTAGGCTATCGCTTTAACTATAAAAGTAGCACAATGATCCAGTTTCAAATCAAGCTATAAATATTTACATACTTAATATGGTTGGTAAATAATGTCTTTTTTATCGAAGATAAATGAGTTACCACCAGTCTTTGAATTTTTGAAAAGAATTCATGGGCTGAAAGTTTCAATGGTAGTGTCTGGATCCTAACATAGATAGAAATAAGATAATGGTATAAACTGAAGTCTGCTATAGCTTCTGATTTTCTTTCACGCTGACCACCTTCATTGCCATTATTCTAGCTGCCTAAGGACTTTAGCATAGATGAAAGAGTGGAGTTTCCGCTTCGCGGGGAGGGAGTTCCTATTAAACTAAGTTTTAGGTAGAGTATCTGGTAGTTTCAACTTACTAGCTGGTAGTAAGTTCACTGATATTTTCAACTCACTACCTGGTAGTATGTTGACTGGTAGTTTCAACTAACTAGCTGGTAGTAGTAACTATGGCTGCTAGTTTCAATTTACTTGTCAATTGACCTAGCAAGTTTTGATACCAAACGTTTCCAGTCAATTATTAAAAAAATATTAATTCCTTATTTAATTTATATACTTACAAGGTTTGTAAGTAAAAGTCCTCTTACTATAATTATTATTTCACTGCCATTTTGTAAAAGCTTTTCAAATCAATTTGGCAGCTGTGCAAAACACTCCAGATTAGTTTAAAAATTGGAAAAAAATGGAATTGAATAATTATCACATACATGCCTACATGAAATATCTAGTTCCCCACAATATTTCAGGGATGCCCAACTGCTCCGTTTTCTGGAATAGTTTTAATAAAGTGGTAGCAAGTTATATATTGTAAAATTCATTAAAGAAAGATAATTACGCCTACTTTATACTATAGTAACCAGTAGTTTGAAACTTTAACGGTTGAATTTTATATCATACTTATAATTTTTGATATTTAGTGGTGAAAAAATTACTTATAACGAAAAATACTAAACTAAAAGTAACTTAAATTTGGCTACCACTAGAAAATACTATCTTACAAAGCGGAGCAAGTTGGCATCTCTAATATTTTATTTTAGGTATCCGACTGGTTTTTACACATTTTTTTTCAATAAAGCTTAATTGAAATTTTAATTTTAATGTTTGGTCAGAAGATGTCCTAAACTTATAAATTCAAGTAAATTTTAAAAACTTTATATACATATTTTTTTAAAAATAAGAACAAATTTAAGCTTAACTATAAATTTTTCATGTCACGATTACAGCTATACAACAAATTATATTGCATAAAATTCAGAAAACTTTTTTCTAGATCAATAGTTTGATTACATGTGTTTTTAACTTAAATCTTAAAATTTTTTTAAAAGGGCAATGAAATAGAGCTAAATATATTGTTTGATATCGAATTTTGAAAAAACAATCTATACATTCTTATTTAACACGTTCACTCCGGGTATTCAGGCCTGAAAGTGGGACGGAAAAGAGAAAATGCTGGTTGAAGAACTATTTCAATATTAGATAATATTCGGGAGGAGTTAATCTATTCTCAACAATAACAATTCACTGTAAGGAAATTTATCACAGCGAAGAAGCAATTCAATATAAAAATTGCATCCATTAAAAACAATTGGTAGTTATGGATTTTTATTATTCCCGGAAAAAAACTAAAAAATGGAATTTATTTGTTACCAGTTTTTACTCCGGTGCGCCGCCCGATGAGACAATCTAGCCAACGCCTACAACTGAAAGCCTCCTCACGATTTTTTATAGGTAGTCTGATCAGTCCACTGTGAAGGATATCCACTTTCCAAACGAGTCATTTAATAAAAAATCTAGTTACAATAAGATCATGGTAGCAAATATATGACTAAAAATTTGCTTTATTTATGAATATTATTGGTTTGCTTATTCACTTGTCAACCACTACAGATTCAATTTTTAAATATATATGATAAATTTCTCTCAATCACTTTTATAAAAGGTTTTGGGTTCATGCGTATAACTGGTTAAATTTTTAAATAGTCTGCGCGGACTACTTATAAAAGACCGTGTGGAGGCTTTTTGATGTAGGAGGTGATGATCTAGCGTGGGCCACCGGTGGGTCACGCCGGCGTGAACGCGTTAAAGCCTAATAAAAATAACCAATTCAAACCTAGACCTCAGCTTTTAGTTCAAAATATCGCCAACATTATAAAAAATCTACAGAAAAAATTTTACAGGCAGAATTTTAAAATAAACCTTTTTGTAATGTGTGTCAGCGTAGCGAAATTTTCCCAAAAACGACATTCTTCAGAAAATGCATTTAAAATGCAAGAAAATTCAAAAATGTAAGAAAGTTCCGAAAAAATAGAATTCGAAAATAATTTCTGAAAATGAAGTTTATTCGCCTTATTAATATAATTTATCCAATTAAAAAAAAGGTTAACATACTCAAAGCGTAACAAAAACATTTTAGATTCGTTCTCGGGTGTTTACTTCCGGTTTCGTCAGTCAGCATGTGAAAAAAACATCTATAACTTCATTTTTAAAAATCTGAGATAAACAAATTTAAAGATTTTTGAAAAGCTAGTAAACTAAAGTTGGAAAATAGATAGTGCATGATCTTCATACTGTCGTATACCTTAATAATTGGTAATGATATAATAATTAGGACAGATCTTAATTTGTTGAACTTTGTACAGATTTAAAAAAATTCTGCACCGTTATCAGTTTTTAAACATTTGTTTAAATAGTTTAGATGACGTGATGATCAAAAGCATGGGGTTCTGAATCAAAATTAAAAGGGCAAAGTATAAAACTTACTAACATTTTAAATATTCCAAAAATTAGCAAGCATAGAAACAAAAGTTAAATAGTTTAACTAACAAGTCAACCATGAACACTTAACTATTTAAAAACAATCATATCGCTTAAAACTGGCTAAAAACTTTTTTTTCTACTTAACTTATCTCTAATTTTTATTAATATCAACATTCCCTATATGTTAATAACCTATATAGATTTTGAATTCTCAATAAAATTTAATATTTCTTTATTTTATGATATATATATTGTAGAATTAAAATAATGGGATGTATCAAAAGCATTAAAAGGAGAGAGTTATCTGTTAAAATTGAATTGTTAAACTATGCAAATTTGAAATATTGACTGGGTTTTCTCTTATCATTTGCATGCAAACATTAGGTTGTGATGAATAACTATTGAATCCATAGTTCAAATATACATGTATTCAACTATCTTCAATTCAAGTTCGCCTAAGCCAGGTAGAATTGATGTAAAAGATTTTGTGATATGAATATTTAAATATTAACTAGGAATGTATGTATAGATTCAAGGAACTGCATACCTTTGAGGTTCTGATTGGTTATTTTCTTTGATATTAATGGGAAAACGGAGATATGACGGGATTTAAATAGATCTGAATAGTAAAGAAACTATGCAAGCTATTCTAGAAAAATGCATACCAGTAGCTTTACATACATGATGTTTATCTGGTGCTGGTATCTTAACTCAGAAAGAAAATATTGGACAGTTAAATAGAATACATTGTATATATGTCATTCAAGTAATTCTAATTTAGTTTTATGTTTAAGATTATAAACATAAAACTAAATAGTCGCTACTTAAAATTGTTGATTGAATTTATACTGTATATTTTTATATTTTTGAAAAAAAAAAATCTGAAGTTAAATATCTGAATTAACCTCTACGACCAATAAGTATCCTTATTTTTTTTGGTGATAAAGAAACAAATTCTGAACTATTAGATTTTACCTCTTTGTGAGATTAACGAAATATAAAATAAAAATTTATTTATTTTAGATTTATATTTCATGAAATCATAAAACTGAAAATTATCAACTTGAACAAATTATAAGCATACATTTTAAACATTAACAACCTAATAAATCTTTTCGGTTATTTAATATAAATGAAAAAAAACTTTAAAAAGCTTAAATTATATCTGAATAAAATCCGTATTCATATGTAATTACCGTATAACTTAAACCTCAATATCATGAAGCCAAAATAATTCCTATATTTATTTGTTTTGAAAAAACTGACTTGCATATTTTAAACTTAAATTAATACTTACGAAATGCATTCCTTGCACTTTGCAATAAAGAATCAAAATAATACACAACCTAATTTTGAAGGTTTAAAGAATTTTGACAGTCCAATTTTTCAAATTTTTTAAACATATTTTGGAAAATTTATAACGACTAAAATAATAGTGAAACAATATAATATACCTCTTAGATTTGATATTGTCCTTTCTGTTACTTTAAAATTAAAGTTATGATTTAAATTATGATTTTTTCAGAAATTAACTTAAAAAAAATTCTATCACGCTTTTCTTTTTAAATGTACTTTTGTTGTATAATATCACACTCTCCAATGATTGACCATCATTTATTAGATAGATCTTTCTCGTAAAGGTTGTTTTTTTTTCATCTCAGCCTCGTTAGAATACCAACTTGCTAGTATTACATAAAAAAATAAGAATTGCTCTTAAAATCTTATTTTTTAATTAAGTCAGCAATAGGTAGGAACTTTACTTACGTCAAGCTAGAGCTAAAGAATGGGCTATTGGCAACGGTCTGGGAAACAACCCTGAAGATTATACGAAGACATTTTACCACAATTTTCGTGAGGTCACTTCTTAAATTTAGACATAGGGACATAGATTTAGACATAGAAGGAAATACTTATGTACCTTTAGGAAAATGCCTGTACCCATTGTACTGAGCAGTGACGGACTGCAGTGCTTTCTATTCCACAAATTTTACGAGCAAGTACATCGCATGCAGTCGGCGGGTCTTAGAAGAGTCGTGAATTGAACCCCGGTCGCTAAGAACAGGAGTCCGATTCCCTAATCATTAGCCTATCACCACGCTAAGTTAACAATATAAGCACTGTTTAATGTAATTATCAATTAAGCAAAATAAATGAAAAATTATTCATTTCTTATAAAAATTCAAAGTAAAGCTTATTTCTATAAACCTATAAGCCTAAACAACATTTTTTCTATTTTCAACTTTTTTAACATATTTTTTTTTCATAATTAAATCACGCATATACTTGCATATTTATTCTTTATTACTAATATAAGAAAACAGGCTTTAATCCTTAAATTTATGTTATAACTACAGAAAGAGTTTTTTTATATTTCTTTATTTTATTTTATTTTGAAGGAAAAGATTCGTAATTGTTGTCGTAGAAGGTGGGAGGAATGTGATTACCAACAAACTATTCAATATGCAACTTTAATGCAAATTTTTTGAAAATGACATGAGAGACCATTGTTTTATCTTTTCATCGTACTTGTAGATTGTTCTTGAAATATAGTGCATATAGTGATTTTTTTCGAGAAATGATGGGTTTTTTTTTAAATATGTCTGAATATTAAGCTGATTGGAAACATTCAATGGCAATGTCTTCTAACATCATCAATAACCCACTGAAGTCTTAATTCTCAAACCTTGCCCTAATTGTGAAATTCCATACTCTAAAAAAGCATTGATATGCTTCTGCTTAACCAAGATCTATAGTCCAGAAAAACTGCATTTTGGAATAACTTTGATAAAACATTGCACTGAGAAGCAACATGTCTATGAAAGTGAGTTCTAAACACAAACTACTTCAAACATTTACCCCCTTAACTGATAAAGCAATGACCATAATTGATTTTACAGCTTAACTTTTTCTAAATGGGAGGAAATTATTATTATTATTTTTTTATTTTTTTGCTCTCAAACTTGCTCAGAATTCATGGATCTAAAATTAATGCAACTAAATCTAAAAAATTTATATCTAAGAAATTATATATAATATATATATATATATATATATATATATATATATATATATATATATATATATATATATATATATATATATATATATTATATATATATATATATTATATATATATATATATTATATATATATATATATATATATTATATACATATATATATATATATATTATATATATATATATATATATATATATATATATATATATATATATATATATATATATATATATATATATATATATATATATATATATATATATATATATATATATATATATATATATTGTCTTTTCAGGCCTATCCTACGAATCAATCATTTCTTTTTTATACTTCTTTTCTGTCTTTTTTCCTTATATTCGTATATTATTTATATGTATTTTCGTTCCATTATTCACGTCAAGCAAAAAAAAAAATGTATATAGCTTTATATATACATATATATACGTAACACTTAAAATAGTTATTTGCGTGTTGCTAACAATGAAGCATGTGAAAATATTTTTAAAGTTATTAAAACAAATTCAGGGAGATAATGACATAAAAAAAAGTTTATGAAATAAATTTTTTATCAACTGACAGGTGCATTCTTCATTTGATGAAAGGAAAACAAAACTATTTTTTAAAGCTACTTAGTAGCTATATAAAAAATCCAATATTTTTATGTTGCCATGTTCAACAATTTATGTATAAGAAGTTATTTTTTTCTGACGTTTTTCTTGATGTTTTAAGTACATAAAAATTCATTGTTGAAAATAGTTTTTAAAGATTTTTTTATGTATAGATAATGGGCAATTAGTTTGTAAAAAGTGACTTAATTATATTTTAATGCTGCCAAAAGCTTTTATTATCATGTTAATAAAAGCTTTTCTTTTCTTAATTCGTCCTTAAAATTAAAAATAAAAATAAACATATTAATAGTAGCAAGTAGAGAAATTTTTCATAAAAACCAACAAAAGGAAAAAAAATAAGATTAATATTTTAAATTAAAACATTTTAATTGCATCAATATATATTTCAAACAACAATGCTAATAATATATTTATTTTGTGAATGGAAAATGTTGCGTTTGTAAATAACTAATTTAAAAATCTACGAAGCTTTAGGATCAAATCTAAAACATAATAAATAACTATTCATATTTATATATTACTTGCATAATTGTAATTTACAATATCTTGGAATATTCGAATGGGTTCAAAATATAGAAGAAATGTAATTTTTTGTGTGTGTGAAAATACCATTTATGACTTATTGTAACATTATATGAATTATACTTTTATCCTCAGAATTTTTATCTCATCTATTAACCAAAATTATACTGAGAAGCACCATATATCATCATAAATTCAATAACTGATTCTGATTACATGTAACTTATATAAATTAAACACAAAATACGAAATAAACACATTAAAATTAAACACATAATCAATTAAATTTTTTAACTATATAAAACAGTCACTGCTAGTGCAAAGCTATTTTAAAATACTAACAGCAATGCAATTTATAAATGTTTTTTAAATGTTTATATATATATAACTATAACTATAACTATATATATATAACTACGAAGAAGCTGATAACTGTGAAATATTTTAATTAATTATATTTTTATTATTTTTCCCGTAACTATTAAAATTTAAAAATTTAAAATGATGCTGACCATATGCACTGACTTAAGCAAATAAAGACAGATATATATATATATACTATGTATTACACCAAATAACTAGCTGCACTATGTTAGCATTTAATTTCCAATATCTGAACATTTCTTTAGTTTTATATATTTTAATTTTCAAAAATTTAATTTGCTTTAAAAGACTGATGTGCAGTAAGAGTTTATATATATATATATATATATATATATATATATATCCAAAAATTTAATTTATCTTTTATGACAATTGCATAATATGAGTTTACATATACTTTTTTCGATGTTACAACATTCTAAACAACTACTAGTTTAATTATAATTAAAGAATTTACTTTCATTTTCAAAAATTTAACTTGTATTATATGACAGTTGCGCAATAAGGATTTATATGTATTTTTACCTATATAATATATAAAAATTTATTATATTTTATAAATTTTATATAGATAGTATTATATTATATGTATTTTATTTTATATATTTACTATACTTGTTCGATTAAAGCACACTCCAAATAACTACTAGTTTAATTATCGTTAAACCATTTACTTTATTAAAAAGAAGTATTATATCATCTGAAGGATCTGAAAAGTTAGGAAACTTCGTTAGAAGGCAAAAAAAAGTCCTATCTTGAATAAGAAAGAATGAAAGAAAAAAAGAAAATGGTGAAGAGGAAGAAAAAGAAAATCCTCGCCTCTGACTCTTCTATAATATAAGTAACATTACAGGCAGGCAATGAAATTAGAAGTTCCTAACTGCTTCGAAGAAGACAGAGAAAATAAATAAATATATCAAATAGTATCTTTCCTTGCAAAAGAAATACAAAGAGTAAAAAAGTTTACAAATAGTTAAAAGAAACAGAAAACACAATTCTGAATAGAAAACAAAACAACACTTACTCTGTGATATAAATTTGGGTCATTTGGTGTATTAAATTATTGAATGCTTTATTTGATTTGCCATTATCAATCAATTTAACTTTCTTCGTTAAAATCTTTGTTTTCCATTACATAGATTAAAAGACATTATTTTTAGAGCTTATTTTTAGAGGCTAGTAGTAAAATGCATAGTAATTTATTGTATATTTTTCATTAAATATTCAGTAGTTAATGGATTAGAAAAAAATGCGTTTATACAAATAAATATTCTCTAGAAAAAGAACCTTTGTTTCTTTCGCATTTTCAAAATAAGAAATATGTATCTAAAATTGAAAGTTAAGTAAATTTATTTGGTATTTGTGTCCATTGAATTTTTATTGTATGCTGTTATTAAAATAAAAAAAGAGTATTTTAATTTTACTAATAATAACAATGTTAATGTTTTCTTGTAAATAATTAATAATTTTAATTTTTGTCCTCTTGTTTGTAGCTATTCTTAGATTCATACTTGTCCAAAAATTAAACATATAAATATTAAACAAAACTGAAAGACCCTAACAATTTAAACAAACACTTAAAGGGTTGTTATAAAACTATTCTGCTGCTATATTACCTTTTGGAAAGTATACTGTTTGAAGGAATGGAATGAAGTTTTTAGCATAAGTATTATGATCCATGTGCTCAGGAATGATGAAACAAAAGAGTGCCTATAGCTCATAGTTACAGTTACTGAGACAAAAGTTTTAAATTTCAACACCCATTTCTTAGATTGAAGCGTGTTAATTACAGTGTAAAACTTAAAATGGTGTTTGAACAATATTTTAAGTTCGAGTATTGGTGATGCAAGGCAGAAATAAATAAAAGAGGTAATTAAAAAAAAAAATAATCTAAACATCACAGAAGCATACAGTATAGAGAATATTCTTGTTTGCTATAGTTAACGTGTAACTTAAAGGTACTTTAAAGGTTTGTGTTACTCTCACTTCACGTTATTTGTCTTAAAATATGACGACCCTCCTCAAAAACGTAGGGTCATCGTTTCTAATGCTAAATATGTCATTCAACAATCTTTTTAAATTTTTTTTAATTGCAAGGATTGCGCTTTTGAGGAAAATTAGTAAGTGCTGCCATTTGAAATTTTTCACTCACAATTTAACATTCTTGACAACACTCATAACAATAGAATCATATGTCCACAAAGTTATTTTATAGTCACCCTGTATATTTCGCAAATGCTACAAATGCAGTAGCATTTTCAGATGCCACTTCACTGACGTCTGAAATAATTCACTTACTCAACCAGAAAACGCTTCTCGATAACTCTAGTCTCAAATCACGCAAGGTTTTAAGTACAAGAAATAACAACGCAAGGCAGAGATGAAGAGAAGTGGAATTTTTAAAAAAAAAAATTTTAAATAAACTACGCGCCGAAGCATACAATTAAGAGAATATTTTTGTAAATCAAAAATTTCTGACGTATCAACATTAGTTAGTTCAAGTAAACGAGCTCTAATTGTGTTTTAAAGCTGCTTTAAGCGCTTATATTACAGTCTCTTCTCGTTATGAGTCTTGAAATACGACGACACTCAGCAAAGATCTAGCGTCGTAATTTCTTGTGCTAAAAATATCATTTCATACGCATTTTAAGTTTTTTTTAACTGCAAGGATAACGCTTCGATGAAAAATAAGAAGTGTTGCCATTAGAAAAATTTTGCTACTGTACCTGTAACCGTGAAATCTGGGCAATGGTTTATAATAACATTCTTGTGTGTATATATTATTGTATCTATATACAAAATTGTATTCCGTTTACTCAAATGGTATGCTCCTCAGAGAGTTATATGTCGACAAAGTTATCTTATAATCACCTTGTATATTTCGCAAATGATACAAATGCAGTAACATTTTCAAAAGCTACTTCACTGATGTCTGAAATAATTCACTTACTCAACCACAAAACGCTTCTCGATAATTCTAGTCATAAATCATTAGTAACAATTTCTCATTTGCCGATTATAGTTGCTTTGAGAGTTGTTTCCCACCTACAGTTAATCGCCGTTAGAATTTCAGCACCATAATGGATATCTGCCAAACGTATGCAAATCAATCTTTCACAGACCAAATTGACAATTTGCTTTACGATGTATATTTAACTTGTTTAAACATTTTTTTCTTTTACCAGAAGAGCAAGGTTCAAATCAACTGCAGAGCATTAAAACACTTACACATAAAGAGAGTTTGGTGGTCGTTAGCCCTTTGACAAGACAATTAGCGGTCTCGCCCCAATTTTAAGGACTCAACGCTAAAAGTACTCCATCATAAGGAAAGCTTGTCACTGCTTGGGCCCTCAATTAACCCTAAACTCAGAGCTCATGTTTCAAGTCCTTATGCCCCACTTTACTAAGGCTAAATTTTCACGCACGGACTGGGTCTCATAATTTTAGCTCAGCAGACAAGGTGTCGTAATGAATGCAGCGTTTACTGTAGAATCAACTTAATTATCCGAGGGTTTCCGACACTGGGAAATCCTTGGTGGGAAAGAAAGGAATAACGCTTCATTTAAGTAGGGATTGTTCACAAAAATCAATTTTTGGCCATTTCATTGTTTGAGCTTAACGACTAATGTAACTTCCGTATCTTTAATGGCGATCGCATTCAGCTTAATAAAGTCTGTTTGCACTTAAATATGCCTTACTAATGAGTAAATAGAGAAACATAAAGCATCATCTTATTCTTTTATTATTTTTCACAACAAAAGCAAATGTATATTAGTGTTGGTATTTATACAGCAACAAAGAAGTAACGCAGTTTTTTTTATTTATTATCTACTTTTACTTTTTAAATAATAAACCAGAAGAGAGACAGATTTTTAATTTTTTAAATAATAAATCATTGCTTGTTTTAGTTTCCCTTGGTACAATTGAAATTATTTTTAATCAAAGAACCCGAATTAATATGATTTTTTTCTTATCATGTATCCGAAATATTATGAATCGAAATTATATTTAATCGATGAATTATTTTTAATCGAATCGAGAAATTATTTTTTGACCCATTTCTGCCTAGCGTCATTTTAAATGGATTTTAATGGTTCTTCTTCAAAGGAAAAAAAATGGGGTAATATTCTTAAGATTAATTCCGCATAAAAAAAGTAGTGCAATCTGCCACAATGTATTTTGAATATAAATATTTATATTTGGGTCTTCCGCCAAAGACATTGATAACGTAATGAAATGATTTTTTTATATGGACCACTTTGTGACTCTAGTCATGAATCTCATCGAGACGGACGAGTTATATATGCTTTCTCAGGGGGGCGACAGTCTGGGTAAAAAAGATAAAACTGGTAGGAAAACTATTTTTATAGCAGATCATTTGTGGGTGGGTAATAATAGTTTACTTTATTTAATTCACTTCTGCTTGGATCAAATTAAAAATTATATAGTTACACTTTTAACAAACATGGATTGGATGCGTTAGATTTTAAGTGATAGCAAAAATGAGTCTGTCAAATTAACTATTTCCAAACTTAAGATCATACGTTTTTTATTTTTTACCATCCTGATTCTTGTTTCTTACGAACACATTTATGACCCGATCGTCCCGAAAAGGGTAATGGGTTAATGCCTGGCCTGCCAACTACAACGATTTTTGTAAAATATTTTATACAGTGGTAAACATTTCAAAACAATTTTTGCCAAAATTTGAAAAGTCTTACTACGATGGATCAGGAATAAAGTGGAGTTACATATGAGCTTTTAAATCATTTATATGTAGTGGTGCGGAAAATAAGTTTAAATCAATAAAAAATAATGCATTAAAGCATGAACATAACTACCACTAGATTAAGTTTTTACAAAAAGTGCAGAAAATCGTCAGCCCTGGGTTAATGCAAATTTTTTTTATGCATCGTCGGCTTATGAAAATAAAAAAAGAATCCACACGAAGTCTATCACTACTATTCTTAACCAATTCTATGAAAATAACCTACATAACTTTTTTTGCGACCGTAGTAACATAAATTGATGATATGTTATAATGTTACTAACTTAAAAATTGTCATTATGAAAATAATGAGACTTTGTGGTTTTCACTAAAGATTGTTGTTACTTTGCCATTAAAAGAATCGTACCCGTAGGTTTGTGTATCGAAATATAAAAACTTGAATTTAATCAACGAATTTAATCAACTGCTCTGCTTCCTGAAGAAGAATTTAATAAAATCAAGAATTACATAGAAAAAAATTCTTTTGCACTCAAAGGCTGCGCTCTGGCAGCATAAATTATCAACTGATTTGAATGCTAAAATTTATACGTTTTAATGTTTAGTAGCCACTTTATTTATTGGACTCCAGGTGCCTTGGGTTATTGTGCAGACATCGAGTTTTGTCTTGTAAACTCTTATTGGTTGCATCAGTCTTTTTTTTTTTTTTTTTCAAATTTAAAAAGAGCCTCAAGGAGTGCAAGGGGTTATTTTTAACATCACGTTAAACAGTAAAATAAATTTTCCACAATATCCGTAAAAATTAACTTCTATGCTGTTGACTATGTGAATATTACTGTTATATGTGCATAGGCATGTAATATAAAAGTACTTATAACATAATACTACATGTAATCCCAAATACTATGTTTAAATTTTCTTTTTCTCAAAATATCTGCATATTAAAACATCAACAGTTCCATAGGTGGGGGATTCTTCTAAAATTTGAAAATTTTAAATCGCAATTCTTAAGAACTGAAAGTCTGAAAATTATTTATTTGAAAATAATTTATATCTGAAAATAATTTAAAAATTTATGTCTGAAATCTGAAAATTATTATTAATTTATATCTGAATCTATTATATCTATTATAATCTATCAAATTATATCTGAAAAATCTGAAAATAATTTATATTTTCTCTTTAGAAGGCATTTAACAAAGAGAACTCACTTAAAGATGTTGACTGTAAAATCCAGCTTCTGGTTCAGAAAAAAGGAATAATGAAAGCTTTGCTTACCTGGAGTGTGACATTTTTTTGTAATATATATTTCGTGTTATAAAGATATAAAGACTTATTTAGGCTTAAGAAAATTCTTTTGCTAGAATTATCAGTTTATTTCTCTTAATAACATGTATTACTTAAAAAAAAAACTATTTTCACATATATTAAAAATAATATACATGGAACGGTGATGTCTTAGAGTATAGAGCATTCACCTTCCAATGAAGTGAGCCAGATTACAATCTCAGCGATAGCTGATTGATACGAATTCCGCACCCGGCTCGCACCGACCATAGTGCTGACGTAAAATATCATCAGTGGTTGACGGACCATGGCTTATAATCCGTTTGCCATTAGGCTAACCGTAGGAAGTTTTTGTATTTTCCCTTTACATGCAATTCAAATGGTGGTAAGGACTATGGAAAGTTCCTCCATGAAGGCTTATTTCTCCCAATACTTGATCCAGGATTTCTCTAGTCTTCTGGATTGGGTTCAAAATTACAAAGCTACGGAGTTGAAAATTAGCAGTCATAAACCTGAGAAATTGGATCGGCTCTTCAGCGGCGGTTTTAAAGTAATATGCTTGACAGTAACAGCAGAAACTGTTCTATAGCTCTGTTTCGAACTTCAAATCTATGACATGAAGTTCAGTTGAATCTGATCTTTAAGCCTTTTATCAATCAAATAGAATGGTGGGAGTAAACACAGGGTTGACATACGCAAGACGAAAAATTCGAACTTTTTTCCTAGAATTATAAAACAATTTTTTTGCGCCAGGCCAGCAACATGAAAATCTAGGGATAAACTTTTAATTGATGTAACTTGGTCTGTGAGTTAAAAGAATAAATAGTTTCAAAAAGGAAGCCTTTACACCTATTTTACATCTATTTAATACCTATTTTACATCTATTTTATACCTATTTTACGCCTTTAAGTATACATAGTTTATAGATGTACTTTAAATACTGAAAAGATGGTGCGAAAATTTTCAATATATTAACCGTTTACGTATCGGACTCTTATTTTGCAGTAAAGGGAAAAGTCCCTTTATAAAAAAACTACAGCAGTAAGTTTGCATAAAAATTATTTGGAGAAATTATTATTCATTATTTTCCACACTTAACTTATTTTCCTTTCATGGCGAGGCTTTTAACACTAGGTTTACGGGACGCGTCATTTTGATGCATTTCGAGATTTGTAAGGAGAATTACAAAATCAGCTTGAATTTTTTTTTTATCTCTTGTAATGACTTTTATCCATTGATCGAGGTAAATATATATTCTATTTTCTTAGTCTATGTTCTTTAAAAGCGTTGAAATATTGAAATTCTCCTTATGGTATACCTATCTCTACGGATATGCGTCAATTTGACGCGATCGTAATTTAGACAAAATTTTGAGTAAACATGGAAACATTGCATCAATAATAAATAGGAATGCACCGACAATACTTATCGTTATCCGTTATCATTATAATCCGTTATCGATATCGCTATCTCAATTCAAGCAAGTGATAAACAACTGTTGCCGATAAGCAATAATAGAAAGAACAAACGCAGAGTGTCAATTGATGTCACAGTGACAGATTTTGAAGGTTTCAGTCAGTAGTTCGAGTATTGAAAAATAAAATACTAGAATATTTCATAAATATATATCTCATATTTTCATTTTTTTTTCTTATAGTATATAATTACATTACATTCTAAGTGCAGAGATGCCAACTGCTGCGGACCATCACCTCCTACATCAAAAAGCCTCCACACGGTCTCTTATAAGTAGTCCGAACCACTTGTGCGCTTGAGCCCAAATTCTATTTTAAAAGTACTTGAGAGAAATTTTTGATATATATTTGAGAATTTAATCTGTAGTGGTTGACAAGTAAATAAAACAAACCAATTATATTCATAAATTAAACAAATTTTTAGACATATATTTGCTACCACTTTCTAATTTTTAATAGATATATTAAATGGTTCTTTAACTATTTGGTATACCTTCATGGTGGTATGATCGGACTACCTACAAAAAACCGTGTGGAGGCTTTCATTTATATGAGGCGTTGTCCGGACACCCCAAAATAATTTTTTAAAAAGACGGTAAGTAACTACTAAGCAAATTTATTCAATATAAAGTGGTGATTTATATAAGCCTACGAATTATTTAGAAATAGTGGTGGATAAAAATCTGCAAAATTAAATTTATTAAACCAAGAATCACAATCGATAAACTACCACTTTAAAATGTATATTTGCTCTCCGGAGCAAATTGGCATCTCTGTAAGTGCTGTTGCATTCGTTCATGTGTCTAATCAACGTGTGTTCGTAGAGAAATGTATATCAGAAACGTCCGTAAATCCAGGGTTAATATGTTAGCAAAATTACAAAAAAAAATTGTAGCTTTTGTTTTTAAATGTCTACCACTCGATAAAACATTTTGCAAAAAGCGTAGTAGTGTGCAAGCTAGTATATACAGAGCTGCCTACTACTACTAAACAGCTGCTCCATATTCGAAAAAATATTTTAAAAAACGGTAGAAAATTACAAACTAAATCATGTTCAATTTAACCTTTAAAGTAGAAAGACATTAACAAGGAATACAACCAGGATTACGATTAGATTCGAAACCACCACCTCCACGCTTCACACAGCGTTCGACAGCGATACCGCTATGACCAGGGAGGCCCGGTCTTTACTGTAACAACGCAGTGAATAACATAAGCATACCTGCCAACTTTTAATCCTTTCGAGGATGATTTTCCCCAGTGGCAGAGATGCCAACTGCTCCGGACACGCCAAAATAATTAAAAATACGGTAAATAACTACAAAAGAAATTTTGCAAATTATTTGACAATTTTTGCTTGCTTTTTAAAAGGTATAGCATGACATACTAAAAAGTGGAGAATTATATAAGCCTATGAATTATTTTGAAATAGTGGTGGATATAAATCTACTAAATTGAATTTATTAAACCAAGAATCACAACTGATAAACTACCACTTTAAAATATATAATTGCTGTCCGGAGCAAGTTGGCATATCTGCAGTGGTAGTAAAATGGAATGTAAATTACAATTTTAGGCCGAAAAATACATTGCATTTTGCAGTGTCATCTGCGGGATACCGTAACAGTATTCCATATTACTATACATACTTAATTTTTTTTTAAAAATAGTGGTGATCATAAAGATTATAAATTTAGTTTATAAATGCAAGAAATATATCGAAAGCATACATTTTACTACCACTTTAAATATAGATATAAAATTTTACGCCAAATGCGTAAAAGTTGGCAGGTATGCATAAGCCTTTAACACGTTGAGCGCCATGCTAATTTTACATGTCTTGCCCGTCAGGCCACAACGGTAAATAACAACAAACTAAATTGCAAATATTAGACAGATTTTGCTAGTTTTTAAAAGGTTTAGCAAGACATATCTGAAAAAAATTGAGGAATTATATAAGTCTACGAATAGTTTAGAAATAGTGGTGGATAAAAACCTAGTAAATTGAATTCATCAAACTAAGAATCACAATAATTAAGTAAATTTTGAATAAATTTTCTGCAATTCCATAATAGAGTGTAAATTTTATAGTTCTATATCATGTTATACGCTGTCAGCCAGCTGTTTTTCGCGGCCTATGTGAAAGGTCAGTTACAGCAAGCGGTGGCAGACGCAGCCTAAATGTAATTTCAGTGTCAGCAACCGGTGGTTGACCATCACCTCCTACATCAAAAAAAGCCTTCACACGGTTTTTTTATAAGTAGTCTGCGCAGACTATTTAAGAAGCGAACCATTTGTGCGCATGAACCCAATTTCTGTTTTAAAAGTGACTGAGAGAAATTTATGATATGTATTTGAGAATTGAATCTGTAGTGGTAGACAAGTAAGTAAGACAGACCAATCATATTCTTAAATTAAACAAATTTTTAGATATATATTTGCTACCACTTTCTTATTTTTACTAGATTTTCTATTAAAGGGCTCATTCGTAAACTTATTTATCTTCATAGTGGTCTGATCAGACTACCTCTAAAAAACCATGTAAAGGCTTTCAGTTGTAGGAGGTGTTGGGTTGACGCGGCGTAAATGTAATTTCAGTGTCAGCCACCGGTGGCTGACGTGGCTTAAATGGAAAGTCCAGTGTCAGCCACCGATGGCTGACGCGGCGCTCAACGTGTTAAATTATTTTGAAGTAGTGGTAAGTTAAATCCCTAGTGAACGAATTTACTCTACGAAAAATCATGCATTAAAAGCCTACCATTCGAAAACATTTATCCACTGTTCGGTCTCCGCTGGCGTGTCATATATATCACAACACACATAATTTAATATCATTAATGCACACTGGTTGAGAGAAATATTCTGTTTCTCGAATTGTGAATGCTAATTATGAAATATTTGAGTTACCAGTCCGTAACATTAAAAAATTTCTGGTAGACAAAGGAGTAACAGATAATTTAGATTTTTTAAGGAGATTGTAAATTAATATTACTGATAAATTACTTTTCAATAACTGCAGTGTTTTTACAGTTAACACATTGCTGACCAGCAACTTTTCTGTGGGACGGATATGGAAATAAAACAATATAAATTTTAAATAATTTTATTCATTAATCAAAACTTAATTTTTTTTTTTTTCGTATGATGAAAAGCATAACAATTACCTACGAGTAGTGGTTGCTTGCTTTATTTAAAAGAACTGGGCACCTGGGCCGCGCAGCGGCCCCTATCCCATACATCATGAAATATTACATTTTGAGATAAAACATTTTGAATTATGCAACAATGAGGTGGCAGAACGACGAGTAGTGGTAAGCCTCAAGTTTTGCAAATATATCGGGTTTCGTAAAGTTATAATAAATTGGTAGAGAACTAAATAGTAAAACTTGAAAAGTAAGGAAAATTACGCCCACTTTTTTAAATAGGCACCACGAGATCATAGCCAGGCCTGAAAGCGAGACGGAAAATAGGAAAAACTGGTAGTAAAACTATTTCAAAGAAAGATAATTTACGGTAGAAACAAATCGATTCTTAACACTAAACAATTCATCTTTATTATTTTTTTCTCAGTAATGAAGCAATTCAATATATAAATTTTATCTGTTAAAGATATTTGGTAGGTATAGGTATTTGATTATTTCCGAAAAAAAGGTAAAAGTGAAATTTATTTGTTACCAGTTTTTATTCTGTTCCGTCTTGATATATATGGACTTTCAGCCCTGATCACAGCTAACATGATTGCTATGACTCGTGACCTGTGACCAACGCTTGGCCACGAAAATACGAGTTAACTCGTGACAGGTCAGCAATGTGTTAAGATTGCACTACAAAAAATCTGCAGTTAACTGTAGAAAAACTACAAAACTGCTTCAGTTCTGTAAAAAAACTGCAGTGTATTTTTAGCTGGGGACAGTTTTTTTTCAAGCGCATAGAAATCAATGATGCCAACTTGCTCCGGTCTGCGGATTAATACCTTCGAGTAGTAGTCTTTTAATGCATGATTCTTGATTCAGTAAATTTAATTAACAGGATTCTTATTTACCACTCTCTCTACTAATACTTACCACTACTACTACCTAAATAATTCAAAGCATTATGTGATAAATCACACTCTTTCCGTTAAGCCTTTTAAAAAGTTGTCAAAATCAACTGTAAATCTAAAACTTTTACTTCGTAGTTCTCAATCATTTCTGAAAATATTTTGCCGAATCTGGAGCAGTTTCTGGCAAATGCACGAGGACGCGAATGTCTTAAAAGTATAAAAAATAAATACTTTCTTTCTCACGTCATTCTTGTGATATTTTGTTTGGATATGATATAAATGTGTTTTCTTAGAATATAATATAAAATATTTCTTTTTTTTTTTTGTTCAATTTTGCGTGGGCACAGAAAAAATCTTACTTACTTAAGATTTGCCTTTATTTTTAAGAAGAAACTACATTTCAAGAATAACAAAATTAAACTGAACAAAAATCAGATAATTGGGGAAACAGTGATAAGTTTTAAAGAAACTAATAATATTGAAAAATGGAGTTTTTTTTTAATTTAAAAATTAATATTTTCTTTCCGCCATACGGAAATAATGTAAGCCTGCTTGGTGGAACCGAGCGAATTTAAGGCGGATGGTGCATCTCCATTGTTTCTCAGTGGCGCCATCTATGGCAGAGAGTACGACTTCAGCCACACACACGTCACAGCCGGTCAATCAATTCATTCATCCACAGATCATAATTTTTACCTGAACCATAGAACAATCAATATCCAATTGAGTACTCCCAGATGGACGATTTATTATGAAAACATGGAGGACATTGTGACCCGGCATATTTAACGCGCACCAGTCACCATTTACTGCACTGGGTGTCTTTGGCCTACGAAGAATTATCTCACGACCTCTTGGAGATGGGCAAAACACCCTACTAACCATGCTACACCGACACTTTTTAAAACAGAATTACTTTTATATAAATTATCATTTTCTAACATAATTACATTTATATAAATAATCATTTTCAAACAAAATTACTTTTATATAAATAATCGTTTTTAAACATAATTACTTTTAGATAAATATTGACTTTCAAATATAATTATTTTTAAATAAATTATCGTTTTCAAACGTAATTACTTTTAAAAAAATAATTGTTTTCAAACATAATTATGTTTGTATAAATAATCGTTTTCAAACATAATTACTTTTACATAAATAATCGTGTTTCGTAACAACCACCGAAATGAAATTGTAGTCAAATAGCGCACCAATAATGAAAATTGTCACAGAAAAACAAATTAACTGTCAAAGATTCAGAGTTGCGGATTCTTCCGGATTTTCCGGAAGATTTCATTTTCCTATGAAGTAGGATTTTATTTTTATTTCCGGATTTTATTTAAATTTTTTATATAATATAACTTTTGCTTATCTATTTCATTTTTGGATTTATAAATTTAACGATGACTATGATTGATTTTAATTACTGCATAAATCAATCACTACCACTTCGGAAAATAATTTTTGGAAAGAGTAAAATTTGGCAGGCATGGAGATTCTAGTTGTGTTCCGAAACGATAAAGTAGTTTAATTAAATTTAGAAAAAGACACTATATGCTACATAAAGAGATATCAGATTTTAATCATACGATGCAGTTCTACATCGCTCTGCATTTAAGGGTTAATTAGTACTTTAAATATAAAGAGCTTGAACTTCCTAGTTGGCAACTCTGTACATTGTATTGTGTTTAGATATTAACATAGCTCTTTTAATTTCGCAAGTATCAAAATAACAACGAAATTGTATCCCCCAATGAGCTAAATAACTAAATAACTCGGACTACTCATATAACGAGTGAAATGTCATTTATTCAATCAAAAGCTTTTTTGTACTTCATATTTTGGTATGTTTTCAATAATTGCGTTGTTTCTAATAAAAGCCTGCTCCTATAATTTTGGTAAACTTTGTTCAACACAAAATGATTTATATCATATAAATTAACGCGCTATTATGCAACGAAGGTTTTAATTATTATTTAACTATTACTTTAAATGTATAGAGCTTGAATTTCCTAGTTGGTATCTTTGTATATTGTGCTGTGATGCTAACTGCTCCGCTTTCTGGAATAGTTTTAATAAAGTGGTAGCAAATTATATAGTAAAATTCGTTAGAGACGGACAGTTACGCCCACTTTTTAATAGAGTTAACAGTAGATTGATGCTTTACTTGCTTGCTTTATTTAAAATAACTGGGCACCTGGGCCGCGCAGCGGCCCCTATCCCATACATCATGAAATATACATTGATTTAAAAACATTTTGTAATTTTGCTACTGTGTGGTGGCAAGAGTAGATTGATGCGTTAACGTTGTATTTTATATGATACTTATAATTTTTGATATTTAGTGGTGGAAAAATTACTTAAAAGGAAAAATACTAAACTAAAAGTAACTTGAATTTCGCTACCACTAGATAATACTAATTTATAAAACGGCATCTCTGTATTTTGCTTACAAACGGATAAGTCACTCGTGCCAGATGGTTCATACGTAATTCAAATATCCATAAAGATCTCAAAATTCCGTTTCTATCCGATTATATATATAAATTAAATGCAGACTTCTACGATAAAGCCATAAAATGCAGCACAGCCAACTTCAATCAGATTTTTAACTTCGAGAACTATAAAAAAGACGAAAAACTAAGACCAATAACCGCTCATTTCACCTCCGACTCCTCATACAACAACTATCAGCATAAGTAATAGTCATCAATTCCAGCATCTATAGTCTACATCAATAATCCAAAGCATCAAACACTTTACCAATACTGAAATCCTGACTTATGTTACTTCACGTTGACAATCAAACCACAGCCATCCACAGTTTAACAGCAAGTTGCTCTTATTATTTTCATTTTCTTTCAGTTATACAAGCAAGGTGCTTGTCTCCCAGTAACAGCCACCCCATAGACTGCTGAACTCAAACTGTCTTTTATTTTAACTTTTTTTTACTTCATGATATATGGGATAGGGGCCTTCTGCGCGGCCCAGGTGCCCAATTTGTATAAATAAAGAAAAGAAAGACAAACGGATAAGCACCACAATGTAGCAAAATTTCAAAATGTTTTTAAACCAATGTTTATCTTTCACGATGTATGGGATAGGGGCGGCTGCGCGGCCCAGGTGCCCAGTTCTTTTTAAATAAAGCAAAGCAAACAAACGGATAAGAAAAGTAGAAATGCTAGCATAATTATTTTATTTTTGCAAGTATCAGAATGACAACGAAAACTGTATACCCCCAATTAACTAAACAACTAAACAACTCAGACTACTCAGATAATGAGTAAAATTTCATTTATTCAATCAATTATTTTTTTGTGCTTCATATTTTCGTATGTTTTCAATAATTGCGTTGTTTATTAACAAAAAAACCTCTTACTATAATTTTGGTTAATTTTTTATACACAATATAATTCCGTTCGTGTAAAATAACTCATTATTATGCATTGAAGGATTAATTATTTAACTATTACTTTAACCCTTTCGAAGGCCGTGGTAAATATACTTACCACCCCTTTTTACCACTTTTAATTTAGGTTTCCATTTGTTAATAACTTCAGCTTTCTTGAAGTGCTTTTGAATAAAATTGGTTGCCATTTGTTAGTTTCTAAAAACGTATAAAAGTTATAAAACTCATAATTCCTTTTGAAGTTTGTAGCAGTAATAAAATTTATTTTATAAATAAGGAAAAATAAAAGTCAATAAGTTCCTAATAGGTCAAGTTAAATATATTTACTACCAAAAAAATGGCATTTTTATAAACTAAATTAGTTTTTTTTCTTATATCAATTACTGCTCTTAAAACAATTTCAATTCCAAAAATACTTTAATTTACCTTTACTAGAAATAAATGGCCCATTAAAGGGTTAAATATTGGACTGCTTGGTTTTAAGCTCTGTAATTTGTGCTTAGAAACTGATAAGAAAATCTCCATTCTTTTCACCATTGTTTCATTTTTGTTAATATCATAATAACAACGAAAACTGTATCCCTTCAATAAGCTAAGTAACTAATTTACTCAGACTACTCATATTACGAGTAAAATTTTCCTTTATTCAATCAAACGCTTTATCTTACTTCTTATTATGGCATATTTTTAATAGCTGCGTTGTTTCTAATAAAAACCTGTTACTACAATCTTGGTAAACTTTGTTCTACACAATATGATTTCTTTCGTATAAAATTACGAGAACCGATTAGTCAAGTCCTCTAATAAATCACCAACAAGCCAGAAAGCCGACGTAAACACTGGTGGTGACAGATGCCGTTGGGTCTAGATAATGTATAAGTCTTTCTGAGTTTCTCTTCTTCCCTAATAGACTGTCCCTACCCCACCTAAGAAGTGACAAATGGGGATTGCTTTGATGGCTGTCACCCAGACACCAAATCCTCTTAACCATCTATCAGCTAAGAGAATGCTGCAACAATGACATATTCCAGATTCAAGTTCTAACTTCATTTTCTGAAGTTAAATCTTAAGAGTGCTGATAAAGTGGGAGTCTACTGAAAAGTTATTGAAAGATGTCTGCCAAAATTGCAAATATTGACATATCTAGTGCTATCTAACCGTTTCATCTTTTGCTATCTCTCTAGGGTTTAAACTTAAACTCTGGAGAAGAAAAAAAATTACTTAAACTTATGAAAAAACAACGATTTTCTTTCAAAGTTTTCTGTCAGGGTATGGCATGAAATGTTGGGGAAAAAATAGTGAATTTTTTTCTATGATTTAATTTAATTTTTGATTCTATAACAGAATCTTTAAGATGTCAGAAAAAGGAAATCATTTCACACGTTTTATCCCTGCATTTTATGTTGAAGTGATGCAAAACAGTGACTTTGTAAAAAAACGTGGTATGATGCACGTGTTTAATAAGTGAATATTTTCTACTCTAATTCTATTTTGTTTTCTTTTTTTACCAATTTTAATCACGAATACATAAATCATAATCTATTTTAAAGCATGGCATGATATATGCGTTTAACTAAGTGGATATTTCTTACTCTTGTTTTACCAATGTTAATCATGAATACCTAAATCATAAATGCGGGTGTTGATCTTTTAATTCTCCTAGACAAATGATGATTTTTAAACAATAGTCTTACCACAATCAATGTTTTTGAAAAAAAAAGACTATTTTATAAATATTTCGCATGGTCATACCCGGTTAAAAACATCCCAAAAATATGTTTAATGCCTTTTTTATTTTTTTTTAAATACGATATTACAAGCGTGTATTTAGAAGAAGAAAATTTTTTCAAACAAACTATGACTGTTTCTAATTTTAAAATTGTAAATATGCTTCTCTTAAATTCAAGAATATTTATTTACATTTCAATTTTAAAATAAAATAATCATAATGTAAATATTAAACTAAAAACTATTTTTATATATGGCATTATGATAAAATTTTATTTTACATAATATTTCCCCATTTTTTTTTCGTTTATTTCAATATATCATAATCTTTCATACATTCCATAAATTTAAACAATTCAAGTCACATCCTCGAGAAATAGTTTTACCCTTTTATGCCAAGTCACAAGAAGTGGTGTCTATATAAAAAATACTTATGTAAAAATGAAGTTAAAAGTTTACCAAGCACATTTTTAAAAAAAAATGCACTTGGAGAAAAAGGAATCGTCCTTTTAATAGGACGCTAGGAACCAATAAATTAAATTGTGAGATAAAATTTGGGGATTTTGGGCAACTTAGGAAAGAATTTCTAAAAATTTCTAAATTTTAAAAAATAATTGTTTATAACAAACAGATATTTTTTTGTTACTTACTATTTTAACTTTAAAAATGGACTATACTTACACTTTAGAAACAAATTTTATTCCTTTTGTTATTAATATATTATGATAGACGAAGAAAGCCCATGTCTGTAAATTAAATACCACATTTTTTTCCTTATTTGGAAAAAAAAGGAATCATTTTTTTAGTAGGATACTATTGACCAATAAGTTAAATATTGGGATAAAATTGCGGGACTTTTGGTATCTTAGGGTGAAATTTCTAAAATTTCCCCGATTTTAGAAAATATTTGTTCATACCAAATATATATTTGTTCTGTCCCTCACTACTTTAATTTTTAAAATGAATTATACTTACTGTTCAGAAACAAATTTTATATTATTATTATATTATGGTATACAAACACACACACAAAACAATCCTGTATCTGCAAAATGAATATAACATTTCTATTCCTTACTTGAAAAAAAAAGGAATTGTCCTTTTAATAGGACAATAGAAACCAATGAGTAAAATTTTGTGATGAAATTGAGAAATTTCTGGAAAAATTTCGAAAAAAAAAAACGTCAATATTTTTAAAATTCTTTTGTTTAATAATTTTATCGATTCCGAAGAAATGCCTAGAGTTTGAAATTAATTGTTTAGTTTTCAATAATGCTAACAGTTTCGTTTGGAAATGTATAGTTTAAAAATATGTAGAAATGAATTTAATATTCAAAAGATACATAAAACTAATTTTTCTAGAACATAATTTTATTTTTGAATCTTTAATATGCCAGGACAAAGGAGATTATTTAATATTGCCTCCCGGTTGTAATTTTTAAAGATATTGAATAAATATCTTTAAATTAAAAAACTGTAATTACGAAAAAACATTTTTCCTCAAATAAACTACGTCTTTGTTACCCTTTTTTAAATTGTGAATATATTTCTTATAAATTAAAATATGCTTATTTACTTTATAATTCTATAAAAAATGAATTTAATTATAACATAATTACTGAAATATAAAACTTTTGAAAATGTGGTATTGCTATAAAAGTTTATTTTATACCCATTTTTTTAAGCATTTCATAATGCTTATAAAGTTTCTCGAATATATCTTAAATTAAAGACAACTTTGTTATAAGCTTTTTTTTTTCTTAATTCGAGGATAAAATTTATGCAAAAATTTTGGAATGACAAAATGTGAATACTATATAAAATCTTTTAAACAAAAATATAAAAAGCAATTTTAAAGCGTGAACAAATTTTTTTGTTAATTGGTCAGCTTTATAAATGCTACATTTTTTAGTTTTAAAATATATATATTTAAAGTTTGTAATTTAAAACCTATTTATATTATATATTTTATGTTATGGTTAAAATAAAGATTTTTTTTTATAAGAATGAGGTATTTTGCATTCACTCTTTTTGAATTTCAACTTTTTCTTCTTCTCCTTCTCTCTCTCTCTCTCTCTCTTTTTTTTCTTTTTTCTTTCTTTTTTTCTTTTTTTTTTCTACTATTTCTTTTATTTAAGTTAAGAAAAAGATTTTCAGAAAATAAGACAAGTACTTTATGTTTGTTATTATTTATTAGTCATCAATTATATCAAGTTTTGCTGTTTCGGCTTAAATTCTATTTTGGGTTTTATTATGATAAGCCGTAAAATAAGTAGCTACAATGTTTAGACTTATGAAAAAAGTCTTAGTATTAGTTCGATGAATGTCATGTGGACTTCTTCGTTTTAGCTATCACTTCAATCTTGTACAATCAACACACCTAAAATTAAAAATTCACTGCTACTATTTCATTGTTCTTTTATTACAATGAATGAGTAAAAAATTTTAGAAATCTGCCTTAATTTTTTATCGTATACAAAAACGCTTATATTTAATTCTTAGTTTCATGTTAGTGTAAAAACCTTAGTTTTTAAAATTTAAATTAATTTAGTTTGCCTACCTTGAAAAGTCAATTTTTAAAACCCATTTATGCAAAACATAATTGTTCAGCAAAAACGTAAATGTATGTTACCATAGTACGAACTTTTTTATAGGTAAAAGAATAATAGTAACTATTATGAAATTCTATCCCTTATTTTCATTATCGTTCAATCATAACATAACCGAAAAGCCAAGAAAAATATGGTAGTAAAAAGAATTCATACATCTGTTTTTGGCAAGATAAGAAACAGAATTCGCAAAGACAATCAAGAAACATAAATGTCTTTTGGCAGTACCTGGGGCGAGCAAGAAGTAAGGATAGAAAAAGAAGATAAGGGGCAGGCAAAAGAAGAAAAAGTTCTACAAAACATGAAACAGAGGCTATTTGGCAATGGAATATTCAGAACTAACCTTAAAAAAAATAGTGTTCGTCCCCTTATTTGTTTACATTTGAATTTCAGATAAAAAAAACTGTATAATATTTTTAAAAAGTTTGGAAACTATGACTTTTTAGAAATTTAGCATGGAGTACCTTTAACGAATGTGTATTTTTACTTATGAAATAAGGAAAAAATACGTATTTTAGTGATTTCTTTATTAGGACTTCAACAATATGTGATATAGCTTTCGCAGAGTGCAAAGCTAATCTAAAACAGTTCCATGGCAATAATATATACATCCATGCATTAACTAATTTTATAGAATTTTGCCTGAAAATTTTTTTATAGATATAAAATTTTGTCTTTTGTCTTTTTTTTCTTTGAATTTTAATGCATGAGTGCTTTTAGATATTTCTTAAATGCAAAATTTTAAATAATTGAGATAGCTTCTAAAATTCCCACGTAAACCTTTCACATTGAATCCTTTTCCACAACATTTAATATATGCGTGTTGCATGCAATTCCATGCATGTTGCATTTAATTGCATGTAAGTAATACAATTTTTTAATACAATCTTACATTCATTAAATGCTTCATTATAGTTACATGTAAGCTAAAAACAATAATAAATATATACCGCTTTGCAATTAACAGAAAATTACATAAACATTATGTAATCTTGTTGATCAATCTTTAAAACCCAAACATTTCCTTGAATATAAGAAAACTCCTCTACACCAGTTTGATCCGACCTATTTTAACATATGCTTCTCCAGCCTGGGCAACAATACCTGATCATATAATGAAAAAGCTAAATCAATTCCGAAATAAAATCCTCAGAAAAATCACCCGCGCCCATTGGTTCATTAGAAATAAAAATATTCATCAAGACCTCAAAATTCCTCTCCTCTCCGAATACATTAATAAGTTAAATGCAGATTTCTACAAAAAAGCCGAAAAATGCCAAACAGCCAACTTCAACCAAATCCTATCATTTGAAAACTACAAAAAAGATTGCCATCTCCGACCTATTGCAGCCTTTTACACATCACATTATCAACATAAATAACAGTAAACTGCCATAGCCGAATGGATAATGCACCCGCTTACAACTACAAAGATCCCAGGTTCTACCCCAACTGAAACCACTTTTTCTTAATATCATCAGAATCATCCATCCAGTCAGAATATCGTCAATCCATAGAATCAGCATTGTGCACAGAGTCATCGACCTCAGTCATCAACTATCCAATTGCATCCAGAGCTACATCAATCTCCTGTTCAACCTGCAGTCTACTCTGATCAGCTGAAAACAAAAATCAAAAATACAAACTCTGAACATTAAATATGAACTCTAAAAATTCAAAATTATTATTATTAAAATCTATGAAATCTACTGTATTAAACTTAAAAGTAAAATTTTCCAATTAAATTGAAAACCATGTAAAATCCAAATTGACTGTAAATTCTTTTATTATTTATTTTTGTATTATTTTCCTTTTATTATTCCCACCATAATGTTGCAAAATTCAAAATGTCTTTCATCCAATGTTTTTTTTCCACGATGTATGGGTTAGGGGTCGCTGCGCGGCCCAGGCACCCAATTTATTTTAAATAAAGAAAAGAAAGGAAGATCAATCTTTAAACGATTATGTAAGAATATTGTGTAATCAATGCTAGTTTAAATAAACTCTTTCCACACGAGGGTTGTAAATAATGTAGTAGAAACGTAGCCAAAAAAGTCGCAGAACATGGTGCATGCGCAATCAAGTTCTCATTGTAGTTGAAATGAACAGTATAATTTTTTCTACCGCTTTCAATCAAGCTACATGGTAGTTTAAAATAGATTTTACCTGAGGCAAAATAAAAATGCGTAACAATGTTTTAAAAAATTCTCAGAAACCTTTATCGAGAGTGCGTTACCAAGAACAGTTACCCTAAAGAATGTTTGCACTATAGGTTAAAGCATTTAGTGCTTGTCGGACAGATAGAGCGGGATTGTTTAGCACAAATTGTTCTATTTCTTTACATCACATTAACATCGTGAGTGATATTCTTTCTATAGACCATGGAAGAACCATCCTCTGGGTTCCATATTCACTCACTGATGCACAGAATTACATTAGTACGCACTGGCTGATATCCATCACTGCGGATACTGTCATGACAGAGACAGAGATGCCAACTGCTCCGGACACGCCAAAATAATTGAAATGACGGTAGATAACTACAAAGTAAATTTGGCAAATTTTTGACTCTTTTTGCTTGCTTTTTAAAAGGTATTGCATGGCTATGTACTATAAAGTGGTGAATTATATAAGAAAACTAATTATTCAGAAATAGTGGTGGATAAAAATCTACTAAATTCAATTTATTAAACTAAGAATCGCAATTGATAAACTACCACTTTAAAATATATATTTGCTGTCCGGAGCAAGTTGGCATCTCTGCAGAGAGACGGATTTCTAAAGCAAATTGTCACCATTGAAGGGACGGTGGTACACACCTACGATCATTAATATAAATGTAATTTTAATGAATAAAATCACCCACTATTCTTTAAACAACAAAGAGCTTAAGTTTGTCGCCTCAGTTTGAATGTATTGTCTAAAGTCGTACTTGCTAATGCCAGGCTAAAATTTTCAATCGAAATATTCTGTTACGGAAAGGGTTCAAAGAATTTCGTCCATCTCTATGCACAAAAGATTAAAACTGATGTATAAAAGGTAAGAATGACAAATGGAAAAATTCTGATAAGAGTTTCATGAAAATTGCTTTTGTTCACTACCATTGGATAAAAAATTTTGCAAAGATATAAAATGTTGGAGAATCTGTATTTTTGATAAGCCAGGATAGGATAAAGGGATGATAAACTTTCCTAATGATATCTGGCTTAGTATAAGAAATTATGGTATAGTTCGTTCACCAGGAGTTGGCACTTGGCTCCACTTCCTCGGACGCAGAGTTCATTTCAGCGCGGGGGAGTAAGGGGAAAAACATCTCCATGCTTGAAATCGAGATAACCTTTAATGAGCGCCAAACCAAACGCCTCCTACAATTGAAAGCCACCACACGGTTTTTCATAGGTAGTCCGATCAGACCGCTATGAAGGTAAACCAGTTTACGGAACCCTTTAATAGAAAATTAAGTAAAAATAAGAAAGTGGTAGCAAATATATGTCTAAAAATTTGTTTAATATCTGAATATGATTAGTTTGTCTTATTTACTTGTCTACCACTACAGATTCAATTCTCAAATATATATGATAAATTTCTCTCAGTTACTTTTAAAATAGAATTTGGTTTCATGCGCTCAAACTATTCACTTTTTAAATAGTCTGTCTGCGCAGACTACTTTTAAGAAATCGTGTGGAGGCTCTCTGATGTTGGAGGTGATGGCCAAACATAAACAGTGAATTCTTTTTCAGTCTCTTTCTTCGCTTTATATCATCAGCTATTATACCTTTCGTTACTCTAGCTAATTAACTATTTTGTATTTAAAAACTTTTTCCCAGTATAAAATATCTCAAAAAGAACAAACTATTAAAAAAAAAGAGAGAAATATCAACAAGTTTATGAAATAAAATGCACATGAAGATTGCGAAATAAATATTTTTCTAATACGATCGCCAAATGGCAACCTTGTTCATATCCCTCTCCCCAAAAAAGCGAAATAGTGTCATCGGATACCACGTGATGAAAGCGGAGCCAAGTGCCAACTCCTGGTGAACGAACTATATATGTTCAGCTTATTATGCTATGTCCAGCAACCATGAATATAAAGAATAATAAAGAACTAAATTATTAAAAAAACGGTGAACTTCACAGGACAAGTATTGAGAAAGTACATACCAAGTAGGTCAGTCCAAGCTGTTTGTATTCCAGTAGAATAGGAAAGCTAGCAGTAAAACCATTACACCTCTAAGTTCTCAAAACGTAAAATAAATGTTTTTAATATTTTTAATTATGATCTACTCACTGTTATTTACTCTTCCCTATATTTGAAATAGTACTGTATATAGTATATTTGATATAAGTCTTTGTAGTCAGAAAAATTTTACTCTTCCAGAAAAAAAGGTAGATATGAACTGGTTTTACTACCAGTTCTTTTTTATTTCCTGAATACATGAAATCGTCCTGTAAATAGATATGTCTTTTTTACCACCAATACCGAGCAAAACTTCTGTAAATATTCGTAATTCATATCATTTTTGTTTTACGACTCAAGCTTTTCATTAAATGTTTATTCATTTCAGTACCTAAATATAAATTATGCTTGTTGTACATATCATAATTCAATTCATTTTCTTTTTTCAATCAATCGTGCTACTTATATTCCAATTACTGCTTATTTTAAAAATCATGATTAATTCTTTCTACGATTCAAGATTTTCATCAAATGTTTATTCATTTCAGTGCCTAAATATAAATTATGCCTGTTGTACATATCATAATTCAATTCATCCTTTTCAATCAATCGTGCTACTTATATTCAAATTACTGCATATTTTAAAAATCATGATTAATTTTTTCTACGACTCAAGATTTTTATCAAATGCTTTCATTTCAGTGCCTAAATGTAAAATATGCTTGTTGTACATATCATAATTCAATTCTTTTTTCAATATCAATTGTGCCACTTATATTTCAATTTCTGCTTTTCAAATTATGTTTAATTTACCAAGCAAATTTGCTTGGTCTCCTGTTCTGCCACCTCATTGTTGCATAATTCAAAATGTTTTATCTCAAAATGTAATATTTCATGATGTATGGGATAGGGGCCGCTGCGCGGCCCAGGTGCCCAGTTCTTTTAAATAAAGCAAAGCAATATGTCTTTTTTAAAAAGAAAATTTTAAGTTACATTAGTTTTGTGAAACATGCATTTTGAGCTGTGTTAATCTTTTTGGATAGCTATATCCATTTACTATTAAGTGGAACATTTTTTGAAAACAGGTATTTTGAGGTATGTTCAAAGCAAGTAAAAAATAAATCTCACCTCTTCATGCTATAAGGACTAAATATTCATTAACTATGAAAAATGCTTTTTTGATTTAGAGCCATAATATTACATTATATTTTGAAGTACAATGCATGAGGACCACAGCCTTACAGTATATGCTGCCAAAATTCGTAATATAAATATTATAAGATCCTTTTGTAAATTAAAAAAATTATATTCAAGGGTAGATAAGTTTAAAGTATGTACTTTACGATATTAACTGCTAAAATAACAGAAATGCTCTGATCTTTATATCTGAACAAGTATCAAAACACTAAATTTATTTGTAAAACTTTTACACAGTAAAATATAGTTTATTTATTATTTTTATCCCTTTGACGCAGATGGGATTCTAACTACAAGCAGACATATATTTTAGGGTTTTTTCTTAAAAAAACAGTCAATAGTTACAAAAAGATCTGTTAGATTATAGGATTTACATTTGTACTAAAAATATAAAGTCCAAAAAATGTAGTTGAATTTTTTTTTTATTCATACTCAACATGTATCAATAATTAATTTTATAAATTAAAGAAATTTAAATGACAAATAACTGTTTCTCTTGGATCTAAATAAATACAAATAAGTGCAAGTTTGAAAAGTTATTGTTTGGAAGTGAGCCGTGTTTGGAAGATTTTACCTTTAACACAGAGAAAGATGCCGGTGTTTCATGATGTATTTCATAACCATAAATTATTAAAACACTAAATATATTATATTTTTCTCTTATTTTAATCTAAGTTAATAAAAAATGATGAAAAAAGTATAAAAATATAATTAATAAAAATTTTGCGTCAAAGGGTTAATCAAGTAATCATCCTTTCAAAACTTTATATTCTTATATTTATTTGCAAACACATAGAAATTATTAAACAGATTTTTCTGGACGTTGTACTGGCCCAGTTAACAGTATGTATGTCCAAATTGGTCTTTTTGCTTAGAAAAAGTATTTTTAAGGTGTTAATAATTCATGATTATTCCTTTTACTAATCAGTGTTATAAATTTACTCTAAAATTTTATTGAGAATTAAATTGATATTTAATTGTCATGAGAGCTTAAGATTAGCGTAAAGCTCTTATGTTTTAATAACTGTCCTTACATGTTTAGTTAAAATATAGTAATTTTAATGTAACTGAAATCCTTTTTATTTCAGTAGACTGCCAACACCCCATTATCATTTTCATTTATTTATGTATAAGAACGAAATTGTGTCAATATATGGACTACAAAGCATTTCTTTTGCTTTTAACCATAGAAAAAATGCGAAGAAAAATGAATTAAATCATGTATTATTCATATATTTCATTTTTGAAAACTGCCGAAATGTAAATGAGTTGTAATTTGAATGTTAGAATATCTACCTTATATGTCATTCTTTTCCTTCCTTATGATTTTCCCATTGATTTTTTAGACGAAAAAGTAAGTAAAAGTTTTCTGAGTTATAGTTCTTTTTTTCAGGATAATACTTTAGAATATTTTTAACCGAAGATAAGAAATTGAAACAAAAAGTTTTTTTCTTTTCTTGGAGTGATGTAAAAGGAGTATAAAATTGAATTTTTACTGATATAAAAGACATAATTTTTTCCCTTAATGACAAACATAAAATATTTAAACGCAATATTTAAACTCAATAAAATATTTAAACGTAGTATTTGTCATGTTTAGTTTGAACAAATGCGATAAGAGGCTCGTTGTGAAATCCGCGCGTTAAAAATAAATGTTGCTGAAATATAAAGGAATTTTTGTGTTTTCTGATCGAATGGTAACACTTTTAAAAAAGCCAAGTATAACTTGTTTTTTAAAGTAGAATTTTTCTCAAATGCTTAAGGAGGTAGCGATGTTTTTATACTTTAATAATTTGATTTTAAATTAATTTTACCATTACAACAGTTTAAATATATAAAGAGACCGGGTTAACCTGGTTGGCAGGGCGCTGGACTCAAGTTCCAATCCAGCCGGTCGAAAACTCCCCGTATAGTAAATGGTAACTATTCAATGTTAAATCTGTTGGGTCACAAAGTCCTCCATGTTCCCATAACAAATCAATACCTCTGGGGATACTGAATGAAGATTGATCGTTCTCTGACTCAGGTCAAAATTACGATCTGTGGACGAATGAATGGATGTATGAATGATTCCCCCCTATAAACGGGTGTGACACATGAGAGCGGCAGAAGTCGAATTCTTGGCCATAGATGACACCAATGGAAAAAAAAAGCAAAATCACACCCCCTCTGCCTTAGTGGTCGACGACAACAGCAACAACAAATATATTAAGAGTTAAAGGCAATAAATTATCCCTTGTTTCCTTGTAACTCTTAAAGACATATTAATATAAAGCATGTTAAATATAGATTATGTGTAACTTTGCTGCTAAACAGCAAGGATATGAGAAATAATATTTTCTCTTAAGGATATTAGAATTTAATATTTTCTTTTAGTATTTTCTTATTTTCCAAACGTTTTAGAACGTTCAGGTGATGATCAAAATAATGAGAACATTTCTGTTCTAACTCAATGTACTTCTAGCAACAAATGTTTTGCACGGTTTTATTTGGGACATAATTTGAAATGTCATGTTTGAAGCCCTTAGAAATGAAGTCTTTTTTAACCATGCAAAATTCGTATAGACCAAAATAAGCACAGGGAATGAAAAGCTGATTTATTTTTCCTATATCAATATTTTTAAAAATTCATTTTTTTATATAAATGTTGAAATCAAATATAATTATTTAAAAATTAATGTCATTAAAGATAGAATGAAGTTATTAACTTCCTACTCTCATTTTGATCGATTCAAACTTTCCGTGAGAAAAAATTACAGCATTTCTAAAACCTTGATCTTTCAAATTTTGCCAACAATTTTGTCATTTAAAATCTTCCAAAACATTTATACTTAAAAGAAATATAATTTAGATAGTGTTTGTATAGAAATAGTATGACCTAGTATACTTTTATTTTTTATAACCGTCGTTGAACAGCCGACGCAATCTTTTGGGTTGAACCTAATCCAGAAGACAAGGAAGCTCCTGGATCAAGTATTGAGAGAAATTTGCCTTAGTAGAGGACTTTTTGATAGAACTAACCGGCATTCCCGTTATATTGTGAAGAAAATTACGAAAATCCCTCACTGTTAGCCTGACGACAAGGTGACACTAACCCATGATCCGTATACCATTTGTTTCAACACTGTATTCGGTGCTAGCCTGTTATAGAATTCATATCGACCAGCCATCGCTATGATTTGAGCCGGGATTACCTCATTCGGAGGCGAGTGCTCTATCCTCTAAGCCACCATACCCCCATTGTGTATGTAAACAGTAACCTAAACGAGTCATATTTAAATATTTAAAAGAAAAAGAATATGTTTTTAACCCATTTGCGCAGACCGTTTCACGTCAAATACCCATAGTGTCTAATTATTACGAGACATAAAGTAGTCCATAGCTTTTAGGTTAATGTAATTCTCGTTCTCAATTTGCGGTATTAATGATGACTTAACAGTAGTTTTAATTTAAGAAACTAATTATTTCTTATAAAACGCTAATCTATAAATAACTAATTATTTTATAACAGAACTTTTTCCATAGCTTACTTAAATAATTATTTTATTGTATTCTATAATTTTGTAAATCGCGATAAAACTCATTTAAAATGTAGAGGTATAATTGATATCCTTACACTAGGAATAAGTTTTTATCTTAAGTAACTAATTATTTCATATTAAATGCTAGTCCATAGTAACTAATTATTTTATAACAAAGGTTGTTTATAATTTTAGTAACTAAATTTTTTATTTCAAGAGTTTTCCTTTATTTTGTAAGTCGATGCAAAACTTATATGAAGTTAACGGCGTAAATGATAACCGATATCTTAACACTAGACATAAGGTGCGATGATACTAAAATCTTGTAATCCGTCTATAGATAGATGTACTCCAAAAATATTTTCACCAGAATTAAATTGAGTTTGATCAATTGGATAAGAATTACAAGTTTCTTTTAAGTACTTACTTTTTTAATCCTCTTACTTAAGTAGAAATCGCCGAAGCCTATTTGAAAGATTTTATCTTTGTCAGATACAATTTTCGACATCACTGCTCCTAAAACTTAACAAAAAAAAAAAATGGAATCTCTTAGCCTAGAATCAAGAAAATTCCTTAAATAACCTTAAAAGTTATTGAGAAGTATTTTGGAATAAAGTATATAGATCGATCCGTTTTATGAAAATTTCCATCAATACAAAATGCCGAAACCTCTTTTCCATAACTCGTGCAAAGGAAAGATTTAAATATGTTATGCATAAAAGTAGAATTTGTTTATAAACTATACATGTTACATTCCATGGGATAAAGCATTAGAAAAACAATTTTTGCTGTGTCTGATAAAAGCATTTCTATGATGATTTACTTTTTGATGATATTCTTTTTAATTAATCCATATTAATTGTTAGATCATATGGCCTTCTTCCATAACTCATACTGAAGAAAGATTTAAAACAGTTAAAAATAAAAAGAATTTGTTTATAAACTATCTATATTCCATTCCATGGGATAAAGCATTAGAAAACTATTGTTGTACGGGTTAGATATCAACCCAATGTGTGCATAGTTGTAATATGATCATTTTTAAGAGCTTAAACTCAGCATAATTTCCCTCCCAAAAAGCTAATAGTTTAAGTTTAGAAACATTTATTATGACCCCAAAATTAGATCTTGTGTTTTATAAAGTATTCTAGAGGGTATGGATTATGTTTAATTTCTAAGACTAAAATAACTCTCGCAGTTTTTATATGTTTTGAGCTATTTATACAAGAAAAAATAAGAATGTACTTTTAAACTGCATCAGATCTTAATTCATTGACGCAGAATTTTTGTTAGCATATTTTTCTTACTTTTTTCATTATTTTGTATTAATTCCGGTCAAAATAAGTAAAAAATAATATTTTTAGCATTTAAATAATTTATGGTTATAAAATACAGCATGAAACACGTGTGTATGGGTAAATATTGTTCTGCGCTAAAGGGTCTTCCAAACACGACTCGCATCCAAAAATTGTTTTTTTTTTTTTTTTTTTCCTTCAAATTTGCACTCATTTAAAGTTGTTTAGATCTGAGAGAGACAGTTATTCATCATTGAAATTTCTTTAATTTACAAAATCAGTTACTCTGCAAATTTTTGAGTAAGAATATAATTTTTCTTCAAACTACTATTCTTGGATTTCATATTTTAGTACAAATATAATTCGATAATCTAACATACTTTTCAGTGACTATTAAGCAGTTTTTTTTTTAATAATTAATAAAAACCAAAATACATTTTTGCTTGTAATTAAAGCGTCAGAAAAAAAAATAAACAAAATGGGCACTGGTGTTCCATCTTAATCAAAGGGTTAAAAGTATAAGATCTTTGTTTTTTTACATTTCTATCAGTTGCCTGAAGTAACTTATTAACTTAATTATGAGTTAAAAAACAAAGCTCAAGAAAGACTCATCAATTCGGTGTGCTTGCCTAATCCCAAAAGATAAGTAAGTTTTAATCCCGAAACCTGCAGATCCATCACCTCCTAGATCAGAAAGCCTCCACACGGTCTTTTATAAGTAGTCCGCGCAGACTATTTAAAAAGTGAGTCAGTTGTGCACATGAACCCAAAACCTTTTATAAAAGTACTTGAGAGAAATTTATCATATATATTTGAGAATTGAATCTGTAGTGGTTGACAAGTGAATGAGGCAAACCAATAATATTCATAAATAAAGCAAATTTTTAGTCATATATTTGTTACCACTTTCTTATTTTAACTAGATTTTGTATTAATGACTCGTTCGGAAAGTGGATATCCTTCACAGTGGTCTGATCGGACAACCTATAAAAAACCGTGTGAAGGCTTTCAGTTATAGGAGGCGTTGGTAGATTCCAAATGATTGTGGGATTGTATTGCGGAATTGCCAGCTGTAGGATCAAAAATCAAATGCTATTAATGTTTAAATGTTTAACCCTTTCGAAGGCCGTGGTAAAAATACTTACCACCCCTTTTTACCACTTTTAATTTAGGTTTTCATTTGTTAATAACTTCAGCTTTCTTGAAGTGCTTTTGAATAAAATTGGTAGCCATTTGTTAGTTTATAAAAACGTATAAAAGTTATAAAATACATAATTCCTTTTGAAGTTTGTAGCAATAATAAAATTTATTTTATAAATAAGGAAAAATAAAAGTCAACAAGTTCCTAATAGGTCATGTTAAATATATTTACTATTAACAAAATGGCATTTTTATAAACTAAATTAGTTTTTTTTTCTTATATCAATTACTGTTCTTAAAACGCTTTCAATTCCAAAAATACTTTAATTTACCTTTACTAGAAATAAATGGTCCATTAAAGGGTTAAATGATAAATGTTTAAATGATAAATGTGAAAAATAAAATTAGTGTTGGTCAAAAATTAAAGTAGCTTCAATATATCTTCAAACAACAATATTTTAATCTTTGACTTACATTTTTGCTAATATTCAATTCCAAAACAACATTTTTGACAACGTTTATATTTGTTTTTATAATAAACATTTCCTGGAAGCCTTAAAATATTTTTTTTCCGTAAAAAAATACTTTCAAAAATAGTTTAGTATATTTTTTCTCCAGAAAATAAACAAATTGCATTTTGATTCATTGCTTTGAGCAGAAAATTTTGACAATATATTTGCGAACAGTAATATTTCTGTGAAAAATGGTTATTTTGCATGTTTTGAGTTATAAACAAAAAAAAAAAAGAAGTCTTTGTCCTCTGAGATTGAAGGAATGAAATGCAGTTTTCCAATTTTCACATTTTTACAGAAACGGTTATCAAAGTTTAGTTCTATTTCTTATCAACTTCATTCTAAAAATATTTTACAAAATATCTTGTTTTATATCAGACCAAAATGTTGCTTTCCGGAGTTATCGAGTTTCAGGAATGTGTGGGTTTTTCTGGAAATCTGAGTTGTTGAAATAAATTTGTTCTTGCCGCTGTCTCTTAGGATATTAAAGCATTTTCAACTCACTTATATTACATGTTTGTCTAAATTTTTTGGGAAAATATCCAAATTTGTTGTAATCAACAATTGTTTATGTATTTTATTTAGAGTACTCTAAAATTCACTCAAAAAATTTACAAAATCAAGAAAAGGTATAAATAGGAAGAAAATTCACAAAACTGCATATAGGTTGTTTCAACGTAGAAAACAATTGCAAAAGGGACTATAAGATTGCTATCTGCAAAAATATTAGATGATTATTATTATAATTCTATTATTTTTTTTTCTCTTTTTATTCTATAAAGTTAAGTCTAGAAAATGCATAAAAATGATGAAAATTCACAAAACTGCATACAGGTTTCAACGTAACGCTAGAAAACAATTGCTGAAGACACTACTACATTTCTATCTGCAAAAATATTAGTTGTTTAGTTATTATTATTCGATTCATTTTTATCCTTTTTAATTCACATTTTCAACTCACTTTATATAAATTTTACACGTTTATATAATTTTTTTAAAGAAAAAAGAATAAATCTAAATTTATTGTAATCACATTTTGTTTTTGTTTTTTTTTTATTTCATTTAGAGTGTACTAAAATTTACTCGAAAAATTCAAAAAGGTGAAAAAATCTACCATGATGATGAAAATTCACAAAAATTCTTGCAGGTTTTAACGTCGCGCTAGCAAAAAAAAAATTACAAAAGATACTTCAAGCTTGTTATTTACAAAAATATTTAGTTGATTAATATGATTCGATCAATTTTCATTTTTTTGATTAATTAAAGATTAATTAGAGAATGTGTGGGTATTACCTAAACTCTGAGTATATGAAATAAATTATTATTGTCGATTTTTCTTGGGAATTTAAATTATTTTCATTTCACTTATATTACACATTTATAAAAAATTTTAAAAGAAAAAGAACAAATCTAAACTCATTGAATCGATGTTTGCTTATTTATTTTATTTAGAAAGTTCGAAAATTCACTCGACAAATTTAGAAGAGTGAGAGAAGTATCATCATAACAAGAAAAATTAAAAAAAAAGAAATCTTGTAGGTTTCAACGACAAGCTGAAAAACAATTACATAAGATACTACAAGCTTTCTATCTATAAAAATATGTCAAAATTTTCAGTAGAAGCAAAGTCTGTTCTAAGACCTCGCTCACCCATGGATGCAGACTGCTCCACTTTTAGTAAAAGTTTTAATAAATTGGTATCAAATTATGTAGTAAAACTTAGGGAATAAGATTAATTACGCCCACACTTTGCAAGTCACAGCGATAAAACTGCTCCGGATAAGCTATTATATTTATTAAAATAAACGGCAAATTAAAATTTGCAATTATTTATCTAATTTTGTTTACTTTTTAAACAGTGTAGCATGTTAACAGTAACAAAGTGGTGAACTATACAAGCCTTCGAATTATTTAGAAATAGTGGTATATTAAAACCTAATAAATTGAATTTATTAACTCAAGAATTATACATTAAAAAACAACCAATCGAAAGTATTTATTTGCTGTCTAGAGCAAGTTGGCATCTCTGGTTATCTAATTTGAATTCTTAATTTGTAGTGGTGAAAAAATTACTTTAAATGAGAAATAGTAATTTAAAAATAACTTAAATTTCGCTACCCCCCCCCCCCCCAGAAAATATCTTTTTACAAAGCGGAGCAAGTTGGCATCTCTGCTCACCTCATCCACTCTGCACACATAATTCAAATGAAAGCAACACTCGGATTGCAAACATAGCACTCTGCCTCAGTTTGTCAGCCACTGCACGCTGTCAGTCTATTTGTACAGCAGCAGAAGAAACATATCGTAGTGGCAGCAACATCCATGTTATAATATGCATAAAATTTGATTTTTTAAAGCCTAAATGAGCTTACTTTGCGTACTACGACAAATCAATAACTCAAACATTATATAAATGATCTATGAGTGAGGCAGTTGTGTATGCAGGACTGCTAAACCATCACCTCCTACATTAGAAAGCCTCTACAAGGTGTTTTATAAGTAATCTGCGCAGATTGTTTTAAAAGTGAACCAGTTGTGCGCATGAACCCAAAACCTTTTATATAAGTGATTCAGAGCAATTTATCAATATATTTGAGAACCTTTTATATAAGTGATACAGAGCAATTCTCAAATATATTTGAGAATTGAATCTGTAGTGGTTGACAAGTGAATAAGGCAAACTAATAATATTCATAAATAAAACAAATTTTTAGTCGTATATTTGCTACCACTTTCTTATTTCAACTAGATTTTGTATTAGATGACTCGTTCGGAAAGTGGATATCCTTCACAGTGGTCTGATCGGACTACCTATAAAAAACCGTGTGGAGGCATTCAGTTATAGGAGGCGTTGGCTGAACACAGCGCTTTTCGCAAAATAGTGGTAATAGCAAATTGAGTGGTAATCAAATAAAAACTAAAGCTTGCTGAACTTTAGTCAACACTTTAAAGTCTCACCGCAAGCAGGTTGGAACTACACGGCTTTTATTACAAGATTTCGAATCATTTTCAACCAGATTGGCACAAACTGGCTTTTTATATAAGACCTCAAAACAGTTTCAACCAGATTGGCACAAACTGGCTTTTTATATAAGGTTTCAAATCATTTACTAGTAGTGGTGTGGAAAATAACCTTAAATCAAATTTATAAAAGAAATAATAATACATTAAAGCATAAATTTAGCTACCACTAGAAGAGATTTTCCTAAAAAGCATACAAAGTGCAAGACCTGGGTATAAAAGACATAGTTTCATTAAAAAAACTAAAACTCCGCAAATTTACTGATTATATTATAACCACTTTGTAACAACTTTCTTAGAAAACATTCCTATGTTATAGGAATAAATAACTACATTAAAATCTTTCAGACTGAAATGCTTAAAGAGGATTCAAAATCTAGACCAAGCTTACCTTTTCACAAGTGATGCAATTATCTCAAACAAATTCTAAAATGTATTTTACACTATTTAATTTAAATTTTTCCAAAAGTTGCCAGCCCCAGGGTCAAATAACTTAACTATTTTAACTCCACCTGCCCATCGGGTTGTAATCGATTTTAGTTGGTAATTTTATAGGTGCTGCAGGCAAGCTCACTGGCACTATCAACGATTCAAATCAACACATTTTAATAATTACTGGCGCAGCAATCGCAACCCAAAAACCAATTATTTTATGAATTTGTAAGCCAATCTTTATTCGTAGTTTCTTCTTTTAATTCATGATTAAAACTACTACAAGACTAAGTAACACATGATGGAGACGAAAAATGCCCTCACGGGTACTAAACCCCTCGAACAACCAAGTGACAGTGTATATTGTAATAAAACAATTAATCAGTGTGTTACACATTTTAAATTGTTAAATTAAAAATTTTTAGTTAGTATGCTCAGAGATGCTAACTGCCTGCCCTCTGATGGAAGTGATTTCAAGCGGTGGCTAAATTTGTATGGTAATATATGATTCTTGCTGAAATGTTTAGGTTTTATTGGGTACCCAGCAAATGAGGCATTTTTGTGAGCAAACAGGCCAATTGCAACACACAATTTCTTTTGAACTATCATTCCTTCTTATCTGGCTAAATATCGAGCAAATAATCGAAAAATGTTAATCATTCCTAATTATCAATAAAATAAAACTCAGGTAGCAAGGATACCAAGGGAGACTAAAAATGACCGAAGTGATGGCAATTCAATTCATTTTTATTTATTTAAGGTATTTCATTATTCAATTTTAAGCTATCAGGGTGACTTGCTTTGCAAATTAATCATATTTAAAGCAAAACATTTCTTGTTTTCATTTTCTATAGTAAACTGAAATAAATTTGAAAGCAGGAGTTTCTAATTTTAATCTCTTTTAACCCTTTCGAAGGCCGTGGTAATAATACTTACCACCCCTTTTTACTACTTTTAATTTAGGTTTCCATTTGTTAATAACTTCAGCTTTCTTGAAGTGCTTTTGAATAAAATTTGCACCATTTGTTAGTTTATAAAAACGTATAAAAGTTATAAAATACATAATTCCTTTTGAAGTTTGTAGCATTAATAAAATTTACTTTATAAATAAGGAAATATAAAAGTCAATAAGTTCCTAATAGGTCATGTTAAATATATTTATTACCAAAAAAATGGCACTTTTATAAACTAAATGAGTTTTTTTTTCTTATATCAATTACTGTTCTTAAAACAATTTCAATTCCAAAAATACTTTAATTTACCTTTACTAGAAATAAATGGCCCATTAAAGGGTTAACACGTTCACACCGGGTGTTCAGACCTGAAAGTAGGACGGAAAAGAAAAAATACTGGTTAAAGAAAAAATATAAAAAACTAAAAAATGAAATTTATTTGTTACCAGTTTTTACTCCGGTGCGCCGCCCGATGAGACAATCTAGTGTGGGCCACCGGTGGGTCACGCCGGCGTAAACTTGTTAATATATTTTTGCTTTTTATCAGTCAAACATTTTACATAGTTAGTATCTGGATCCCTGGAGTAATAAGTCTCTGAAGTTTAATCTCTGGAGTAGTACTACGTATCCCCTACTAGTAATCACTAGCTGTCCACTACAGAAAACTCTGACTATGACTGCCAGGCAGAGTACTTCTTATTGGATCATTTTCGAACGATGGCTGTACTCATCATAATTTGCACGATTGATTCGATTGTAAAGCCTCCAAAAACTATGGAATTTCCGTAGTAGTTTGAATTTTTTTTCTTAGTAGGAGCAAATGTAATTTAATATATTTTTAATTATAGCAAAATTTATAATATAGCATATAAATATTTTTATGAATTAGAATTAAAATATGTTTGTCCACCACTACATTCAACTAAATTAATAAAAAATAGCTAAATATAAAATTTTGAATTGCCAAATCAATGCCGTGACCAATTAAATTCAAACTTCTTTTAAAAGAAATTATACTTAGCAATATTTTTAGCACATTTTTTTAGGGGTAATTATTGAAGAAGAAAGCAAAAATTTTTTGTTTTAAGTATGATTAGTTTGAAAATTTAGTCATAGTGGTAGTTATGATTGAATAATTAAATAGATAATAAATAAATAAAAATTAATTGAGTTTCTATTATTTTTTTTATATTTTTAGTCACCTGTGGTATCCCTGGTAGAGTGGCCATAGCCAGCAGAAATTTGAAAAGAGATTCTAAATATTTTGTGAGGTTATGGTAAATTCTGTGGACTTCAACCCTTTGACACATAATTTTTTATTAAACATATTTTTAATCATTATTTTGCGTTAATTTTGCGTTATTTAGCATTTTAGAAAACTATGGTTATAAAATACAACACGGAACACCGGTGTCTCTTGCTCCATTAAAGATAAAATCTTCTAAACAATATTTTTTCCTTCAAATTTTCACTTATTTACAGTTATTTATATCTACTTGGAACAGTTAATTGTCATATAAATTTTGTAAATAAAACTTTTAACATAAATGAAAAAAAAAAAAAAAATCAAACAACTTTTTTTAGATTTAATATTTTAGCACAAATATAATTCCGATAATATAACAGATTTTCTTAGTAATTATTAGAATATTTTTTATAATTAAAATAATACCTAAATGTAATTTTGCTAGTAATTAGAGCCTCAAGAAAAATATACGAAAGGGACACCAGTAACCCATCTGTATCAAAGGGTTAATTTCAGGTAAAATATAGAAATATACGGTTGGTCAGATGAAACAAAGATATTTAATTTACAAATACTTTTAGTCAATAATGATTAGCTAAAACAATTTGTATTCTTGATCTTTTTCAACAGTTTTTTAATTTTTCAAAATGTGGCTACCTTTTTAGGTCTTTATAAAAGTTCTAGAAGAATCCAGCTTACGTTAAACAGTTCTGTTTTTGAGCATAATAGCTGGAGATAATATTTTACAAAAATATATGTTAGAGAGGATAAGATTGACTGATTGATCATGAAACTGTGCCCCATATCATTCCACTTAGATCTTCAAATACAGTGTTATTCATAATTCCCTCCGGGGTTTCGTAGCGTTATAGTATTAAAACGAAGACCAAAAGAACAAAAGAAATTATTCCGAAAGTATTCAAGTTTGAATTCAAGCAGTTGCCGGTGGATGGCAGTAACATGTACCACTGAAGCCAGTTGTAGTAAATATAAGGTTGTAGTAAACAGAGGGAGTTATGAATGACCCTGTATAGATTTTAATCTAAAAGCAGATGCAAAAATATTGCAGTAGAAAATCCATCTAATATCCTAAACTAATATCAATGGAGCGACTAATTCTGGGCAATTTCAAGTAACTAAAACAGCATCTAAAGAAGAAGTAACCAGAATTCACGTTCAAGATAAATCACGCATTCCCATAAAAGAAGAATACGTTGGGAAATTATTACATATCTATCTTAAATATCAAACATTTCAACATGAGCTTATTTACTTCTTTAGATCTCTTTCTGAGTTCTTGGTAATCACGACACTAAGTCAAGTAAGGTTTTTATCTTAAAAACGTCAACAATTTGAGAAAGAAAAGTATGAATCGATGTTTTTTTTTATCGATTTCAAGTTTTATATGCTACTAAAAGTAGCTCCCAAAGTAGCTTCTTCTAAAAGTAGCTTATAGTTTAAAGCAGCTTCTACGAAGGTTTTCAGAATTTCTATTATTTTATTATTCCACTTAGATCTCCGAATGCAGATTTTAATCTGGAAACGGATACAAAAATACTATAGTAGAAAACTCATCTAATATCCCAAACTAATATCAATGGAACGACTAATTCTGGGCAATTTCAAGTAAATAACTAAAACAACATCTAAAAAGGAATAAGCAAGAGATCACGTTCAACAAAAATCACGCAATCCCCTAAAAGAAGAATGAGTTGGGAAGTTATAACTCATCTATCTTAAGTACCAAACATTCCAACGTCAGCTTATTTACTTCTTTAGATCTCTCTCAAAGTAGTTCTTGGTAATCACGACACTAAGTCAAATAAGGTTTTTATCCTAAAACCTCAGAGATTTGAGGAAGAAAAAAAATAAATCATTGTTTTTATTTATTTCATGATTTAATTAAAAACTAAAATTACAAGTTGGAAAAGGAAATTTCTTTAATTGAGTAAAAAGGGCCCAACTTTCTTGCTGTACGTATTTTAATTATTTAGCTTGAAGAAAAAAAAGCACAAAAGGGTAAAGATTTTGATTACAATCGGTATCAAGGGATTTAAAATACAAAAACGCATTAAGTAATTGTAAAAGACTCTGATAAAATAGTTCTTGTATGAAATTCTTAAAACTTTATTAGATATTGTATAAAATTAAGGTTTTCATCTTATAGTTCATATCGAATAATTGTCCCTCATGCTGACATAAGTTGGATTTGAGAACTTTTTTTGCTTTAGCCAGAACTTTTTTTCTCAAATATTTAAAGTAAATATAAATTTATATGAATTTCAGGACAGAACAATTGAATTATTCTATGATCTAAATTAACCATTTGCCTGCCGAATTCTCATTTTATTATAATGAAAAAAGCACGTTTATGAAAAACGCAACAAATGAAGCAATAGCTCGGAAATTACGAATTTTTTTATATTTTATTTTATAGCAAATGTTGAACAGTCGATCTAATTCTACTCAAAATGCAAATAGGACTAACGAAGTTCTAAATTCTATATAACGAAAGCAAAAATAGCAACTTTATATACCACATTCCATTTAGTTTACTAAAAGCAGGGATGCCAACTGCTCCGCTTTCGGGAATATTTTTAATAAAGTGGTATATAGTAAAATTATATAGTAAAATTCGTTAGAGACGGACAGTTACGCCTACTTTTTAATAGAGTAACCAGTTGATTGATTCTTTAACGTTGCATTTTATATAATATTAGTATTTTTGATATTTAGTGGCGAAAAAATTACTTAAAAGAAAAAATACTAAACTAAAAGTAACTTGAATTTCGCTACCACTAGAAAATACTATTTTACAAAGCGGAGCAAGCTGTTATCTCTGTAATAGTGGGCAAATTTCTTTTTATTATAAATAATTTGCAATGTAAGTCACAGCGGTAGCTGCGATTAAATAATTAAAGACATAATAAATAAATAAAAGTGAATTGAGTTTCCATCATTTTTTTCATTTTTAGTCACTTGTAGCATCCCTGAAAAAGGTTAAACAGGAGAATTTGGTGTGTATAAATTATTTCGTAGAAAGCGAAATAGTTTCCATTCCTTTTTAAAAATAGATCAGTGTTGAGTTGACCTGGAAAGAATTGAAAACTCTAAATTAATAAGAATAATTAACAAATTTGTATTTTCCAAATATCGCACCAATTCATTTTAAACTAAATAGGTGGTAGCTAATATTAGAAAATATCTCAACGCAATTGTTTAGTAAAAAGTTTTCCTGTTTGTACAAAATTATACATTCATATTGGTCAATACACATTATCATTCTTTTGACAGAAAACTTCGTTTTTTTTTTTAAATTTAAAATATTTATCTTAGCAAAAAAGAGATTTGAGAAGTGTATTAAAAAAAATCACGTAACATAAAAGACGGAACATAAGCCAGAAAGAAAAACAAATAATACTTGAATTCATTTCATTAAGATACAATTTCTTAATTTAAGCAATTTATTCTATGAAGTTATTTGATTTGGATTGGAAAATCCTTAGCATTTATTTTTACCATGAACTAAAATAATTATTAAAGAAAATTTCACATATGTTAACCTCCTTTGATTTATTACTTCTTTTCATTGTCAGCAGTTTTATAACATTTTAAACGGCTCAATTACGTCCTGTAGCGTTTAAAAGAATTCTTCATATATTTATTTTATAAGCACAGTGATATAAATGCGTAAAGTGAAAACAAATTTGAAAATAGTTGCTACCATTATTTATTTATTTTTCATTACAAAATAGTTTATCATATACTTTTATAAAGCATTTAAAATTACCACATTTCCTTGATGTCATTCACTTACAACTATCCAAGAAACATAAACATCTTTCTTATTTCCGGGCACTAAACAAAACAGTCTCAAAAACTTAGTAATACACGTTATTTTATAGCAAAACTTAGCTATAAACATAAATACTTTTAAGTACAAATGGTAGTAAAGTACAGTAAATATTTATTAACATTCATTACTATACTCTTTTCCCGTTCCAATATTTTCAACATTCTCTTGAGAAAATTGCAATAATTAAGATAAATGAAGAGAAAATCAATATATTTCCATGAAATCTCTCGAGTTTCCATACACCTATCTAGTCACCATATATTTCGAAGTAAGTTGATTAAAAACGAAGCACTCTAGTTTCTATAATCATCTTTCAAAGACTACTTCATAAGCAAATATCAAGACTTGTTCTTTCCATTAACATATATGAAATAAACCATCCAGCCCAAACATTAAATTGTACATTAGTGCCGAGTCTCGGGCTCTGGTTGAACGAAATGAGTTCAAAAAATTCCTCAGAAAGCATTAGTAGAAGTCTGAAAGCATTACCCATAGCATAAATTCTATTCTGTCGACTGGCTACTATTTCAAAGCAGTTAAGCCTACTTTCCCCCTTTTGTGTGTGCAAGAATTCAGAAGGAGTTGTACTTTTGTAATTGCAGTAGAAGTCTTAAGAATTCCTAAAACTGCTTCTCATGGAAGTTGTGTCAAAATTTATCACCTCTAAATGGCCTTCGTTACAGTCTCTTGTATTCGGGTTAGAAGGAAGTGAAAACTTTCACAACCAAAGCCAAATCTCGTGACTGGGAAAGGATATAGCTTCGTTGTGAAGATACTCTCAGAGGAAAAAGAGTACTCTTTCATTACTTTTGTTGTTCAGGGCAAATAAAAAAGACTTATTTCTACTTTTAAGGAAAAGAAAATTAAGAAAGCTTTAGAGTTCGTGACTTGTTTGTCATCTCGAAATCTATTACGTTTGGACTTGTTTTTTTTTTTGTTTTTTTTTTTCTTTTGAAGATTTCAAACAGTTGTTTCATCTTTTTATCGAAAAACACTAGACGCGATTTAGACATAATCTATCAATATTTCATTTTGAAAAGTTATCGAATACGTTTAGTAAATATAATATTGAAGAAAAAAAACGAGAAATTTAGACTTTCGTCTTATAAAACAGAAATTTTAAAAAAAAATATAATGAATATATTAGATACATTTGATAAAAAAAATTAAATAAGATTAATAGGAATCGAAATAGGAGAAGAAAAAAAAGATCAGTAATATTAACCTATGTTAAACCAAATAATTTTTGATTTTGACTTTTTTAGGAAATATTTTTTTTTTTTCGTTATTCCTGTTTTGTAGTTGTCTAAACTAACATAAAAAGAGTTCATGCAACATTTATTTAATTCTATATTGTGATCTAAAATAAATCCAATGGGAAACTTTGACCAGTATTCATTTTTAATTTTATCTTATACTAAAAATAAATTCTTTGATTCTTAAAGAAAGGTTAGTTTGTCTGCGTTGAATTTCTGTTTATTAATTAATATGCTTTTTTTTATTACACGCACTGTAAAAATATTAAAGATTTGCAAATTCATATCTAACCTAATCTAACCTTATCCTAACCTAATCTAACCTAACCTAACCTAATCATATCTAACCATAAACTTTGGACCTGGTATCCAATATACTGAACATCAATTTTAATTCATATTAACGATTAAAAGTTATCAGAATCACAGATTGGTTTGTTTCCTTCGACGATTGAGACATTATTGCTTTCTAAAAGGGATATCGTGAAGCTATAGGGCATATTCTGACTGCAGGAAATATTCTGAATCTATAGGGCATACTCAGACTGAAAGTAATATTTTGAAGCTATAGAGCATACTCTGACTGAAGAAGATATTTAGAAGCTAAAGGGCATGTTTTGACTGAAGGAGATATCGTGAAGCTATGGGGCATTTTCCGACTTGGCAGCGATCAGTTGTTTTCAGATCTACTATAGGGCACATTCCAAATGAACTGAATATCTTGAATCTATATGAATATTTTGACTGAAAGGGTTACAAGTTTTCTTTTTCATAAAGACATAGTTGCCTTCTTCTTCTTTAGTTATGTTAGCTGGCTGGGCACCTGGGCCGCGAAACGTCCCCTATCTCATCCATCATGAATTATTTAGCATTGTGTGAGCTCTTTGTGGTCAGCAGACAGTGTGGTAGCTATGGGTACACATAGTTGCCAACTTTTAAGGATTTTACTCATTATTTCAACTTTAATTTTAAAGAGATGAACAAATTTATAAATCTCTTTTTAATCCTTGGATTTATGAATTTAATTTAAAATGATTTTGAAAACAATTGCAAGTAATTAAATCATTAATATATCTAAAGGAAATTTTGTTTGAAGATGGTGTGTTTAATCAAGGACAAATTCTCAAAAAAAAAACTATTTTAAACTGCAATCATATACAAAATTATCGTTTCACAACCACTTGGGAAATTCAAATTTAAAAAAAGTAAAAGTTGCCGACAAACAGTATTAGTTTATCTATAAATCAAAGATAATACTTGCACCTGTGAAGATATAATGTAATAGAAATTTAATGGATAAGTGGATAAATAGCTTCGAGTGACAAATATTCTCGATTTAACAGGGCTGAAATCTTTTTATGTTTTCTGTAAAAATTTATTCTGGTGGTTACCAGGGCTAAAGAGAATAGAAGGGCTGGTTCACTTCTTTGAAGAAACTCTCACCGCGCCAATCCTCCGATTTTCTCTAGTGACGTCACTTTGGCGCAAAGCTCGCACTTTTACTTCAAGAACAGAACGTTCGACCTTACTAGCTCTAACTAATATTGGAGCATTTCTTTTTGTCACATAGTCTAAGACATTTGTTATTTTCTATAATGACTTTCCTCAGTTTTTGCAGTGAATTTACAAAAATTTAAAACTATTAACGAAATGCCAGTTTGCGTGATTGCATCTTGCAAAAATTATGATAGAAAAACAAAAGGAAAAGATACAATTTTCCGCGTGTTCCCTAAAGTAAATGATCCTCTATGTAAAGAATGGCTTCCGAAATGACACAGTTAATATAAAACAGCAATATGTTTTTTCTATCTTTAAGAACTTTCATAAAAATTCGTTATCTAAATAGAAACCGCCTCGTTACTTCAAAAAGAAAGGCAGATGAAAAAAATTAAAAAATGGATGAAGTCAAAGAAAATTAAAACGTAAGTAAAAAGTATAAATAAAATAGTTGTAATATATGTATAGTGAAAGTGTATAGTTGAAATTCTCCTAATTTCATAACATATTTTTTAATGTAGTTATTCTAAATATTTATGATTTTTTTAAAAATTATATCATCTTAAATTTAAATATCTATAAACAATTGTAAAATTTCTAATGTCATTATGAACCTAAAATATTATTTTGTTTCAGTAATTAGCGTTTAAGGTTGATGTTTCCTAATGATTAAGTATGAACAAATTACTATTAACGGCATATTTTAAAATCAGGGATTCTAAATTTAACTCAACTTATTGTTATAAAAGAATACGTAGATAAAAAAGTGTCGATATATGCTTTTCTTAATAATTAAAGTTAAAACTGAATTTTTAAAATAAAGTATTTATAGTGTCATTTTCGCCAACTAGTAATATATTTTATTTTTATAAGTTTAAAATGGTATTTTTTTAATATAATGGCCACGAAAGTTTTTTTGAACTATGTTTATGAACGGAAATAATGTGTTAATTACGTAAAGTTTGAAAGCTAGTAACCAGAAAAAGTCTAACTTATTTTTACAAAGAGAAAGATGCAAAGTTATCATAATATCTTTGCCTGCTATGTCCGAGATCTGTGGACGCAGTGACGTCATGAGGAGGAAAATCGTAGCTTCAGCTCTAAGAGCGGAGTGAACTAGCCCTTCTATTCTCTTTAGCCCTGGGTGAATACTAAGTTTATGTTTTAATGTGTTATTTTTTATCCATTTAACCCATTCGAAGGCCGTGGTAACTATACTTACCACCAATTTTTAAAGTCCATATTAACTTGTTAACTTTTCAACCACTTTAAATTTATGTTTCCATTTGTTAATTACTTCAGCTTTCTTGAATAATGCTTGAATAAAACTGCCAACCAATTTTTAGTGTAAGAAAACATATAAAAGTTATAAAATGCATAATTCCTACTGAAGTTTGTAACATTTATAAAATTTATTTTATAAACAACGAAAAATAAAAGTCAATAAAAGTTCCTAATAGGTCGAGGTAAATAAATTTACAGCCAAAAAAAATGGAATTAGAATTTAAATAAATTTTTTATGAGCTAAATGAGTTTTTCTTTTCTTATACAAATTACTATTCTTATATGGATTTCAATTCCAAAAATTCTTTAATTTATTCTTATTAGAAATAAATGGCCCACTAAAGGGTTAAAGACTAATTTTCCACACCATTACATGTAAATGATTTAAAAGTTCATATGCATCCCCACTATGTTCCAGCTCTCTCCTGGTAAAGCTTTTAAAATGTTGCCAAAATTACCAAAAATTCTGAAAGCTTTTGATTTTAAATGTCTAACACCCTATAAAATATTTTGCAACAGGTGCATTAGTTCACGGGCCTAACTTAATGTTACTATTCTTGGTTTAGTAAATTCGATTTATAGAAGTTTTTCGCACCATCGCTTCTAAATTATTCAATGGTTTATGTGATATGTCACTATGTTACAGTTAAGCCGCGTTTAGTTAAGCCGCTTTAAAAAGTTGTCACAATTGACGGAAGAACAGCAAATTGTAACGTGTAGTTCGCTACCATTCATTTAAAACATTTTGTCGAATCCGAAACAGTTGACATTTGTGTAGTTTTGGGAAACGAAAATGAATATAAATCATAACAATTGTCAAAAGTTAATTTTATCGACAGGTGCATTTTCATTAGTCTTTAACAAATACTTAGAAAATACTTCCTTGGAAGGATTAAAAGTTGGCAGGTTCAGTCTTGATATATACTTAACCTTTCAACATTGATCAGTGGTCGCAGTATCTTATAAAAATTAAAAAGTGATATATCCTATTTACTTTAAACTCAGGGCTGCCAATTTTCTACGCTTTTTGTAAAAAATTTCTTCGAGTGAAGCTAAGTTTATGTTTTAATGTATTATTTTTATTCATCTAAAGCTATTTTCGACACCACTACATATAAATGTTATATAAGTTCATATGAAACGCCACTTTCTTACAGAATGTTGGCAAAATTACCAAAAATTCTTAAAGCTTTGGTTTTTATATGTCTACCACTGTATAAAATATTTTACAAAAAGGAGAGGATTTGGCAAGCCTGCAAAGTTTAATACATTGCTGACCGGCAACTTGTGGAACGTATGTGGAAGTAAAACAATATAATTAAACTTTAAAACTTTTTATTTATTATTCAACTCTTTAAAATTTCTTTTTCGTATGATAAAAAGTATAACAATCACCTACGTGTAAAGGTAAACGACAAGTATTGCAAATATATCGGGTTTCGTAAAGTTATAATAAACTGGTAGAGAATTAAATAGTAAAATTTGAAAAGTAAGGAAAATTACGCCCACTTTGTAAAATTGTCACCACGAGATCACTGCTAACATGATTGCTATGACTCGTGACCGGTCACCAACGCTTGGCCACGAAAACACGAGTTAAAATCATTTAAACTGTGAATTTCGCTATGCAAAGTTCATAATCACCTGGGGAAAATTAAAATGTGGTAGCACAATTAATATGTATTTTGTAATATTATTATGTTTGTATCTACCAGAATATTTTATCTTCTCTAATTGAATATAAATATATAAGTAGATCCTGAAGGATGAGGAAATGAATTTAGCCTCATACCGAAACTATCAACATAAGTAAAAATCTCCATCTCTAACATCAATAGTTCATAGCAATAGTTCAAAACATCAATAGATTATAACCACAACTGCCTCAACTACAATACCAGACTTGAAATTTGAACCTACTACCTCATGTTGACAATAAATTCACAGCCATCTTTACTATAGCAAGTTGCTTAGAATTATTTTCACTTTCTTTTCAGTTAAACAAGCAAGGTGCTTGCTCTACAATATCAGTCACCCCAGAGACTCTGTATACAAACTGCTTATATTTGTAAATTTTTCTGTAATTTCACGATGAATGGGATATGGGTCTTCTGCGCGGCCCAGGCGCCCAGCTTTTGTTAAATAAATAAAGAAAGAAAGAAAGAGGGAATGAATTTATAATTCGATTGTGGAAGTAATGTGAACTTTTCAGCTGCTATATAACGAAATTAATACCAGTTACCAGTTTTTTTCCACATGTGTCCGAACCCCGTGTTAATTCAATAAAGACACTGCTCTTAATTTTAAAGCTGGATATCATAATTTAAGTTGTTAAAACGGCTCTTTCCATTAAAAAATCACCAACAAAAAAAAAGAGTACTCATGGACACAAATGCGTTTCTGCTGTTATGTTGTTACTTATGCCTCTTGCGAATTACCAAGCCTGTTCAAAATCAACCACATCTTTAAAGCAGAGGGTGCGTTTCTTGTTTTTTTGGAGGAGCCATATATGGTTAAGAATATGACTTCACCCATACACACTTCACAGCCCGTTTTACAGGGAGAATCCAACCATACTCCATTCATTCATCCACAGATCGTAATTTTGATCCAAACCATTGAACGATAAATTTCTAATTCAGTACCCCCAGAGTTTGAAGGATTTTCTGACCAAAACATATTTAACATGCACCAGTCACCTTTTAATACCCTGGGATTCTTCGTCTGGTGGAATTTAAACTCCACTTTTTACATTACCACTTTTTTACATTTGAAATCACCCGTGGAGCCTCTGCTTTATGAAGTTTATATCAGGTTTGCAAATTTGTGACAAAATTTCCAAAAATTATGAAAGCTTCAGTTTTTAAAAGCTGTGTAAAATATTTTGAAAAAAGCGTAGTAAATTGCAGCTTTGCTCATCATAAATATTACATTGGTGGAGCTCTGGAGAATAAACAGTTGAGAGAAATAATGATAAATTGCATTTTTCTACTTTTTATATATTTTTTTTTCATAATTATTTACACTCAATTATTTTTATTATTACTCAAAACTCAAACAATAAACCTAATTTAAGTGGAAAATTATTACAATTAGGCTTAATTTATTTTAGATTGTAGTTAAATATAGACTACAAAAATTAAAACTTAATGATCAATCAATATTACAAAAAGCAATATTATTATAGATAATTTAGTATTGTGACAAAATTGAGAAAGAAAAATTCTACAGCTGTTGTTTTTATTTCTGAGAATTTTGCTTATGTTTATCATCAATTATTATATAATAGTAATAATATATACTAAACATCAAACTTAGTCCATTTATCAATCACAAAACTATACAAATGAATTCGGTTATGTTTTGATGGATACAATTACATTTTATTAAATTTAAATTTTTATTTAATTTTATATTATGTAATTAAAATTAAATAATTTAGCGTTAAAAAAATATTTTTGGTGATATTGTTTTATAAATTTGTTAAACGAAAGCAAAAAAAAAAAAAAAAAAAAAAACCTCGATGTAAAAGGATAATTTCTAAAATACTAGTTTATTTAATGTTATATATGTATAGTATTATAAAAATATTTCTTTTTTTTTTCGCTTATAATTGATATTAAAATTACATGGAATAAAATTTTTTTTACTATTATAAAAATATTTAATTCTTATTGTTTTCACTAACTTAATTAAAATTAAAATTAAATACCAAATGACAAATACCGATTCATTAATACGGAAATCATCAGTACAATTGTACATCTATTCTTTATATTTTATTTGTGCATTTTTAGAAAAACTAAGTTTTTTACTTGCTAATGTAAACACATTATTGCTCGCTTTTGATATTTTTTATTAAAATTCAATACCTAATACGAGGCACAAATAATAATCCAACTCTATAAGAATAAACATTAAAATCATATTTGGTTATCTAATTTTGTAATTGTTTGCCTTTTCCATAAAATACTACAATATGAAATTTAATGTGCTTCTTTTTTAATTAATAAACAAACAAAAAAAACACGAACATTAACACTGAAAGGAAAAGAACAATAATGCTAGTTAACTTATTGTCATGTTTTTTTGCTATTATAAATTTATTTAATTCTTATTGTTTGCACTTTGTTAATAAATATTTAAATTTAAAAACAAGTAAAACAATTTCAGGACAGATTCGTTCATGCTGAAGAGAATAACGCAATCGATTATCTACTTTTTATATTTTATTAGATTACTTTTACAAGAATTATGTTTCTTTTCAGGTTTTTGTTAATACATTATTTCTCACGTTTAATATCTATTATTAAAATTTAATACCTAACATAAATTTAATACCTTTAAAGCAAAACATATTACTGCAATATAAGAATACGCATTAAAATTTTATTTAGCTATCTAACATTGTAATTGTTTAAAATTTTTATAAAAAGATACAATATAAAATTTCGAAGATTGGATCAACCATTTGAAAGGAACAACAAAATGGCAAACATTTTTAGGAAAGTCAAAATCTTGTGTAAATAGGTTCTTTTTTTCCGGTCGGATAAAAAGATCAGCAGACAATAAAATGGGAAGTATACTTGGTATTTCATTTCTTGCGAGGTTACCAGAAAACTGTTTGTTTTTTTTCCTTCATCTTCTTCAAAAGAATTTGTTTTTTATTTGGCTGGAATGTATCTAAATGTTGCTCGTTTGCAAGGAGACAGAGTTGAAAGCCTAGAGATTGCCTAAGGACAAGCTAGAAGACAAGACCAACCACCCATGAGGGATTTGTTTTTCCTCTGGAACTCTTTGACAGCTTCTACTGGAACCATATAAACAAACTTGAAGAAAGAAGAAAAAATGAGCGTTTCACTTTGTCAAATTTTCGCACGTGGGACTCGAAGATAAGCAGTGACAGTATGTTAAATTGAATGAATTTTTCTCCTTCATGCTTAAAGACGTGACTTGTTTTGATGCCACTTACATTATTTTAAAAACATAAAAATGACGGTGGTTTGTTTAATATGTAATTGCTGTACTCGTTTAAGAAAATAGCAGATTTGAAATTTCTGTTTTAAATTTGTCATTAAATGCATAAAAAATGACGCTTAATTTTCAGAATTTGATTAAAGTACCCGAATACGTTAGGAGACAAAATTTTGAAATTTTTTAATAGCATTTATGTGTTTACTGTACATTAGAAATTACAAAAATAGGAAATAAAAATTTAAAAAAACGGGGAAAACTGCTAAAAAAAGACCAAAAATTGACTATTTTTATTTACTTTTTTTCATTATTCATGCTTTATTATACAGATGAAAAATTCGATTTAGAGAATAGACTAAGTATTAGACATAATATTAATATTTAGATATTTTACGGAAAATATCGAAAATTATTTGGCAAAAAAGGCCAAATGTTGAAATTAATTATTTTTAATTTAGCAGTGAAATATAAAATAATAGTTTAATCCTCTGTCCGCAGCATATTCCCTAGACGTGTATGGAAAACGTTCATGGAAAATTTTAGAAAATTTAAACTGAAATAATTTTGAGACATTGCGTATAGAATAAAGAAAAAAAAAAAAAAATTTTTTTGATGACAAAAAAGACGCTTTCTTTATAACGTAAAAGCAAAACCTCGTTTTTTTCGAAAGTAAAAAGTAGTTCTATTTAATATTTAAAACATAACATAAAACTAATATTTTCGTCAAAACTGGTTTAAAAATGTAATAAGGTACTTTTAAGAAAACCATAATAATTTGAAATACTTCAGAGTATTTAACTGGGTATATTATTAAAGTAAATAACGTTTAGGTAGTTAAAAATATTATATATAATGCATGCATAACAATAAATAGAACCCATACTTAATAATTAAGTTTTTGGACAAAGTAGCAAAAACTTAATGATGAAATATAAAATTACATAGTCTATAAAGTTAAATTATTTTTTAGATTAATTATGAAGCTACATATATAAAGCTACAAATTTACACGAAAACGCTCTGATATAACTGTTGACAATAAAGCTACACAATTTGTCTATTATTCAATCAGAACATATAAAAATTAATAATTATAATATTCGAAAGTACGACTGTTTATAAAGCTACATTTTTTTAATAAACAAGTTATGAAATTCTTTTATAACCATTAACAAATTTTCAGCATCTAATGAATCCACAATGACTGAATAAAGCTTCACATTTTCTTTAAATCAATAAATATCCCTGTTGAAATTTATCAAAACACATTTTTATGAAATTTTAAAAAATCATAAAAGAATATAAAGTTTTGATATAATCGTCGGCAAAGTTTCTTCTTTTATTGGATATCCCTTTATAGAAAATAACTGCATACTTCCTTAACACGTTGTATGCCACGCCAATTTTGCATGGCTTGCTCATCTGGCCACACGGTAAATAAATACAAACTAAATTTGCAAATATAGACAGACTTTGCTAGTTCATAAAAGGTTTAGCATGATATATCTGAAAATAGTGGTGAATTATATATGCCTACGAAATGTTTAAAAATCTACAAAATTGAATTTATTAAACCAAGAACCACAATAATTAAGTAAATTTTAAATAAATTTTCAGCGATTTCCATAAAAGAGTGTAAATTTTATAGTTCTATATCATGTTATACACTGTCAGCCAGCTGTTTTTCGCGGCCTATGTGAAAGGTCACTGTCAGCAAGCGGTGGGCAGCCTAAATGTAATTTCAGTGTCAACCACCCGTGGTTGACGCAGCCTAAATGTAATTTCAGTGTCAGCCACCGGTGGTTGACGCGGCCTAAATGTAATTTCAGTGTCAGCCACCGGTGGTTGACGGGACCTAAATGTAATTTCAGTGTCAGCCACGGGTGGTTGACGCGGCCAAAATGGAAAGTCCAGTGTCATCCACCGATGGCTGACGCGGTGTTCAACGCGTTAAGAGATAAAATAGACATATTTTATTAAATTTACAATTAGACTAATATACCTTATTTTTAAAATTATGTATGTTTATTAAACTACAGTATGAAGTTCTAATACAACTGTCGACATACTTTCAGCTTGAAATGAATCCACAAAAATCGGAAAAAAATCAATATTTTCTTTAGAACTTGATCAGAATCTTTGAGAAATCACATTAAAAAACCAAATTTTCAGACTGTGCCAGTAATAATGGAACATGTAAATTTAAAATACTCAATATGATAAAACATTAATATTAAAGTAAATCGTATATCACAACCCCTCAACATTCATGTTTCGGTCACAATCTTTGGCCATTTACAACTTACCATTAGAGAAAAGTCATGGCTTTGAATAATCGCAAGAAGCTCGTTTTCATTGTTTAAGTGTTGCTCTTGTTTATAATTAGAGTAATTTACCCTAATTGTGATGTCAAACATATTTAATAAACTGCAATATGAAGTTATAATACAACTGTCGTCATAGTTTCAGCCTTAATTGAATAAACAATAATCGAAAAAACGCTATATATTTAGTTTAGAACTTGATTAGAATCTTCGAGAAACCATATAACAAAACCATGTTTTAACATTGTGTCAGTGATAATGAAACTCAATAGATTAAGTCACTCAATATGATAAAGCTTTAATATTAAAGTAAATCACATATCACAACCCCTCAACATTCATGTTTCGGTCACAATCTTTGGCCATTTACAACTTACCATTAGAGGAAAGTCAAGGCTCTGAATCATCGCAAGAAGCTCGTTTTCAAAGTGTAAGTGTGGTACTTGTTTAAATCGTTAGATTCTATATCACAGTTTTAAAAGTCAGTTGAATAGCTGCAATTTGTTAATCTTTCAGAGAGAACCAACGAGTGTACAAGCGCAAATACATTTTTAATGAATTTCTCAACTCGCAGAAAAGGGCTTTTATTTTAAGCAGTGGGCCTCTTTAAATATTCACGAGAAGCGATAAATGTTCTTTGAATTAGAAATAATTGCAGAAGTACGGAGTTAACTCTCACGAAGTTCGTTTAAACTAGTAATTTGGCGCTCTTTGGCTCTCATCTTTTGTTTGGAGTTAATTTAGAATTTTATTTTATTCAGTCTTGCATCCCATTTAGTTCTGGAAAAAGTGTCGCAATCGCATGTCTAAATTTATGAATATTAAAAAAGATGTTAGAGATGTAGCTAAAATAGCCTTCTGTTTGAAACGAGACATGCTGGGAGCTATTTTTTGGACAAAAATTATGTGGAATTTTGAATTGCGATAAAGGAAGTTAAAAATTAATGCACTTGTAATTATTTCAAATGTTGTAATATATGATACTTCATACCAGCTTGGTCTTTTTAATTTAAAAAAAAATTCTTTTAATTAGGTTTTGTTTTTAAGCTCTTTATGTGTTTGTTATTTTTACAGATGGTTAGTAATGCTAATTAATATATTAATTTCGAATATTTTTCTAAAAGATAAGCCTATTTGTAACTTGTTTATAATGCAGACATGACAGATATTAAAAGTGAATAAGGTATTTGTTTCAAAAGAAGATTTTTTTGAAATTTATGTAATTATTATAGTTTAAACGACATTGAAAAGTGTTTTAAATATCTAGACATATTATTATTTCTTAAAGAGTAAAAAAAATATTTTAGATACATTTAAGCCCCCAGAATTTTAACAAATGCATTCTATTATGAGTAACATTAATTTTTAAAGTTGAAAATAATTTCAGTTGTCTTTTTGTTCTTAATGAGTTTTTCATTTTTTAATATACCTTTTCTAACAACTAGTTAAAATTTATTTACTTAATTTATTCAAATGTAAAACGTTAAAGCGTTTAAATATCTCAACTTAAAACTTCTAAACGCAAATTTTAGTTAACTAGTATCGATTGAATATCAAATATTTTTCATGCACTATTGCTTCAAGGGCGTTTTAAATTTACTTTTTTTAATTCAAACAGTTAACTTTAAAACCTCAAGTCTTAATATAGGTGATAAAGCAGAGGATTATTATTATATTTTAAATAATAAAAATGAATTAGTATTGAAAGTATTGTGTCTCGGATTTTTTTAAAAAGTGTCAAAAGCAGCATTGAATTTTAAAATTTTTAAAATTAAAAATATTTTTAGATTTAATGCTGTAATATTATAAATTATTTTCGAAATGCGATTTCCATTTTTTCTCATATACCCTTTCTAGAAACCAGTACAAAAATTCTTAAATTTCAAGTTTGGTGAAAAATATAATTTAAACAAGCTTTAAAAGTATTTTTAAGTACGAAGAATTGTTATTTTTTAAACAATAAAACAAAATTATTTTTGAAGATATATGTGCCCTGTATTCAAAAAATAAACTTTCAAGAACAGTATCAATTTTTAAAAATTTTTGAAGTCAAAAATAATTTTGAATTTAATGTTGTAATAATAGAAATTATTTTTGAAATGCACTCTCTATTTTTCTCATATACACTTTCAAGCAATCATTTAAAATTTAATTTAGGTAAAAATGATAATTTAAGAATGCTTTCAAAAGTGTTTTAACCTCTTCAGACCCAATGTATCACCAACTTGGGAAAAATTATAAAGTGGTGACGAACTTTTCTCAAGACTGCAGAAAACTTCATTAACTTTACTTCCAACTAATTTTATAAGATCAGTTTTGAATTTTTCAACTAACAATAAACGAAATGAAATTATTTTTCAGCAGATATGAATACTTTGAAGTATGTATATTTTTCAAAATATAGCTACCACTTTAACAAATTTATAATATCAGGTCTGAAGAGGACAAGTACGAAGAATTGTATTTTTCTTAAATAATCAAACAATATTAATTTATAAGATATCTGTGACCTGAATTTAAGAAACAAACTTTCAAGTGCTGTATCGATTTTTAAAATAAAACAGTTTTAGACGTGCTGTTGCTTTAAATGCGTTTTTCATTTTCCTAATATACCTTTTCCAGCAGCCGGTTCAAAATACGTTAAAAGTTTTATGACTCACATTTTTTATTTTATATCACTTTAATTTGTGAATGAGAAAGAAGAAAACATTTCAATACAAACAAGTTTACGCGTCTTAAATGTTTAGCTAACTTTCTTTTATCGGGCTTCGAAATTCTTATTTTTATCACTTTAAACCTAAACACACTCACACACTCGTTTAAATCTTTTAGGATCCTCTAAAGTTTTATTCACAATTTTATAGCGGGATTGTTATGAAAGTGATTGAAAGTATAACAATATTAAAATTGTTTTTAAAGTTTAAATAAAACAGTGAATTAATGCCTTAGTTTCTTGTAAGGCGCTTAAAAATATGTTGCATTAAATTTTATTTTATAAATTTGGTGAAGGTTTATAATAAATAGAGATAGATTTATTTGTATAGACAGCATTTTTGCCCTTTGACTTTTTTCAAAAGTTAGTTAACCTTTTCAAAAGGATAAAATAATTTTTTGTTTTATTTCTTTAATTGAATTGACAAGTTTAAAAATATTTCTTAACAGACTTCTTCTACAATAGGTCAATTTTACAGCCACTGTAGATTTCATACGAATTTGACCTTGTTTATGAACTCTCTTAATCAATCAGGTATGGATTTCCTAAAGTAAATCAAGAAAGGCAGTTTTGGAAAAGTAAATTACGAAATATGTAAAATTTGGCAGATAAGTATCTTGTTGATTAATATTAGTTCAATTTGCATTTACAGATTTGTGTGCTCAATTAAAGCTTATAAGCAATTAGAAGGACAGCGTGACACGCAGAGGAATACAGAGGACAGCGTGAAGATGCGTCAAGTGTAACAGTGGGATTTGAACCCGCTACCGCCATGTTTCACTTAGCGTTAAGTATCACGTAATTTTTATTAAGTTCTTTTAAAATATATAAATTGTAATAAAAAACAAATCAAAAACTAATATTTTTTTGTAAAACTATGTGCTTTCAATGGAAAGGTTATAAATTTAAATAATTTTCCAAAAGTCCCGATTTCCAGCTAGTTTAAGGCAATTGAATTTTTCCTTTTTTTTGCATTTATTTATTGGAATTACTAAAGAAAATTGAACAAAATTTTCTAATATCATAAAAACAGTAAGTACTTTTAAAAAAATTTACTATTTCTTAAATGTTACGAACAAAATATATAATAATATAATTAGAAGAAATTTTTAACTGTAAATTAAAATATTCTTTCCAAAAAAACAATATTAACAAACAATAGATAAAAAACAATAGATAAAAAAAAAACAATATTAAAGAGAGGATATACAAAAAAATTAGTGGAATTAAAAAAAAATTATAAATAATAATCATAGCAAATAAGCATGTGGTGATGTTTTAATCAACTAGTTGTGATTCATTAAATGCTTAGCATTGTGCTTTTATTATATAGTCTATGAAGGTATCCTCAATTAAAGTAGAGTAATAAAATGGTCACTACTATACCTTTATTAAACACCAAACTGCATACTAAATATTCAAGTGCTAGAAACTCAATTAAAATTTATTTTTTGTCTACAATTAATTTGTCTATTTTTGAAAAGATTAACTTTACTTAAATAAATTGCTTCAAAGTTAATTTTTTATACTATTATTTTTTGTACATTGAAGTTCGAAAAGAAGTTTTTTGCAGTATCCTTTAGTAGTATTGTAATTATAAAACTGATAATGTGAATGCACAATATAATTTATAATAATGTTGTTTATAATATCATTATTATTTATAGTACTATTTTTTATTATTATTTGCACAATAAAACTCTAAAAAATTTTAAAGATCAAATTTTCTTCATTTATTAATTTACTTTGTAGTACACTTTAGCAGTACTATCATTATAAAACTGCTAATACAAATCTGCAAAAAACTTTATAATATTATTTATAATATTGCTATTTATAATATTATTATTTATTATATTATAATGGAAATATGGTCCCTATAGTTTGGTCAGTAGAGCGATCCAATTTGTAGACCATTTTACTTTTTGTATATTTTGCAATATCTCAGTAACTTTTAAAGTGAATTGAAAATAAAAATCAAAAATCGCTAAAATTTTGTATTTTCGCAAGTAAAATTACATACTTCTAAAATGATGCAAAAAATTTTAAATTTTACACCTTACAATTCAATTTTTTTCTACTATTATTTAATAAAACAATAAAAATTAATATATATCTATTAAAATTTGCTATTCGATGAAATTATCCTTGGATAAACAAATTTATAATTGCTTTAAAAAATTCTGGAGATATGGCGAAATACACAAAAAGTAAAATTACCTTTAAAGGGTTCAAACTTTAGATCTCTCTTATGACCGAACTATGTGAACCATATTTGCAAGATTACGGCTACCTTCTCTATTTTGGGAATCAAAAATTCGATGTTTATTCCCAGAAAATACCTTTCTGTGTCTGAATTAGTAACTTAAAATATCGTCTGCACTAATTGATTAGCATTTTGGAAGTCACCCAAGATTGAGTCCCAAAACGTTAAGACTTGATCATTAAATCAAAAGTCATTTAAGAAAATCCGATTTTCTTTTTTTTTTTTTTTTTTTTTTTTGTACAAAAACTAAAGTTATGGATCGTAATGGTTGTATTAATCATCATAAAATAATGAATATATTACTTCCAAGGCATATATTCTGGAATATTTTTAACATGAAACAAAGAATTCAGTCTTTTGGGCTTTAAATATAGCAACTCTATTATAATGAGCTACAGCATGAAATCAAAATAAATTACTGAACTACGAAAAAGTCTTAGGATATCAAGCCAATATTTGAAAAGGTGTACCTTGTTTTGAAAAAATGCGTTAAAACTTATTTATTCTGTTACAATCTATTACTTAGGTAGTAAAATTCTGATGAGGCGAATAAACGTGACAAGTGAAGCTTTTAATGAATCAACCCTTCTACCCTCCTCCCAATCATTTTCCCTAGAGATCTCAAGGAAAAGTAAACACTTACTAATTACTGCGCTATAGCCAGTTAACAACACCATAGCGTAAGCCTTTAATCTATCGTTGGCTTTCATCCAAACGCTATATCCTTCAGAACTCGAGAATATAATAAGGCTAGATAAACTCAAAAATACCACCACACAATATAAAAAAAAAATTTTTTTCGATAGTTCTCTTGAAAGCAATTCATTCAAGATTTTGTCATCTTACAAACAGCTTCAAAAGCCCCTTGGTGGCCGACTCCATGTGCTTGGTCAAATATAAAAATATCCATCTTTATATAGAAAAAAGAACGTATATAAGGGGATGGAATAAAAAAAAGAAGATAGCACACCAAGCGTAAACTTTTATCGACTTGGTCGCGGTTGGCTGCTTTTTAGACTGCCAATGGCTCTCAAAGGGCTTTGGTTGTACAAAGCTTTTTCATCTTTAGAGGGTTATATACAAATGAACACTGATAAGAATAAAAAATAACAATAATTATTTTTATTACATAAAGCTTGAAGAAGAGTATGGATGAAAAGATGAATTACGACTTCCTTACTGGTTTTACGATTGTAGCTTTGTGTATATTCATGTGTTTTAATACTTAGGATTGAACAAAAATAGAATAGGGTGATATAAATTATGTCCTAAGTCACTTAAGTTTTAATGTTGTATTGAAAAGAAATTTGAGATTTTTTTACCGAAATATTTATCACGAAGAAGTTTTATTATCGTTAAAGTTAGTCACTCAATAAAAGATTTAATGATTTCAAACTCTCTTCTTTTTTTTTTTGGAAATTAATTACAATTTGAATGTAAGTTGCCTATTTAGAGAACTTAGAGAATAACAAAACTTTTTTCAAACAGGCATTAAATATCATTTAATGTGCTGGCTTGTGCTGCAATTTAAAAACTTTGCCAAGTTACCTATTAATTAAGAGAACTTGCAATAAAAAAAATTCAGATAGAGTAACAGATTTTTTTAAAACAGGCATTAAATATTATTTAATGTGTTGGTTTGTGCTGCAATTTGAAAAGTTCACCAAATTACCTATTTAGAGGGGCTTAAAATTTAAAAAAAAATGCTGAAAGAAAATGAAACTTTTTAAAACTGCTATTGAATAGCTTAATGTCTAGGTTTGGGTAGCAGTTTGAAAATTTTGTCAAGTCCTTCGTTAAAGTAAATTGAACATATGCACAGTATAACCCCATTAGATAACTTCAAAAACAACCAACATCACTGTCATCTAGAAGTATTTTTACACTTAATTCAAAAGGGCTACAAACCACTAGACAAATTTGGAAAAATTGGCAGATATTCTATGATAGAGATAACATTTATCTTATCTTTTGATTATTTTAACTTTTTTTTTTTTTTTCAAATTACATGCCAGCTGTCGTTAAAATTTTGTCAGATTCTTCCCCTGATTGTGAAATACAGCATGAAATGCTGGTGTATTTTTATGTGTAGGTTAAAGGTAATATCTTCCAAACACGGCTCTCTTCCAAACAATAGTTTTTCGAATTTGCACTCATATCAATTATTCAGATCTATGAGCGGCAGTCAGCCATCATTGAAATTTCTTTAATTTACAAAATCAGTTATTAATAAGTTTTTGAATATGACTAAAACAAAATTCAAATTGCTTTTTTCGGATTTTACATTTTTATACAATTATAATTCCGATAATAGAACAGATTTTGTCAATATCTGTTCGGCTGTTTATTTTTTTATAATTAAAAACTACCATAACATATTTTTGCTTGTAATTAAAGCATCAAAAATATTAGATGGACACCAATCTGTGTCAAAGGGTAAACAAATTCGGACTAATATTGCAAAAACATTGAACTTATTGTGAGTAATGTAACACATTACTCACAATAAGTTCAAACAAAACATTGAGAGTAATTAAACAAAACATTGAGAGTAATGTAAAAAATATCTTTATGAAGAAAAGGTGTGTAGCATTGTCGTGGAATTTTTACTGACGTTATGGCTTTAATTTTTAAATACCACAGTTGTGTAATTTCATGTCCAAATATAGGTTTATATTATTAATATATTATGATGTAAAAAAATTTACAGCTTCTAATAAATAACAACCACAATTGCGTAATCTTATATTCAAATATAGATGTTTATATTATTAATATATTATTATCCACAAGAATATCTAGTTCTTCCTAATAATTAACAACCACAGTTGCATAATTTCATATCCAAAATATAGATGTTTATATTATTAATATATTATGATGTACAAGAATGTCTTGTTCATCCTAATAATTAAAATCCACAGTTGTATAATTTCGTATCTAAAATATAGATGTTTATATTATTAATATATTATGATGTACAAGAATGTCTTGTCCATCCTAATAGCAACCCTAGCTGTATAATTTCATATCCAAACTATAGATGTTTATATTATTAATATATTATGATGTACAAGAATGTCTTGTTCATCCTAATAATTAAAAACCACAGTTGTATAATTTCATATTTAAAATACAGATGTTTATATTATTAATATATTATGACGTAAAAAATTTCTTGTTTATTCTAATAAATGAAAAAAACAATTGCGAAATTTCATATTCAAAATGTAGATGTTTACGTTATTAATATATTATAATGTACAAGAATGTCTTGTTTATCATAATATATAACAAAGGATAATTAATTTAATTAACGGTTTTCTCCTTTTTGTAAGAGCATTTCAAGGATAAAGCATGGGGTTAGAAAATTTGTAGGATAATTTATAAATTACTAAATTATTTTTACAAAATTAAAGAAGCATTTATTTGTTTTAAATCCACGATTTTTAATTCAAACTTTTGCACTTTACTGAAGCAAACCCCTTTTTACAATTAAATTTAAATCTAGTTGCTTATTACCATATAAAAAAATAAAAAAATTTATTTCAGCATATTACATAATATCCAAAGCAAAAACATATGCAAATACATTAATTTCTTTTACCTTTTCCTCGCCATTTTTATATTTAAAGCATAATAAGAGTATAAGAATAAAGACATAATCTACCATCTTCAAAAGAGAAAAAAAAAACACTTTTTTATGTTTGCAGAGAAAAAAAATTCCAGTTACTGCATAAATATATCAAGAAACTTCAAAGGAAACATTACTCCACAAACTGTATAAATCCACAGTTCTTACCGATGCGTAGAAATTATATTTGAATTACTGTGACGTAGATACATTTCAAAGAAATAAATTGCAAAGTAATTAATGATGCACTTCGTCAATCTCTTCGCCGTGTTTTGGTATTAAAGGAAAATTTCTCGCGAATAAATCTTATCCGAAATCTGGCGTTGCGGAAGGAAACATTTATGATAATTAAAAGATTAAGTATATTAATTACAACTGAGTTTCACTCTTTCTACGTCAAAAGAATAAGCAAATTATTCTTAATTGCATGTAAAAGGTTGCTTTAGTTTCACTTTGCAAGTAAGCGGTTTTGTAAATGAATCTGTTTGGTTTCTGATTTTGCACGCTTGAATATTTTGCAATGCATTAAATTCATATGTTAGAATAAATTCAGCGAAAGGTTGCTGTAGTTGTGATTCAAATGCTATCGAGTAAACAAAAATGTGTGCTTAATATGCTTGAATTATTCAATATTTTTTAATTAAAATGCGTCCTTTTGGAGGAATTTTATTAAAATAAAAAGATATTATTTCCTAATTTAAAATGGTTTTGAATTTTTTTTTTCCTAACAAGTACCTGCAGAAAGTGCACGTTTTAAATTGTTTATCTCTTTTTGTAGTTTTTGAGATGCAATGCGATGTTTTTTGTACATTATTAGAGCAACCAATATTATTTTAATAAGCGTTTGTATATCAGAAATACCAGTTTTTCAGGTTAAGTATTTCATTTAAATTTAAAAACTTTAAAAAAGACGAAAACCTTAGACCTATAGCTGCACACTTCACCTCTGACGCCTCATACCAAAACTACCAACATAAATAAAAAATCTCCAACTCTGACATCAATAGTTCGTAGCAATAGTTCAAAACATCAATAGATTACAACCTCAACAGCCTGAACTACAATACCGGCCTTTAAATCCGAACCTGCTACCTCATGTTGACAATGAATTCACAGCCATCTTTACTACAGCAAGTTGCTTAGATTTATTTTCACTTTTCTTTTCAGTTAAACAAGCAAGGTGCTTGCTCTACGATATCAGTCACCCCAGAGACTCTGTATACAAACTGTTTATATATTTATTTAATTTTTCTGTAATTTCATGATGAATGGGATATGGGTCTTCTGCGCGGCCCAGGTGTCCAGCTTTTGTTATATAAAGTAAAGGTTAAGTATTTGCTTTCTGGAATTTTAGTTTCCTGATTAAAAATTAAAGTACTTAGCAACCGTTGAAAAAAGTAATTTCAAAATAATAACAAAAGTAAGGAGGATTTCTCAAATATGTTACTTCGACAACCTTTAAGGAAAACTAGTCCTTACTAATGACTTTAACTTCCTAACTATTAGCTAGTAAATCTTAAATGGAAGTATTTTAATTATTTATGTCTCAAGAACGTTTTTATTTTTTTAAACTTTCCAGTCCAAGATATATGTTGTCAGCTGGTGTTACTTTGCCTTGCCTAAGTGAGAAACTTTGCTCACTTTCTAAGGTAACAATGAGCAGACAAAGATTCTTCTTTGAGTTGTCTGTAAATAACAGTGGGTAAGAATTTTTTGTTGCATTTATACAAATACGGGATTTTATCTAACTCAAATGAGTGGAAACTTCAAATCTGAAATCAGTGCTGCAGATTTTTTTTTTCAGAATGACATTTTTGGAATTAATTATTTTTTGTCTGAATATATAGTGCACCAAAAACATATATGGAGATATATGGTGAAGAATATATAGTAAAGATAATATTTTAAATTACGAAATCAAACACAAAAAGGGGAATCTGGGAAATATGGGCCCAGTTATTTGGTCAGGAGAGCGCTCCAACGTGTGTACCCCTTAATGTTAATTTTGCTTTTTTCTTATCTCGCTATATCTCGAAAACTTTTTAAGCAAATTGAAATTTTTTTACACACGATTATAAAGTTTGTTTATTCAAAGGTAATTTCACGCAAAAATTAACTTTTAGTGAAAATATTAATTATGTTTTATTGTTTTATTCAAGAATGGTCGAAAAAATTTTAATTGCATATGAAATTCTTTAGCATCATTTTAAAGAATGTAATTTTGAGAAATACAAAATTTGAATTAAATCTGTGAAAAGTTCCTAAGAAATTGAATTTTAAAAAAGTTAGATACTTAAAATTCGATTTCTCATGAACTATTCGACCGATTTCGATCGAATTTTGCATTTTGCCATGTAAAATTACATTCTTTAAAATGATGCTGAAAATTGGGAGAAATTTGCCTTCGTGAAAGACTTTTTGATGGAAATAACCAACATTTACGTAACATGGGGAGGAAATCCAAGATCTGACAAGCCTAATACAAAACTGTTTCCAATTTCCTGATATTTTACAGTGTGGAAATAATTCATTTCTAAAGGTCCTGTTGAGCAGGTAATTGAGTACCTTATCAACTTAGATCTGTGAAACTAATAGTAATAGCTTTTAAGTTATTCATATTTTTCTTACTTGCTTCATATATAATAACCATTAAAGGGGTAGGAATGTGGAATTTTTGTAACTTGGCTTGTACTCTTTGACTATTAAAGTTATGTAAGAATCAGGGCTGAAAGCATTTATATACCTAGATGAAAAAAAGCAAAAACTGTTACGAAAGGCATTTCGTTCTAGCATTTTTTTTCTCGAGAAACATTAAATTTCTGTAACTAACTATTTTTTTATAACTATATCATATAAATAAAACTGTTTCTTTCCAGAGAAAAAGTAGATATTGTATTGTTGAATAGTTTGATGAAGAGAATAGATTATCTCCTCCCGAAAACAAGTTAAAACTGAAATGGTTTTACTCTTTTTTCCGTCTCGCTCTCACCCTTATTTAAGATCCATAGTATTATTGTTGCCACTTTCCATACATGTCAGTGATTGTTACTAATCGTTCCTTGACAGAGTATCACTCCTCACTAATTTTTACTGTACAGTAATTTTTATCTGAATTCTCCATGGAAACGTTTCTCCATATTTTATTAGAGAATTGGGCTTAATTTTTTCACCTATAAGTAATTATCATGGAGTGTATAAACCACTAGTAAGCAATACAGACTCGAGCATTGAGGAAGTTGCTAACATTTCTATTCACGATTTAAGCATTTCTGTTGAAAACAGAACAACAGGAAAAGAAATAAACCAGAATCAAATCTATAAACTGTTCCTCTCACTCCCACTGTTAAATAAGTACATGAAATGTTTGCACGAAGTTTAAAACTGTGTGAATTAACGCCAGTTGACAGTATAATTGCCCTGTTCATGATTCCGCAAATGGGCATCACTTGCCATTTCGGACCATTCATATTCATCATGGACTTCTAATCTTGTGGCCATAGACATTGTGGATCAATAGACAACTATAGACAAACGGTGATAGACAACAATAGACAACAAGCTGGAATGCATATGAAGTAACAAAGTTTACCACTTATCTCTAATATATATATATATGATTTTGGTACATTAGCACATTGACTGCCACGGCAGTCATTGGTAGCGCGCATTGTTTAGGCCATGTCAACCATCGTTGGCTGATACTGATCATTCATCTTAGGCTGCGTCAATCATCGGTGACAGAGTGTAAAATGTGATATAAAACTAAAAACTTCACATTGCTTAAAGTAAAAAATGAAAATGTATTCGAAATTAACCTAATTTTTATATATTCCAAATCAAATTAGTATGTATTTTAATTTGTTAGTAGTGTGTTTAGATACAATACTAGCGCTAAAATACAGCGCTCGTGTCTTAATGGTGATTTTCTTAAAAATACACGTGGCAATCAACGTTTTGATTTCTTTATTATGACTTTAGTAAATAGGTAGCGCTTAAATTAATAATGCGAAAAAAATTAATACTTTTTTTTGCAAAAATTTACTTTTAGAATCAAATTTTGTTTAATTAATTGAATTTAGAAAAATAAGTTATCGTTGTTTATTGTATTGTATTAAAGTAACTAATATGGCTATTTTTCTTTCTGATTAGTAATTACTTATATTGCTATAAATGAAGTATTATTGTTGCTTCTACTTTCTTTTGTATAGACCTTAAAAAACATTGATTGTACAATCTTATTTGATTTGTCAATATTCTATCAAACTTGAGTTTCAGTTGTGAAATTGTATCCCGAAAGCAATTGCTAAAGTGATATCGTTTTTTAACATTGTTTTAAAGTAAAATGCTGCATGCCTTTTATCTCTAATACTTAATAATTCTGATAATAATACTTCTTTTTAAAGGGTATACTCTGCATGTACTGCATAAATTCTTATTCGTGCTTAATACGAGGGCTGTTTTTTAAATAAGGGTCGTTTTGTTGTGCACTCTAATAGGTGACGAGGGCGTCGCAACGAACATCATTTTGGAGGCAGTGATGACGATGACGAAGACGTGAAAAAGGCCATAACCTTGCTTATCGGAGCGGGCAGCAAGTTACCATGAAGATGGTATTCTAAATCTAGTAGTAAGGTGTGTTATGTGTTAACGTAAACTTGGCAACGATTTTGAAAAAAAGAGAAACGTATGTAGAACCAAAAAATAAATTTGCTTCCTGAAAATTTTCTTTCGTTTGGTTTTTATTTTCAAACGGCCCTTACTTAAAAATAGCCCTCGTAATTTCTGGTTAATAATGCCTAATATTTCTTTATTAATAATGCTCAAAGCTACATATTTACATGTGAAAAGGTTAATGTAGTTATAACGTTGTTAATGCTATTTTTTACGGGTACCTTTATGTGTTTTCTTTAATATGCTGTCATAAAGTGTTTTGGGGCACTAAGAGTTTCTGTTTAATTATCGGGGGCATTTTCAGAAACACCACATATCTCCACTTTGCGAGAAAATTTTTTCAGTGATAGTTAAAGGTTTGATTCTGGATTTCATAAGTATTTGATTCAAAGTTATTTTTCCCACCACTATGCATAAATGATTCAATCTCTTATTTGTTCCATTTATATCGTGGCGAGTTTTAGAAAGTATTTGTAACTATAGCATATATAAAACTAACAAAAATACTTTGACCTTTAATATCTTTTCTTCACCATTTTATAAAATCATTTGCAGGAAGTGGAACTATTCGTATCATTGAATTCGGTTGATCATGCCCGACAAGACATTTAAGAGTTTTGAGATTTTTTGAGCTCTAAAACCTATATAACATGCCTTAGTGTACTATATTACTTACTGTTGTTGTTGTTGTTGTTGTTGTTGCACGCCCCCATTGGCCAGTAGTGCTAGACCAGGTCCATGACGTTATACACCCTCAAAAAATAACCAAATTTCAAAGTCCTTGGATCCTTCTGAAAATTTCCTTGATTTAAGGTGACCATTTCGAAAGCGGGCAAGAATAGTTTGTTCCTGTCTATTAAAACCTTGGGCCAGGTCGAGAACACCGATACCATGGGTGCTTTGGGGGGACATTCCAAGTGGTCTTGTTTTTGTGTTTTATTTTTGAGAAGGTGAGGGGTGCCGACGGCACAGAGGCCTCGCAAGCACCAGCTTTAGCCTAAGTGTCTGCAATCTCGTTCCCTTCAAGATCGACGTGGTAAGGAATCCACTGCTGATGAATTTGATGCGAAATGGGAAGCCGTTTTAACTTTTTTGAGTATTGATACTCCAGCACTATCTCTCACGCTTTGCCAATTGGTCAAGTGCTGTATTGCACTTCTGTTATCAGACAGAACCCATATCTCGTTCCCACGGGGACTATATCACTTACTATATCACTGTAATGTATTACTTATTATATATTTACTGTAATACTGGCACTAATTACTAACCAAAAAGCTTTGCAACCATTTTTATTATTTTAAAAGAAACATGAAAACATCAAAAAAGTTTTACTTTTGAAATAAAAATTAATCTTCTATATAAAAGATATCTGTTCTTAGAATTGAGATCATATGGATATGTAGCTTTTGAAAAATAATACGATATCTAAAAATAGTTAATACCACTTAAATTAAACTTAATATAATTCTACTTTTTCATAAAGGCAGTAGTCAGCTCTCTTCTATGTAAAAAAACTAGATAAATTGTGTTGAACAGTACAAGCAAAGCAACAAAAGAACGATTCAAGCTAAACAAACATTTCAGAATATTCTGAAAATATTCTTAAATAGAACTTTCCAGGAACTCTTTTGCTGTCGGATCTTCGACCCCTTAAATCCCATGAAAAACACCCTAAGATTTGCTAACCATATTTCTTACACGTAATGATGCAATATATAAAAGTATTGCACTCACATATATTTCGACATTCAAAAAACCGTGCCCTTTTTATTTATATTTACCAGAGAATAAATATAACATTTTCTTACTTGGAAAATTCTGGAAAGATATAAATCTTGATAAAGCATGGAAAGGCACCAAAGATTATGTCTTTGTGCTACACAAAGAAAAACCATTTCCGATAATGTCTTTGCTAGACCAAATGCAAAGAAAAATCTCAGTTTAGGTAACAATTTGTAATATTTTTAAAGAAATGTTGTTGCTTTGATCTTTGATGAAAACAAACTATTTCATATTTTACATCAAAAAGCATAAAATGATGCACAAAATTTTGATTTCCAAAAATGTATGTATAAATGAATAAAATAAACGTTAAAAGAGTGCAATGATGAAAAAACACCTATTAATTATCAATATTTTTTAGAATCTAGTACTTTTTTAGTATCTACCGCTAATGAAACTGTAAATCATTATAAATTGTAAACAGATATTTTTAAAGAAATGTAAAGAAAAATTTTTATTTATTTATTCTTAATTTCATTTTTTTTAAATATTTTATTTTTTAAAAATTTTTTAAATAATATTTTTAAAGAAATGTTGTTGCTTTGATCTTCGATGAAAACAAATTATTTATTTTATTTTACTTTAAAAAACATAAAATAATGCACAGAAATTTAGTTTTTAAAAATTAATAAATAAATAAAAATAAATGTTCGAAAAGTTCAGCATAAAACAATTTTGTCTAAAAAAAATTTAATGCTCGATTTAGTATCAACAGTTAATGAAACTGTAGATCGAAAATTATAAATTGGAAACAAATATTTTGTTTATAGTTGCCACCAATTTTGATGTGAAGGCAACTTTTTGACAATTTTTTATTTACTTTTTCACTGTTATAGTTTTATTTATTTATTTTTTTATTTATTTTATATATGTTCACTGACATCACATATTTTCATGCGCATTAGAATCAACTTATGGGTCCATTGCGAAAACATTTCATTTAAAAACAAGCACATTTTTAGCGATAAATTTACACTAAGTCTCAATTTTATATAATTTTTTGCTAGATAACTACGGTTTTATATTTAAAAATCCACTTAGTTTACCTCAGCACCAAAAATGGTATCAACTATGCACCAGAAATTTTTTACAGTGTAGTTTTTGTCTTATCTATGAATTTATAAATTATTTTGAATCTATCAAAAAGAGACAATATGGTATTTTTTGGAAATAAAAAACAATGTTGTAACTTGAAAACCTTAAGAAACCCTAGTGAAAACCACATAACTTTGGAGAAAAAAAGTAATTTTAATTTTCTTAAAGAAATTAAACCTCCACAAAGTTTTGATTTATCTTTTGCACTTGCGATGTGCTTTCCGGGCATTACTGCTACCTATAAAAATTCCAACTAATTAATCCTATTTTCGTAGATCTGTATATGACTCCTTCGAACCAAAAGTGATCTCTTGGATCAGGAGTTATATACCCTCCTTCCTATATTTTAGGACTATCACATCCAGTACAAACTGTGACTTCCGCCTCCGAGTTTTCGCTCGCTTATCAACTCATCCGACGCCTCCTATAACTAACTGAAAGCTCCTCACGGTTTTTTTAGGTAGTCCGATCAGACCAATGTGAAGGATATCCACATTCCGAACGAGTCATTAATACAAAATCTAGTTAAAATAAGAAAGTGGTAACAAATATATGACTAAAAATTTGCTTTATTTATGAATATTATTGGTTTGCCTCATTCACTTGTCAACCACTACAGATTCAATTCTCAAATATATATGATAAATTTCTCCCAAGTACTTTAATAAAAGGTTTTGGGTTCATGCGCACAACTGGTTCCCTTTTTAAATAGTCTGCGCGGACTACTTATAAAAGACCGTGTGGAGGCTTTCTGATGTAGGAGGTGATGACTCATCTCGTCTCATTGTCAACATTACAGGCGCCCTCGGGTACAAACAAAGATGAAAGAGTCAATTGTCCGCTTCGCGGACAGGCACTCTGTATGCAACATCAATTCAAAGTTCAAGTTTTCCTGTTTTCGTACTCACAATCCCTGTCGAATCAGCTATGCCCAAACTTAGGTTACCACTTTTTATTTTCTACTATCCTCGTTCTGATTCCATACGAATACATTTATGAATCAACCGTACCGAAAAGGTTAACCATTTCGAGACTGGTGAGTCATAAATGCATTCCTCGGGTGGTGATAATCAGGGTAAAAAAAGATAAAACTGGTAGCAAAACTATATTTTTATAGCAGTTTATTTTGGGTGGGGGGGGGGTGGAATTTTTGATAGTGGTGGAAAAATGACTTAAAATGAAAAATAACTTAAATTTCCTTTCCACTAGAATATATTTTTTACAAAGTAGACCAAGTTGAATTCTCAGCATTTTTACAATCCAATTTTCAGTAACACCTTTACATAGCTGCTAACTTAGATACTAACGACCACTGAGAAAAAGTTTTCTTAGTGGTAGCAACATTTAGCGTTTTGGCGTATTAAATTTTGAAGTTTAAAGTTTCATTAAACTACCACGACAAATCAATATTTAAAAAAAATTATGTAGGTAAGATCTATTTGTTGGCTTATATATGCTTATAGATGTTTTATTAGTTTTGTTTTTATAAAATTCTTCCAAACTTAATTGCTGTTTAACTTACACTTTGTAAAATATTTTTCAACCATTGTACAAGTTGGGTGGTATAATATACAATAGTAAGTGTATAAACATTGCGTTGTATCTATGCTGAGCCAGTGCCCGATAAAAAACAGGTTGTAGGTTTCTAAATGAAAACTCATCCATTTAAATTTAAAACTATCTAACACACTTATCTCAAGCGTTGTTTTAAAAAGACGGTAATTTTTTTTCTCCAAAAATTAGTGGTAGAAGAAGTCTTTCATTATTAATTTTATTTTGCAGAATCAAGTATTTTTGCATAGCTACCAACTTGTATATTGAAGTCACAGTAATGACGAAATCGAGAAACAATTCACTAGGAACTTCGCTACACTAAATCCCTGCTTCACACTTAGGACTTAATTTAAAAATAAAAAAAAAACATTTCGAATAAGAAATTTTTTTAAAATTTTTAAATAAGAATAATGAGGTATGTTTTTGACATGAAAGACAATAAAAATCAAGACAAAATTAATAAAACTCTAATATTTAAAACTAACTGCTTGAAGATGTGAATATTAAAATTAACAAAAAACACTAGTTGAAGAAAACATTTCAGAGCATCTAATGAATTAACAATCATAAAGGCATTAATTATTAATAAATTAAGTCTAATATAAATATATCCTTTCCACCACTATGTTACAAATAGTAATTTATTTGAATAAATCATTTTCACTTAAGAAAAAAATTTTAATTTAATAATTTTATCATAAATTTATAATAGCTTATTTTGAATACAATTTTATATATGTATTTCAATACATTTTTAATTGTTTTAATATTATAGATAGTTTGGCGTAGTAGTAATTAATTTATTTCAATTAATTTAATTCAATTAATTCAGCGTTAATTCATTTCAATTTATTTATATTTGTTTTATTTATTTAATTTATTTCAATTTATTTATATTTGTTTTATTTATTTAATTTATTTCAATTTATTTATATTTGTTTTATTTATTTAATTTATTTCAATTTATTTATATTTGTTTTAATTAATTATATTCTATTATTCGTTAATGATTTGAGGCGTATGCTTTTGCACATTGGCTTCAATATAATCCTTAGACACATTTTTCTCCTTATTATCGTATTTTTATATCCTTTGTGGGTAGCCTACCTGTTGCTGAGACTTTTTATTTGTTTTAGTAAGACCATTTCTGTGTTTTTTGATTAACACGTTCACGCCGGCGTGACCCACCGGTGGCCCACGCTAGATTGTCTCATCGGGCGGCGCATCGGAGTAAAAACTGGTAACAAATAAATTTCATTTTTTAGTTTTTTTTTTCCGGGAATAATAAAAATTCATAACTACCAACTGTTTTTAGCGGATGCAATTTTTATATCGAATTGCTTCTTCGCCGTGATAAATTTCCTTACAGTGAATTGTTATTGTTGAGAATAGATTAACTCCTCCCGAATATTATCTAATATTGAAATAGTTCGTCTGCCAGTATTTTCTCTTTTCCGTCCCACTTTCAGGCCTGAACACCCAGCGTGAACGTGTTAATTCTGGTTGAACTGGAATTTTCTTCTACCGAAAACATGTTTCTGAGTTTAATATTCAAATCAAGTTGTTAATAATTCAGGCTTGATTTTTTAAAATTTAAAAAAAAAAAAAAAATAGCTGTGTTCTTCGTCGAATTTATATCTATTAATTTTAAGGTTATATTAGTCCCTTCCTTAATATTTTGCACTTCATCTCCAGATGCTTTTTCCTTCTATCAAAAAATTATTCTCATCAAAATTTCGATAGAAAAATATTGTAATTCTTGGAAATGTTGTTCAGTAATATTTTTGAATTCCTTTTCTTTGTTTTTAAAACATAAGAAAAAGATTTTGTTTCAAATTTCTCACCTTTCACAAAGCTAACTGGTTTTTAATAAAGTTTTTTCTTCGAGTTACAAGAATTTAGTTGATAATTTTTCAGACCTAGTTTGCATATCTTAAAATAATTTACGATGTTTTTCACATAATTAAATCACATGGCCATTGAATCACATGGAAAATTAATGCTGTAATTAACAATTACTCAAATATACCTTTTTTAATAAATAAAATTATATGGAATGTAAACTCTCTAAAATATTTTCTGCAAATAAAATTTTAAAAAAATAATAACTATGTAGAGTGCCCGATTACGAGAAAATGCAAAATTCAATTAATTTAAAAAATTTAAAGACTAATTTGTTCTACAATTTTATTTGGAAAAGTTTATCATACTGGTTTACTAAACTTTAATGCAAACAATTCTTTTTTTTCCTTTTTAAATGATTCGTTTCTGTTTTACAATTAAATAAAAACTATTCTTATAAAGTTGTTCGATTATTTTTTTTAATTAATGTGCTAAATTTTTGTAAAAAAACAAAGTGTCTTTTACCGTTATTAAGATACTAGAAAACTCATTAAGTTGTCTTAGCGTATTAATGTAAATCGATCACAGTTTCAAAAGAATATTCCACAATTAAAAAATCTTACCATAAAAAACCATGAGTTTTTATAATTTATAATTTATCTTCTCATAAAGTTTATAGTACAGATGTAACTTAATTTCTCAGAGAGAACTCATTTTCTCTCTCTTTTAAAATTATCAGTTAGTTTTTGAGTTATAATTTTAATTTTAAAAACATACGCATGCATTAAATACTTAATGTCTGTAACAAAGCATAGAGGAGAAGAGCTCTTTGTATCTATAGCTTAGCTTTTTAATTAAGGTAAAAAACTGTTTGTACCGATTACACTTCATCAACTAGTAAGCTATCGTATTTGAACATTCTAATTTTCAGAATTTAATTTATGAATCAGCTACGTTAAATATGCTATGTTATGTCATGTATCAGTTAAGTCTTTAATATTATTCTCTACAAAATACTAAGTTTCTTATAGTTATGTATAAAACCTTGATGTTGTTATTGTATCATTGAATACGAAAAAAATAATAATAATTAGAAAGGTGAAAAAATTTCGAGTTACAACATACGACTGACAACAATAAATTAAAAATAAAGTCCTTCATTGGAAGAGAAAGACTTGATATAGTTTATAATGTTTAAAAAGGAACAAACTCTCCCCTCTGTCCCTCCTTGTGGCGGTGAAACCAAGAATCACACCCGCTCTTATAAAAAATCTCCCAACTGGAAGAGGTGAGAAAACCATAGTCGGATCGTGAAACACCACTGAATTGATAAATCACTTTCCGGGCATGGTTTCCTATGCAGTTTTAATCCTGATAATTTGTCCGAACTCCCTAGAAGTTTATTGTAGCATTTATGAGAATCCAAGTTTTATATGACGTTTCCAAACTTGCACATTTCGGCGAATAATTAACTACAATGACTTTAAACAAAATATGATTTTTAGGGGCAAAACTAACTCAAAATTTGAAATCCCCACCCACAAATCAGGAAAGAGTATATAGTATTGGTATAAGTATAAATGTAAATTAGTATAAATATTTGTATAAGTATAAATATTTGTATAAATGTAAATTAGTATGAATATTTGTCTAAGTATAAATATTTGTATGAATGTAAATAAGTATAAATATTTGTATAAATGCAAATAAGTATAAATATTTGTATGTATTAGTATCTGTATAAATGTATCAAAGAATTCGCTCCCCAGTGTAAATTTTACGCATTATTTTTTTTTTCCTTTGTTCAAATAAAATATGTAGACCTTCCTCACTTGAGTAATATTTCAAAAAATTACAGTATATAAATTTTCCTTAAAAAATTCATAAACTTTTTTAGGTGCTAAATGTATGTTTTTTTCTCAACAAATATAATTAAAATTTGAATTCTACGCAATTTTATTGTGCATTAATTTCAGTGAGTTCATAATTCACTAATGCTTTGATTTAATAAAAATATAGCTTGAGGTAAAAAGTATATTGCTCTGATAAAAATAAATTTTTAGTTATAAAAAACTTAGATTCTTACTTAAAAAAATATATTACAAAATAAAGAGAACGAAATAATAAATATGAATTTCAAGTCATTTCTAATGTCGTTCAGCAATTCAGGGCAAAATTTGCAGTGAACACATCCCCGCCTATTTTATCCCATTTATGATTATTGTTTATTGAAACTACATACATTTGCAGGCTTGTTTGGCGGGCGAAACCACTTAGCCATCACCTCCTACATCAGAAAGCTTCCACACGGTCTTTTATAAGTAGTCTGCGCAGACTATTTAAAAAGTGAACCAGTTGTGCGCATGAACCCAAAACCTTTTATATAAGTCATGCAGAGCAATTTATCATATATATTTGAGAATTGAATCTGTAGTGGTTGACAAGTGAATAAGGCAAACCAATAATATTCATAAATAAAACAAATTTTTAGTCATATATTTGCTACCACTTTCTTATTTCAACTAGATTTTGTATTAGAAGACTCGTTCGAAAAGTGGATATCCTTCACAGTGGTCTGATCGGACTACCTATAAAAAACCGTGTGGAGGCTTTCAGTTATAGGAGGCGTTGGCTGAACACAGCGCTCTTCGCAAAATATTTTATTGAGTGGTAATCAAATAAAAACTAAAGCTTGCTGAACTTTAGTCAACACTTTAAAGTCACACCGCAAGCAGGTTGGAACTACGCGGCTTTTTTTACAAGATTTCGAATGATTTTCAACCAGATTGGCACAAACTGGCTTTTTATATAAGACATCAAAACAGTGTCAAACAGATTGGCACAAACTGGCTTTTTATATAAGGTTTCAAATCATTTACTAGTAGTGGTGTGGAAAATAACCTTAAATCAAATTTATAAAAGAAATAATAATACATTAAAGCATAAATTTAGCTACCACTAGAAGAGATTTTTCTAAAAAGCATACAAAGTGCAAGGCCTGGGTATAAAAGACATAGTTTCATTAAAAAAACTAAAACTCCGCAACTTTACTGATTATAGTATGTATAACCACTTTGTAACAACTTTCTTAGAAAACATTCCTATGTTATAGGAATAAATAACTACATTAAAATCTTTCAGACAGAAATGCTTAAAGAGGATTCAAAATCTAAACCAAGCTTACCTTTTCACAAGTGATGCAATTATCTCAAACAAATTCTAAAATGAATTTTACACTATTTAATTTAAATTTTTCCAAAAGTAGCCAGTCCCAGGGTCAAATAACTTAACTATTTTAACTCCACCTGCCCATCGGGTTGTAATCGATTTTAGTTGGTAATTTTATAGGTGCTGCAGACGAGCTCACTGGCACTACCATCGATTCTATTTTATTCTCTGGCACTACCATCTTATTTTAACTAGATTTTGTATTAAGTGACTCGTCTTCACAGAGGTCTACCTATATAGGGGCCGCTGCGCGGCCCAGGTGCCCAACTTTTTATAAATAAAGAAAGAAAGGTCTACCTATAAAAATCCGTGTGAAGGCTTTCAGTTATAGGAGGTGTTGTCTGGGGGCTCCAGTGATGTATCTGAGAAATTTATTTTGAGATTTTCTATTAAGTGCCTTTTTAGTAAACTTGTTTACTTTCATAGTGGTCTGATTGGACTACCTACAAAAAACCGTTTGGAGGCTTTCAATTATAGGAGGCGTTGTCCTGGCACGCACCGGCCGCAGGGATGACGTAAAATGTCCTCAGTGGTAGATGGATCATGGGTTAGAATCTACATGTCGGTGGGCTAACCGTGGCAGGTTCTTATATTTTTCCTCTACTTGTTATGCAAATTTGGACTAGTTTCATTAATAAATACACAAAGGGAAGTTTGTCCCAATGCTTGATCCAGTTCCCTTGTCTTATGGGTTGGGCTTAAAATTAGAAGGCTACGGAGTAGGAAAGTGACAGTCGTTAACTCAGAATTGGGTAGGTTGTTGAAACTGATTATGAAATAAAATAATATAATATAAAATAAAAAAGCAGTATAGTTTTTTTCTAGCATTATATATCGTATTACATTCAAATCCATACTCAAATTTAATACCCGCATTTTTTAAATATTTTTTTTTGGTGTTTTTAACAAGCAATAGAATTGAATGATTTAAATTTGCTAAACTTTCCCTGATCTAAATTTCTACTATTGAAACTTTTACACACAAATTAAACCGGTATATTCGCTATGAGGAAAGAAAACAAACATATTTCCAATTAATTACGAAACTTACCTTTCACAAAAGCGTCAGATATTCTCAAACAACTTGATTGCATTGTAACTATTAAAACATTTCAATATATTATTTACATATAAACTCCATAACATGTAACTGCATTACTACAAGTAACATTTCCTATCTAATTTTGAAGGTATTCCAACACAATCTTGCAGTTGGAATCTAAGAATTCGTTTTATCCTCACAGTTGATTAAAATTTAACCCGGAAATTTCATAGAAGTTGAAAGCTTAGGATTTCATCCAATTAGCTAAGGCGGTTCCACTGTATCTGACTGCTACTCAAAGAATTGAAGCGAAAAGTTTACTTCCGTTCAAAGTATTTCAACAACATTAGTTCTAGAGTTTAAAGAAAAGCTGGTGCAATAATGTCCTGTTCAGACACGACAGAAACATGAGTTATAAATTAACAGGTATGTTGTCAGAGAGAAAATAAGAATGTTTAAAAATTGGAATTGTTATAGCGAAAAAGTAAGTTTTGTTATCACTTTTCTATGCAAATCTGAAAAAAAGAATAGATTTTGCTGACATGTAATTTATTTATTTTCAATTTAGTAATAACAAAAAATATTATTAGCACACATGAAGGACGAGATTTTAAATATTTATATTTTTGACACTATCACAAACATATAAATAAATAATACACGAAATTTAGAAAAAATGTACCAAGTTATAGTAATGTTTTTCAGTTTCAAATGTTTGCTGTTTGAACCTTTTATTACATGACAAACGTTTAATTTGTAATCAAGTTTTCTTCACATTTTATAATTTCACACTATGAAAGATTATGCAATCGTAAAAGAATGTTGAGAACGTATAAGTGTTCTTGAAATTTCATACAAGTTGAAGGATTCAGATTTCTTCCAATTTATTTTTCTCAATTAAATGAAATTTATAAAAAAGTGTTGTTAGTATAAAACATGACTAACACAAATGAAGTACAAGGTCTAATACATATATACTTTCGAAACTATTACAAACATGTAAAAAAATAATACACAAAATAAAAGAAAACTGTGCCGATTTATTTTTTCAGTTACTAATGTTTGACATTTGAACCTTTTTTTCTATGACAAACATCAAATTTGTCAACAAATTTTCGTTCACATTTTGCAGTTTCACACTGTCAAAGAAAATACAATCGTAAAAGAAAGTTAGGAACGTGAAAGGTTCATTGAACAAGTTGAAAGCTTAGAATTTCCTCCAATTTATACATTTCTTTTCAATTTAGGGAATTTTAATCAAATAAAAATGTTAACAGGAAGTATTATAAGCACAGACTTTTTTCCCAATTCCCACCTGGATAATGACCTAGGTCATACAGGCACCTGAAGGGCAGGTTTGGCCACTCTTTCTGGGGCGCTATATTAGGTGGGCCAACGTTGCTCCCATAGTAAGGACAGATAGTACAGAGAAGGAAAGAACATCCATGCCTTGCCCGGGATTCGAACCCAGAACCTTTCTGATGTCAGGGCAGTTCCCTAACCCCTACACTGGCCTGTCAGCTTATAAGCACAGATAAAGGTCAAGATTTTAAATATTTATACTTCTGAAACTATTACAGACACATAAATAAATAATAGACGAAATTAAAGAAAAATGTACCAAGTTATTTTTTCAGTTATAAATGTTTGACGTTTGAACCAATTTGCTACTTGACAAACAACTAATTAATAATAAAGTTTTCCAAAAATTATATAGTTTCACACTGCCAACGAATATGTAATTGTACAAAATTCTTCATTTTTGTGAAATTCATTATTTTCAGAGGTAAAAATTTCATTTTTTTCAACAGTTTCATTGGAATTTGAATTTGAAGTTGAAAGCTTAGAACATCATGCAGTTTATTTATTTTAGTGAATTTATTAAAATAAAATTGTTAACACGAAATATGAGCAGCACAAATGAAGGACACAGTTTAAAGTATTTATATTTTCGAAACTGTTATATATTAAATTATACACGAAATTTAAGAAATATGTACTATTTTTTTGAAGTGAAATTTCTTATGCGACTTTCAACAAAGTTGCGTTAAACGTTTAACGCTACCGTTGTCATGGAAACTAGATTTATCTTTACTTTCGTTGAGCGCACGAGGTAAGAGAAAAACATAGTGGTAATATAGGCGTTAAAGAAAACAAAGCGATATTTTTTTTAAATTCACCATGAATACCTTACTGAAATTTAGAACATTTAGAAATAAGCTGATTTCTTATTATAATTTTTTTTTTAAATATATTTTATTATTAATATTTTTTAACTGAGCGAAAAATTTTTTAAATGAAACAAAGTATTGTATTTAAAAAGTTAATAAGCATATTTTTTTCTATTAAATACAATTGAAAAAATACTTTGATGCACATAGATACTCTGCTTTAGATACTTATTTTTCTATGTTTTTATTTTTATTTTTGCCGGTTATTATTTTATAAGTGAAACTTCTAATGCGACATCCAACAAGGTTGCGTTAAACGTTTAAAGCTACCAAGGAGGGGGTATGAAAGCACTGTAGCGTTGAACGTTCAACGCTCCTGGGGAGGGGGAATAGAAAGAGACAGAGCGAGAGTGAATGCGTGGCACTTGAACGCATGCGCGTAGAAAATGATAATTAAAAGATTCGATCAATTGTGAATTAAAGTTTGTCTTAAAGAAACAATATGATTTCACTAAAAATCAATTTATACCCCTTCCTATTTTCATTTCCACATTACGAAGTTTCACTTCTTCCGCGTGGAGGGACTCCACGCACTATTTTTTTTTTTTTTTTTTTGTAACAAATGTCTGAAGATAGAACATATTGCTGCATTAGAAAACTTTAATTTGTAATCAACTTTTCCACACATTCTGTAGTTTCACTCTGTCAGTGGTTCACAGCGCTTTTTTTAAGTTCTTGCAAGTTAAAAAGCATTTCTAATTGAATTATTAGTTGTGTTCTGAGGAAAGGTCAAATATTTTTGCATACCAATCAGCATGAAAGTATTTTAATTAGTAGTTACACTGCCTAGTATTTTATATTAAATTTTATTTTTAAATTTAAACTCTATACAACTTTCAGATGCTACTTTAATCTTACACACACTCGCGTATTAAGGTTACTAAGCAAGAATCTTTAGAGTTTTAGGCAGAATGCCATTTTTAATGTTTTTCGTTATTTTTTTACTTTTGTCTTTATTGCTACTGTCTCCTTTAATATAAGTTTTTTAAAAAAATTTCTGCGATATATATATATATATATATATATATATATATATATATATATATATATATACATATATATATTATAATATACATACTAATTGCATATATGGCCCTGTAGAGTACACCTCAATTTAGTCACAGGTGTACTGCAGCATACCGCTCTAATAGCTGCCATCGCATACGATACTCGATCACCCCTTATATTTATATACGGCGCCATAACAGCCAGGTGGTATGTTTGTGACATCTTTCAACCAATTGTGGCGCCATCCATGATGGGAGTCATAATCAGCAAGGGTGTTGCAGGACTGCCTCCACTCTATTACCAACCTTTCCTGGCCTGCTTGATCCTCAGATTTATCACCAATCGATCATATCTTGGTTCACTTGAAGTGGCAAATCGGACAAAGTTAGTCAAATTAGAGACGTGCTTAGCGCAACGAAGTGGAATTTTTTTGACAAAAACATTTGAATGAGTAAGGCTAAGAAAAAGAGCATTGGCAATAGATTATATCAATTAATAGCCAAAATACGGATTCATTAACTTCCCTTGGCGAAAACTATGCCAATGCTATGCTAACGTACTCATGGGTCTCGCAGTTTTGATTTCTTGGAAGACGGACATATCCTGTTTGGCTTAGCCCTGCAACCACACCCTTTTGGGCCATTTTTCAAATTTATAATTTGATAATTTATATTTATATTAAAAATTAAGAATGATCTATAATTTCGAGAGCCATAATTTGAGGAAATAAATAATTTTGATTATTTATATTTGAGTCTTGCTTTGAGCTGTTTATTATGTTCATTATATAATTGCTCGCCAGTATTACTCCGGAATAAAGATGGAATTATATCAATAAACATTTTTAACTAATGGTTATTCATTGAACCTCTTGAACAAACCGTTTTTTTATCTTAACTATAAATCATAATAATCTTTTCATAAATATAATATGAAATCTTTTTTTTTTAATATATAGTTCAAAAAAATGAGAAATGGAACTTAGTAGGAGCCACACTTTTCTTTTTAAGAAAATATTCTATAGTTATTGAGAATATCACCAAAATGAAGATCGTCTCACAAAAAGACTTGAAAAATGAAGTTGTATTTCCCACAAAAAAAAGATCTTGTAAATGACATTTGAGTTCTCAAACAGAATGTATAACTTTAAATCAAGGAAGAACCTATTTTTCGGGTCCTAATGTTCAACAAAAGTTTCTCTTTTATTTCATCGAACAAGAGAGAATGCATTTTAATTTAAAATTTCCTCCGAAACCTAGAAAAAAGAGCTCTTCTGTCACAGTCGGCCACGGCTCTATATACAGCATCATGCATAATGCATTATCTACGGCCGAAATACAAATCCACTCAGTTGAAACCCGGTTTCTGGTCAGTAGATTTTATTTTTGATCAAATGATCGATTTTAGAGGTTTTCGCCACGATTTTTGTTATTAGTCCAGACGAAAAGAATTGCTGTTGAAGCCGAATTTCTATGTGCATCTTTTATTTTTCTGAACATCCCATAAAACTGTCATCATGTCTCCAAGAGTGATAAAATATAGAGATAAAATACGAAGATCGGTAGATATTTCGTCTTTCAGACGTGTTCTGCCTAGGGGCAATTATAACTTGAACTCTTATGGTTATTTTAAAGCGATTTAGTGAAAAGGAAATATCAGTAATGGGCTCTTTCTCGCTTTAAGGGCATCATTGTTTACGTTAGAGATCAAAGTATAAGAAAACAATCATTTTATCATTGTTATCTTAACAAAGAGATTTTATAGTATATTCAAGTGACTCTGTTTAAAATAAAATATTTTAGAATATATTTAATAGTATGCCTTATACTAAAATGTTAGTTACATTTTATTTCATTTTACTTTCTAACCGTCATTGAATAGCCTATCAAATTTAGATTTTACGACTACTTATATTCAACTCCACATATTTGCAATATTTAACCCAACCCAGAAGACTAGGAAATTCGTGAATCAAGTATTGGGAGAAATTTGCCTTCGTGGAGGACTTCTTTGATGGAACTAACCCGTATTCAAGTTATATGGAGAGGGAAACCATGAAAACCTCCAACGGTTAGCCTGACGACAAGGAGACTCTACTCCATGATCCGTCTACCACTGAGGGTATTTTACGTCAACACTGTGGTCTGTGCGAGCCGGGTGCCGAATTTGTATCGACCAGCAATCGCTGGAATTCAAATCCGGTTCACCTCATTGGGAGGCGAGAGCACTGTCCCTTAAGCTACCTAGGCTCTGTTAGTTACATTTAGCTGCAGATTTTTTTCAAAATGGTATTTAGTTTAGTTCATTTTTCGTCTTATAATACAAATTTATAAAGAACGTATAATTTTATATATATTCATATACACTTGTCTATTGGTTTGATAACAACAGTTAAGACAAAAAAAAAACATATGGTCTTAATGTATCGTATCATATACTGAAATGTATTATCTCCTTTTATCTACCACTCCTTGTGTAGCAGATAAGTGGAGGCATCTAGTATTCACTCGAGTGAATTTAAAAAGAAATGTCTTGCATAGGAATGTATTATTAATTTGGTTAGAAAATTTATCTTGTAGGATAGAAAAACCGATTGCAGATTTGAAATCAACGACGCAATAACAATAAGTTTCGTTCAAAACTCACTTGCAGCAAAAACAAGAAATTTTTTTTCGCTATTCTTTATTTTGCTAACATTTTTTAAATAATACTATTTATATGTTACGTATTTTAGACTCAAAATCAGGTAATGATATAAACAGGCCGGATAGCCTGGTTGGTAGGGCATCGGGCCCATGTCCATGAGGTCATGAATTCGATCCTTGCCAGCAAAAGACTCCAAGTGAAGTAACTGGTCCACCTTGAAGCTGTCGGGTGACAAAGTCCTCCGTGTTCCCAGAACAAATCATAGCTCTGGGGGTACTGGATTGGAAATTGATCGTTTTTTGGTTCAGATCAAAGTTACGATCTGTGGATGTATGTATGAATAGAACCGCTCTATAATAGGGTTGTGACGTGTGTGGGGCTGAAGTCTCATTCTTGGCCGTAGATGGCGCCACTGAAAAGCAATAAACGCATTCTCTGCCTTCAGTGCGTTTGATTTCACCAAACAGTCTCGCTGATATGGGTAAGGACTATTCAGGTAATCCAGTAAAAAAAGAAATATGCTTTAATATTAAAATTTTTTGGTTTGTTTCTGTAAAAAAGTTCATATTTTATCGCCTTATTTTAAAAGCCTGAGATAACCCCCACCGAGATTACTCAGCCCTAAATAATTGTTAGCTAAAGGAAGGAAATAGCTTTCAGCGTTTTTTGATATTATTCAAAAATATGAAATTTAAGCCCGGGATAGCCTAGTTGGTAGAGTGTTGTGCCCTTATCGAAAAGGTCAAGAGTTCGATCCCAGCCAGTCGGAGACTCCCCGTATACTAAATGGTGACTGATGCACGTTAAATCTGTCGGGTTACAAAGTCCTCCATATTTCCATTTCAAATCATACCTCTGATGTAACTGGTTGATTGTTCACGGGTTCTGTTCAAAATTACGATTTGATGATAAATAAATGCATGAATGTTGGAATGGGTTCACCCCATAAACAGGTTGTGACTTGTGTATGGTTGAAGACATATTCTTGGCCGCAGATGGTGCGACTGAAAAGCAAGAAATGCCTCATCTGCCATAAACTTGCCTGGTTTCACCAATCTGGCTTGCTGGTATCGACAAGTGGAATTAGAAGCAACAACAAAAAGTTTAAAATTAAAATTTTTAACTCATTTTGAGGGACATTATAAAACTTCCTGGTATTGCAAATAAGGAAATTTTAAGTGTTCCTTTTAATGTTTTTAATTTTAATAAATTCAATAAAAATGCGAGAAATGTGCAAAAAAATTTTAAAATAAAAATTATGCTAAAAAAAATTTTACAAAATTTATCACTTTTATCAATTTTACCAAAATTTTATCAAAGTTTTATCAAATTTTGTCAATTTTATCAAATTTTATGAATTTTATCAAATTTTATGAATTTTATCAAATTTTATCAAATTTTATCTTTTTTAGAATTCACTCTGTGTGGCTAGGTTTATTCAACCTTAATTAGAAAACCCTATTACATGCGTAAACGTATTTGAATATTTTTAATTTTTATTTCAACTTAAAATTATGTCTTTCAACATTAAAAATATTTGTGTTATTTTAAATAAAAATATACATGCATTCAATTGTCTTCATCATTTTTGCTATTATTTAAAAATAATTTAAAAATTACGAAAGTTACAATTTTGCCCTCCTTTGAAAGCGCAATAAAAAATTTCTGATGATTCATATAATGAAATAAAAACGAAATATTCTGAAATTTTTCTTTAAAAATATAAGGTTCAGTTATACCTATAAAATTAATTCGGAATTTATAAGCAAAAAGATTTTGCGGAAATGCTAAGTTTAGAAGCAGTTTTAAAAGTAAAAAAATTACATTGAATCCTTCTTAAAATTCAGTATCACTGATCATCTCTAGTTGAGCTGCTGAATCTTAACTGGAAAACTCCACCTCGTACGACCATAGAAAATCCTATCAAAAACTGTATTTTAATTTTTAAAATAACATAAAATAATATGCTTTAATATTAAAATTCTATGTTTTATTTTAAATAAAATTAACTCATATTTAAGGTTAGCATTCTTTGCTACTATTGTTCAAAATCATTTTTAAAAGAGTCTAAAAAATGTCATGTCGTTAACAAGCCTTATACTAGGTTTTGATATTTAACTTAATAAAATAAATATAAAATACATATGATCTTTTTAAAAATTGTACATTCCAATGCAGTAAAAAATGTAAGAAATTCAAGAAAGATAATATTTTTTTACTAAAATTAGAACAATGCCAAAGTTTACAAACTTTTTCAATAAAAGCGGTTTTTTCTTAACATTCACTTTCACGATCATCTCTGGTTGGATCTATTGAATCTTAAATGGAAAACCTATTTCACGAGACCATGGATAATCAGATTACAAATTTCAGGACATCATTCTCAATATCAAGCCTTATACTAAATTTTTGATATTTTACTTAATAAAATAAATTTGAATATCTTAAAAATTTTAATTTAAATTCAATAAAAATATAAGAATTTCACAAAAAATATATTTTTCGAAAATTAAAACACTGTTAAAGTTTACAAACTTGATTTAATCAAAGTAAATTTTTCTTAACATTCAACTACCTACACTGATCATCTCTGGTTGGAACTATTGAATCTTAAACGGAAAAACCTATATTACGTTACCATGATTAATAAGATTAATAACTTTTTTAATCAAAGGGAAATTTTCACTATCATTGATCATCTCTGGTTGGACCTATTGAATCTTAAAGGGAAAAACCTATGGGTAATCATGCGGCAACCATGGGTGATCAGATTATAAGTTTCAAGATATCATTTTCGATATCAAGCCTCATACTAAATTTCTGATATTTTACTTAATAAAATAAAAAGTCCCGCAGTGGACTGATCGTTAAGACACGGTTCCCAGCAGATCACCGAAGTCAAGCATCACTGGCTGCGGTCAGTGTGCGGGTGGGTCACCACTTGGATCAGTCTGCGTAGGGACCGAGGGTGTGCGGTATTGGTCCTCGTTAAACTGTGCTACCGTAAAGTGCACGACTTCGCGCGCAGGTCGTTGGGCTACCGAAGCAGGGGTGCCATCCCCTCTGCAGAGCATCAAAATTGTGATGGCATGTCTTCGGATCATCCTCAGGGATGTTTCCCAGACCGTCGCCAATAGCCCATTGTGCAGCTCTAGTGCGACGTAAATGAACTACAACAACAATAATAAAATAAAAATAAAATAAATTTGAATTTTTAAAAAAAATTACATTTCAATGCAATAAACAACATAAATTCTCAAAAAATATTTTTCTCTAAAATTAAAACAATGTCAAAGTTTACGAACTTGTTTTAATCAAAGTGGATTTTTCTTAACATTTACTATCATTGATCATCTCGGGTTGGATCTATTGAATCTTAAATGGAAAACCCTATATCACGCGACCAAGGGTAATCCGATTATAAATTTCAGGATCACATTAAATAGAAACACTAAGTAAACAACGTAGCTTCCTTTAAACCAAAGGGTTTCTAGATAAATCCTTTCCCTACTTCCATGAATATTATATATTAAACCGAGAGAAAGGAGTATTAGTTCCACTACTGAGTTTTCTGTGAATTATGCATATTTTAGGGAAGATTGGACAACGTTGTTGTAGATTTAACGACAACATTAAGTGATTTCCGTCTTTGCCTTCGTTAAGATGTCTATTTTATGATGTAACTCACCTTTATGGAAGTAAAGTTTGAGAACAGAATATTAAATAAGTTCATATTTCTTTAAATATATTTATAAATTATGGTATAAAAAATATTAAAAGTTAAAAACATTAAAAACTGCAGATACATTTTTTTAAGGTTTATTAAAAAAAATTAAGTTGACCGTTACATGTATGAGTTACGACTACGATCTCGTGCATTTTCATTGTCAATTATCATGTTAAATTTTGCCTTTCAAGACTTTCCATTGAAAAAAAAAATTGTAGTATTTATAAAAAATATGTTTTTAAAGTGGTTAGTTAATACTATTAGTGGTTATTTTATATTATATGCACAACTACGATCTCGTGCATGAATGTTTTCTTTGTCAATTATCATGTTAAATTTTGCATTTAACACTAGGTTTACGAGACGCGTCATTTTGACTCATTTCGAGTTTTCTACGGAAAATTACAAAACCCGTTGGAATATTTATTTTATCTCTTATAATAATTTTTATCCATTGATCGAGGTACATATATAAATTGAAGTCTATTTTCTTCAAAAGTATTGAAATATTGAAATTCTCTTTGTGGTATACCTAACTCGACGGATATTCGTCAATTTGACGCGATCGTAATTTAGACAAAATTTTTAGTAAACATGCAAGTATCACATCAATAATAAATAGGAACGTACCTACAATACTTCGATCCGTTATCCGATATCGTTATCTCAAATGAAACAAGCGATAAACAACTGTTGCCGATAAGCAATAATAAAAAGAACAAATGCAGAATGTCAATTGATGCCAGTGCCAGATTTTGAAGGTTTCAGTTGCTTAGATACTGGATATAAAATACTGGAATATTTCATAAATACATATCTCATATTTTCATTTTTTTTCTTATTGTATGTAATTACATTACTTTCTAAGTACAGAGATGCCAACTGCTCCGAGCACATCAAAATAATTAAAAAAAACGTAAGTAAGTTTTGCACATATAAAGTAGTGAATTATATAAGCCTTCGAATTATTTAGAAATAGTGGTGAATAAAAATCTACTAAATTGAATTTATTAAACCAAGAATAACAATTGATAAACTACCACTTTAAAATATATATTTGCTGTCCGGAGCAAGTTGACATATCTGCATACCTGCCAACGTTTAATCCTTTCGAGGATGATTTTCCCCAGTGGTAGTAAAATTGAATTTAAATTGCAATTTTAGGCAGAAACATACGCTGTATTTTGAGAAGGCTTATGTGGACTACCACAATAGTATTACATATTAATATATATATATGCTTAATTTTTTTTAAAAATAGTGGTGCTCAAAAAGATTATAAATTAAGTTTATAAATGCAAGGAATATATAGAAATCATACATTTTACTACTACTAAAAATGTAGAAATAAAATGCGGAAGAGTTGGCAGGTATGCATCTAAAAGTGCTGTTATATTTATGTATTCGTTCATGCGTCAAATTGATGCGTGTTTGTAGAGATAGGTATATAAAAAACGTCCGTAAATCTAGTGTTAATGACTTTCCATTAAAAAACAAGTAATATTTATGAAAAGTCTGTTTTTAGAGTGGTTAGTTTATAGAGAAATATTAAATATGAATAGAGATCATTTTAACAAAGCTTATCTCAATTTTAGATTGAATAATTTATAAAGAGCAAGCAATTTGTTTTGCTATTCTAAGTAAAGTTCTCTAAAAATTAATTTTTCTGTTTTCTGAAACTTCATTGAAATTCAACTGAGTTCTTAATTTATTCAATGAACTCTTCCATTTAAATTAATCACTCACTTCTTAAGAGCTAATCTCCAAAATATAGTAACTTAGCATTAATTAATCAATTAACTTGTTAACTTACTCGTGTCTTATTAAGTTTGATAAGATAATGAGGCGAATTAAAAGTTTTCAGAATTTTAATATACTTACACTATCTATTGCGAATAGCAAAGTGAATAACCACCGTTTCATTGTTATCAAGTTTTAATAATTGAATTAAATAAAGTAAATACTTATCGAGGCTGTAATAAACATATTGTTGCCCGCTTATGAATATTGCAATAAATGTAAAAGTGTTTTAATCAAACAATGGTAGCACATATATGTTTATTACATATGTACAGTAAGTAAAAAAATGGACCACCCTGAATAACTTAAGATCTGGGACTACATCTTAATGGTTCGAGAGGGTGACCTCAAATGTGATAATACTCCCGAACTATCTGTTATTTATGTGATACTTATGTTATATATGTGTATATGTGATAATAAATGTGGTAGTGGGGACGATATTTTTAGTTACGAAGTCAGGCATCGTACTTTCTTTGTATAACTGTACCACTTTTTAAGCGCATTCTGATTTATGACCCCCAAAATATAGGGGACAGCCACAATCTAAGAAATATGATTCTCCAAAATCGGTCAGGAGAGTGATCCAGTGATCCGTGTTTTGCCATATCTCGCAATTCTCTCGCAAAAAATTCTCTTGCAAAAATTATTTTTAATAAATATTTATAATTTTTTAATACTTTACTTAATAATAGTCGAAAAAATTTCTAATTTTAAGGTATTAATTTTTTTACATTATTTTACAGAAAACTAAATTAGAGAGAAATCAATCAAATACTTTTAAAAAAAGTGTTATCTTTAAAATTCAATTTCTCAGGAACTGGTTGGTAGGTTCTAATGCCACTCTCAGGAACTATTCAACCGATTTAGCTTAAATTTTGTGTTTTGCTATATAAAATTACGTTCTTTGAAATGATGTAGAAAATTTTATACCTTACCATTTAAGAAATTTTCGACCATTACTAAAGAACAAAAATTAAAAAATATTTATTAAAATGTAATTTTTGCATGAAATTATCTTTAGACTATCAAATTTTATAACTGTGTGCAAATTTCTTTTTAATTCGCTTAAAAGCTTCTTGAAATTAGGAGAAATACGCAAAAAGTATAATTAATATTAACGGATTGAAACTTTGGATCGCTCTCCTGACTAAACAATGGGGGCCATATTTCCAAGCTTGCGGCAACTCTTTACATATTAGGGGTCAGATATCCGAATCCATCATAGAAAAGTATCTTTATTAAGAGAATTGTACGATTTTGTGTTTTATTTCACAATTTAAAATATCACTTTAAACTAATTATTTAACATAATTGAGGATACCCCCTTGAACCATTAAGATTGAGCGCTAGAAAATGAGATCCGATCATAAGTTATTCAAGGTGATTTATTTATTTTTTGCGCACAGTTTAATTTTGGTTACCTACAACTTAATTTTAACAGGCACAATAGTTGAATTTCAGATTAAAATATTTTTTTTCTTCCAATGTCCACCTGTGTTAACATTCAGCCAATTCAGGCATTTACAGGGAGATTTAGTTAGCCTCTCTTTCAAGGGCACCATATTAGGTGGGTCAAGGTTGCTCCCACAGTAAGGACATATAGTACAGAGAAGGAAAGAACATCCATGCTTTGCCCAGGATTCGAACCCAGAACCTTTCTGATTCAAGGGCAGTTCCCTAATCCCTACACAGGCCGGTCGGTTCAGATTAAAATATAAATATTTATATTCTGAATTGTATGCGCTACACAGAACTATCTTCTTTCGGAAAAATAAAATTTAATCCTTGCACCACGAGTACTTTAAAATGCTGCTAAAAATAAATAACTAAGCAATAAATCATTTAAATAAATCATTTAAAATACAAAATACTATACTTTTATATAATTTATAAAATTCTTAAAATACTAAGTAAAATTCCTAAAATACTTATACTTAAATTGCTAAGGCATAAAAATTTTTAATTTTAGAGTGGTGACTGTTAACGACGCTTTAGAGGCGGAATGGAGTGGTATTACATGTGAACTTTTGAATCATTTACACGTAGTGGTGTGAAAAATTACTCTAAATTAAATTTATCAAACAAAAAATCATACATTAAAAAATAAACTTAGCTACTACTAGAAACATTTTTCCCAAAAAAGAGTAGAAAGATAACTGGCAGTCCGCAAAAGGTAGTTAAAATTTAAAAATATTAATTAGAAAACCTTAAATACATACATATGTTACCGTGAAATGACCGAAATCAAGAAAATGTCGACTTTCACAGGTGAATGTCAACAATCACATAGTCACTTCGGTGAATGTCCGAAATATTTGTTATATCTGATTTGATATTAATTTATTCGTTGATATTATTCAATATTTTAATATCTGCAGAAGATAAATCAGGAGAAGCGTTAGTGTTCTGAGTACCGGTTAAATGCATACTGGCCAGTAGTACTTGACCTAAAAAATATTGATGAAGGACATACCGGGCAGGTGCATAGCACCAGAGGCACTGAACCTTTAAAAAATTGAGTAAGGCATACTAGGCAAATATAAACCGGGCAGTGGCACTTATCTAGAACTAGTATATATTTCAAACTTTTATCAAAGTGATTATGTGATTATCAGCATTCAATTATAGGTATATAGATCGGAAGGTGGCAGATATGCTAATTTATTTCGATAGTGAAATATATTGAAAACGTTTCAGCTTCGTTATAAAAAAAAAAATTTTAACAGTTATAAAGTTCTTCCAGGTATGTACAAACCCTGACATAGAATTAAAAAAAAGAAAATATTGTAAACAGAGAATAGCATAAAACATTAGTTTAATATTTTAAACAAAAATTTTTTTTTTAGTATTTATACATTTTAAACGAATTATTTTAGTTGAAACAGTTTTTTACAGTCTTGTGATACAGAAGCATCGTAATAACGTCCGAATAAGTTTAGAATGTCCTTACTACCGCAGTTAGTTAATTAAAAATACTCCTTCAGAAAAAAATAATTGATTAAAAAAAACTAGTATGTACTGTCAGCCCTAAAACCATAAAAAAGTAAGCTTAATCTTTAGGGAGGTAACAAAAAAAAGGCGAAATATTTTCAGAGCTATAAAAAATGAAAAATATACGTACTTAATCCCCGTTAGATCGCGCCGCCTTTAACAGATAAAAATAATTACTACTTAATAACTATCAGAATAACCAAAAAAAGACAAATTCTTTCCTAACTATTAAAACTTTTCTAGAAGAAATGTAAACCAATTTATTGCAAGTTTTATTAGTTTGCATTCATTAAGCTTATTTGCACATTACTATAAAAAGAAAATATAGAAGCCTGTAGGAAGATATTGAAAGCTTATTTCTGAAAAATATTTCAAAACTACCCTTCAAGTGGAATCGCGTGTTAATTCCTAAAGCTAATTAGTTTTTACAGATAAACAGAAAGAAAGAAATATGTAATATGCAATTTACTTTTCTTTATTGTCTAGAACATAAATTACGTTTACATATTTGAATATGATAGAAATACATTCACATCATTAGGAATATTTCTAATTTCAATTAATTCTTTTTACGTCTAGGTGCGCATGAGGTAGACATATGTAGCTTCACCATATAGCTTTACCAGAATCGTTTATGAAATGCCGCTATACCATTACTCCAAAAATAAAATAAAAAAATAATAATCAAATAGAGAAAATTCTTGTAAATATGTGCAAATAAAGTAAGGCCAAACCCTGGTGCCGTATTAAATTATTAGGCATTTCCCACCGCTGATATTAGCCCTAAGTGCAGTTCACTTTAATTTATATATTCTTTCATTTATATTTTTTTCATTCTATCTTTTCTTGCTCAAATCATATGATTTGTTACAACTTAAGGCTTTTAAAATACCGAATGATTTTTTCTTCTCTTTCATTATCAAGATTTTAGTGAATTTCTTATTTAACATTTAAACTCTATATGCTAAAGTATCTAATTTTAAATTCATATTTTTTGCAGTGTTATCGTTTCATTTAAAAAACATTCAAGCAATTTTATATTTTCCTCGAAAATTACTTTAAATTTCAAATAATACCTGAATGTTTTGTACAGCTCATATTACATTTTACTTTTACTATACTATATTTACTTAAAATTTGTTTTAAACTCAAAAAACTTCATTTTAAACTAATATAATACTCACAGGGAAGACAACTGCTCCGAATTCAACAAAGTGCTTTAAAAACGGTAAAGAACTACAAACTAAAAGTTGCAGATTGTCGAACAATTTTGCCAAATTTTAAAAAGGCTCAACATGGCTAACTGTAACAAAGTGGAGTAAAGCCAAACCCTTTTAATTATTTAAAAGCAGTGGTGAATAAAAACCTATAAATCGAATTTCTTAAAATAAGAAGCATACAGTATAAGACTTCCACACGAAAATATTTATCAGCACTCCTAAGCAAGTTGGCATCTTTGTACTTAGCAACTCCGCTTATCTCGATAACATTTTTATCTTTCCGATAATAATAATTATTTCCTGTAATATAGTGGTACATTTAATGCCTCGTAAGAAATAGGGCATATTTATCAAATATATTATTTGTATTCTTTTACTATTAACCGCAGACTATCTCCAACTGCTGTTTCGACTCAAAGAAATGAACCATTGATATATTTCTTATAGATTCGAATAGAATATATACGAAATATTTCACTTGATTTATATTTATGTATAGAACTTAAAAAAAGTTTTGAAAACATGTTTTTTTCGTCAGTCTACACAATGCCCAAAATAACACTCGACTTTTAAATATTTATAAGAAGAAAATAGTTAAGGTTAAAACAAATAGTGCAATTGTGAGGGATAGGGCACTTTTTTTTTCACCCAGTGTTTTAAATTTTCAATGTTTCAATTTCAAATGTTTTTGGCTGATGGCACTTCGTATAGTGAACCCATAAATCAATGAAAAATAATTAATAATCCATTGCAAAGCATGTCACATTATATAACATGCATTTGTAGTTAATGGTCGATAGTTTGAAAATATTTTTGCTTTTATTAAGAATAAACTGGGTGCCTGGGCCGCGCAGCGGCCCCTATCCCATTCATCATGAAGTATTATAATTTGAGGTAAACATTTTGAAATATGCAACAATGAGGTAGCAGAACAAGAGACCAAGCAAATTTGCTTGGTAAATTAAACATAATTTGAAAATTAATCATGATTTTTGAAGTAAGCAGAAATTGAAATAAAGTAGCACAATTGATATTGGAAAAGATGAATTGAATTATGATATGTACGACAAGCATATTTTACATTTAGGCACTGAAATGAATAAACATTTGATGAAAAACTTTAGTCGTAGAAAAAATTAATCATGATTTTTTTAAAATATGCAGTAATTTGAATATAAGTAGCACGATTGATTGAAATAGATGAATTGAATTATGTTATGTACAACAAGCATATTTTACATTTAGGCACTGAAATGAATAAACATTTGATGAAAAACTTTAGTCGTAGAAAAAATTAATCATGATTTGTAAAATAAGCAGTAATTGGAATATATGAAAAACGAAAATTTACAGAAGTTTTGCTCGGTGTTGGTGATGCCATCTATCGGTTACAGTAAGAAATTTAATAAAACTGGTTTAACTTTTACATTGAAGAAGAAATTGAATATCTACGGAATTAAATTAAAGTTCTGAAATATAGAGTTCATGTTGTGAGAAGACGGAAGGTCAGAGAGTGAACATTATTGAGAGGTGGTCATAATTGTTTGCAGTAGTTGAGATACCTCTTTGTCTTTGATTAGTTCTTGGAGTTCTTTAATGATAGATACCAGTCTATGGGCTTTTGTATTTGTGGTGGGAACTGTAGCTGAAATGGCACGATGTCTCCTCCAGGAGGGACGGCTGCTACAACCTGTGAAGTTTGCAGTGTGTGACTCTCCACAGTTGCAGCATTTAGGTGGTGATGTTTGAACTTTAGGGCATTGAAATGAACGATGATCACCAGCACATTTCACACATCTTGGGTTGGAGTGACAGGTTCGCTGCGTGTGGCCGAAATTCTGGCAATTGAAACATTGAATTGGGCTTTTACCACCACGGAACCTTTCAATTTTTACCGGGAGATCACAAATATTGGATATGGAGAAAATCTGTTGGTTTTGGTCAGTTTTGATTAATATTATGAGAAAAAGTGGGAGGAGTCTATAGGCCTCGCCCACTTTTCTCCGAAACTGTATTACTTTATGGGTTGTGAAATTTAGTTTTGCCAGTTGATGGGAGATATCTTCTGATTTAGATTCTGTAGTCAGTCCACGGATTAACACTTTGATATACATAACTGGATGTGCTAGTGCTTGAGTTGTGGGTGGAGCTATGGCTTCGTTTGAGACTTCCGTGGGTGGAGCTTTGGTTGATTCTATTGTGGCTTTTGATAGTGGCAAGGAAGTGGCGGCATCTATCGCTGAAGCAGAGCAGTTGTTTGTAGTGATTGAAAAGTCTTCAGGTTTTTTGTTATCAGATGGCTTTCGCTTTTTCTTTTTTCGTTTTTTGGGAGGTGGTACTGTTATATTTTTGGATGAGTTTTCGGAATCTATGGATGACGTAATGTTTGTCTGAAACATGGTTTGGCCGCTTTCATGAGTTTCCATCTCTGTGATTTCTTCTGATGTTGACTGTATTCCATAATTGATTAGCTGCTCGGTTTTCTCTGCTTCTGTCCTTTCTTTCCAGTATGATTCCAGTGTTTTGTTTGAACTCCTAATACATTCCATTGCTTCTTCATATATCTGTTGATAAGTTGGATCCGTGGGTGGCTCCAGCGTCATTAAATCACGTCCCGGCCTTTCGGTTTGCCGTTTTCCGCCTCTTCCATGATGATGATACGTAGCCATTTTTTATCGTAAATGAAATGATAGCTTCGGCAATGATGAGAAACGTAAGTTGACAGCTACGATAACAGGCAGAAATCAAAACTTAACTATCTACTCCAGCTCTTAATTCAGAATTAGAAAAAATACATAATTTCAAGAGAATGAAATAGGTACGACTCACTCGAAAGACACGAGTAAAATGGTCTGGTCAGGCATCGACTGGTCCAAATTTTTCACAAATTTCTGAACATCAGGTTTCGAAAATCATAACTGGTTAAAAAAATTCTCGGAACCCCCGTGATCCTTTCAAAGTTTGAAAATATTGCAATTTCCATTTCATTAATTAAAATGTATTTTTAAAAAAATGCGGTGTGATTTTTATTTATTTTTATTTTATTTAAACATTTCGGTGAACATTTTTTCGGTAACATCCACCAAAAATTTTTGAACCGAAACCAGAAACTCTGAGTGGGTGAATTTATGTCCTGTCACAGACATTTGTTGCAAAACCTGTTGTATTTAACCTTAAATATTTTTCTGTAATGAATTTTGGAAATTAGTCATTTTTATTTTGCAATTTTAGGCTTCCTGTACATCACGGTATCAGCATGGACTTTCCTGAAAATGTTTCCATATCATCAAAGAAAAGAAAATTAAGACGCTTGCAAGGGGAACACCAGAAAATATAAGACAAACGTAAATAACTTTGATATATTATCGAAATAAAAAAATTAAAGAAAACTATAAAAAAGAACAAAAATAAAATGTGGTAAAAAACTCATTAAATACCGTAAGCAATTCAATACTGTATGCATACTTCTGAGACAGCATCGTTTTACGGAATGTAATTCCGACCTATAATTTAAAGATTATAGCAAGTATTCTTTTTTTTCCAACTATGTATGAATTATCAAAAATTAAATAAATAAACAAATGATTTCAGGAAAAATCAATCATTCATTTATTATCATTTATTTTGTCGTAAAATCAATTTCAGTCATAAAATTTTATGGAACAAAAAAACTGATACACAATAATTTTTACAGTAATATATACTGACTCATTATAATTAATTAAACAGTATTAAAAATTACTATATCAAGTTTTATGATAGAAAGGGGATTAACGGTAAAGATAGATTTTACAGTAAAATGGATTACACGAATGCTGCAAATAGAATGCCAGTACTTTTTACCACGATTCTATCAAGAATTTTTTATAGTCATGCTCAGAGATTGAAATATTCAAAGAAAGCGGTTCATTATTATTATTATTATTATCATTATTTATTAATAACCAACTTTATATTAACGATATGACAACATTGTTCATTTTAGAAATATAACGAAAAAAATTAAAAATGAACAACAGTTTTCCAATTAGAAACTGTCCTAAACCTCTAAACAGTCAACAAATATAGATCATGCAAGTAAATAACGATGTTCAAAAATGTTAAAGTATAATTCTTATAAATATAGTAATGTATATAAAAATATAATTTTTCTCATTAAAATTAATTTTCTTTTTTTAGATACAATTAAATTTCTCTCACGTTTATAACTTTTATTTGCTGTCAGTGGCGAAGGAATTAATTGCGTTTCAATATGTGGGTATAATTTCCAGTTAAATGTAATGCATAATTAATTCAGTAATTTATTCTATGTTATCTGTGCTTAAAACTTAATATTCATTTGATGTTGATAATTCAATGCTAATTTTAATTAATGACGTCACTAAGATGTTCGAAAAAATTAGATAAATGAAATTAATTTTTAATTAAATGAAATTAATTATTAATATTTTTAATAATTTGAGAAGAAAAAGTATAGTAAATAGTTTTCAAATTATTAACTAAATAATTAATAACTTCTTGTTTAAAAAACTCCCATTTCTCTTTTGATCTTTATAGATTAAATCAGCGCTCATAAGTAGTTGTTTCAATATCACAATTACATGTGGTTACGCTTAAAAAAATAAATAAATAAAGTATTTACATGAACTGTACCCTTAATAAGTCAGCATTTTTAGTTAAATATATTCAGCATGATTTCAAATGAGTGTTTAATTTACATATCTTTTAAGTTCGCTCAGAAAATGTATAATTACATTTTAATTACATTTCTTTTTCGTCTTTTTGGTCAGAAATATATTGGAAATGGTTGCAAAGTAAATAAATTAATTATTTATATTTTTATTAAAAATTCATTCTAAATATCTTCTTCATTCAATAATGCAAACTCCTCGTTTATTTTATTTTCGTATTCCGGGTAAGTTCAATTTTCGTAATATATATATATATATATATATGTATATATATATATATATATATATATATATATATATATATATATATATATATATATATACAGAGGTGCCAACTGCTCCGGACACGCCAAAATAATTAAAAAAACGGTAAATAACTACAAAATAAATTTTGTAAATATTTGACTAGTTCTGCTTGCTTTTTAAATGGTATAGCATGACATATGGTCTAAAAAGTGGTGAATTATATAAGCATATGAATTATTTAGAAATAGTGTTGGATAAAAATCTACTAAATTGAATTTATTAAACCAAGAATCACAAGTGATAAACTACCACTTTAAAATATATAATTGCTGTCCAGAGCAAGTTGGCATCTCTGTATATATATATAAAAGGACAAAAATTTTAAAATATCCGGATTTTTTAAAAAAATTTTATTATTATTTTTTCCTTCTTTCTTTCATTGCACTGTAATTTTTCCCTTGTTTTCTCTACTTTTTGCAACTTATTTTATGCGTTCTATTTACTTGCAGCTTTTGCGCAATAAATAAAACCTATTGCTATTCTGAATTTTTCGTGTTTTTTGTATTTATTTATTATGCTATATATATATATATATATATATATATATATATATATATATATATATATATATATATATATATATATATATATAGATAGATAGATAGATAGATAGATAGATAGATAGATAGATAGATAGATAGATAGATAGATAGATAGATATGGGCGAAAATATTTAAAGACTAATTCATTCTATTAAGTACTATTTCGTTCTATCGCCACTGTTGCTGTTGTGGTAGTGTCGCAGGTCCAGGCATGCGCACACGTGATTAGTTGATTAGTTGTCCACAGACGCCCTTACTGTGATGCGTTTATGATGATTGCTTATCCTACGTGAGTTTTATAATACCGTTCTCGATAATCTTGGTTCTGATGTTTGCGATAAGTTTTTTGTATCTGGGGAAGTTGAGAAACCTGCAGGAACTATGCAAATTAGTTTTAGTATAAAAGGGGAACCGATCTCGGAAGCTGTGCAATTCTTTACATAGTAGCTGGCGATTCTCTCCTTCCCAATTGGCGCTGATTAACACCCTAGCTAGCACTTCTCTCCTATCCAGTTGGCCTTTATTTACACCTTACCTGACTCTTAACAACACCTTAGCTGGCATCTCTCTCCTACCCAATTGTTACTAATTTACACCCTAGCTAGCACTTCTCTCCTATCCATTTGACACTTATTTACACCTTAGCTGGCTCTTATCAACACCTTAGTTGGCACTTCTCTCCTACCCAATTGTTACTTATTTACAACCTAGCTAGCGCTTCTGTTCTATACATTTGGCACTTATTTACATCTTAGTTGGCACTTATTTACTTCTTAGCTGGAACTTCTCTTTTACAAAAGTGGCACTTATTTGCACCTTAGCGGGCGTTCCTCTCCTACCAAAATGGCACTTTCTTTTACTTCAACAAACACGTTGCGTTGAGCTTAAACAGCTGCCCTACTTAATTATGTACAAGCTGTACTGTTTCAGCTTGTTTAACGATTTTAGATTTTTGTCATTCACTGAAGCTTTATTAAGTAATTTATGTATCAAAGATCTTCATGATTTGCGGAAGTATAGTAGCATGATTGAACCCGCACACCCCAGCTGTATATAATTATTGGTATCTCTTCTTTAGTCTCATCGTAAACTTACATATTTTAACCATAAACTGAAACAAAAAATAAAAATGTCACCAGTGTTGAGATTTTTTCTTGATCTGGAATTACTCATACGTTTAGGAACACCAACCAGAAACCTACAAATTCTGCCTTAACGGCACATCAAAGTTTCGTTTTTAAAGTTTCGTTTCTTTTAGTAACGACTAGCCTAGCATTTGTTAAATTTCTTTAAACAGTTCTCGGACAGTGAAGTGAAGTCGGTAGAGCATGTTTAAACTGAACTCTTTTTAATGTACCTTTTCTAAGAAACTACTAATGAAAATTTTGGGAGATATTTGAAATTATATCATTTACTATAATAATCAGTATACTATAATAATGTTATACCGTTAACTGGAATACTTTTTGAGTTATGAAAGATTTTTAGTCAAAAATTATGAAAAAATTAAAAGTTCTAAGATCAAAACTTTTCGAAAAAAAATTGTGCCAGATATATGTATTGACAGTTAACACAGTGTAAACATGTATATGCAAATATTCTGTTAAAAAAACTGGATCAATATTTTGTTTAAATGCTAGGCAAAGATACATAGAAAAGGTCTGTTTAAGCATTATTGGCATATGACTTACCGATTCCTCTTAAGGTCGAATTATGATTTTACAATAAGCATAGATATATAGACTCAATACTGCAAGCACAAATACTGTAATATAGTCGATTATGAATTTTTGATTAAAATATTGCAATATAGTGGTGCTCAAAAACACGATGAAAATTTTTTTTAAATAATGTCAATGAGAAAAAAAGCAAATAATAAATGTTGACATCACGTTAAAAGTAAAATAAAAATCTCCCTTATTTCTTTTGCAGTTGCCAGCTCTGTGATTTATCAAACATTTGTATTTTATCACTAAGCATACTTGTTTTTCATGTAATTTTATTGCATTTTAATTATCATGTAATTTTTATTTTTACATGTAATTTTATTTAATTTAAATGCATACAAAAATATTGTAAATAAATCAAAAAAAAAAAAATTAATGCAATATTTTGAAATAAAATATTTTTAGACGAATATATTGTGCTCTATTTTTTAAGATATATTTTTCTTAAGCTCAAGTTAAGCACTGCCCATTTTTTAAAGATTATATACGTTCCTTCAAAGATAGAGAAACAGAATTCTGAAGAAATTTTAATATTATGATGCATAAAGAAATATAATAGATTATTTACTAAAAATAATTTTCTCATGTAATTTTATTTTTAATACTAAATATAAATATATTCAAAAATATTACATAAATCAAAATTTGTTATTTATAAATACAATAGTTTAGAATAAAATATTTTTAGGCGAATAACTTACGCTCTATTTTTTATGATACATTTTTCTTAAGCTCAAGTTAAGCACTGGCCATTTTTTAAAGATTAATCACGTAACTAACTCAAACTTCATTGTGTCTTTTCTTTTCAAAGATAGAGAAACAGAATTCTGAAGAAAATTTAATCTTATAATGCGTATAAAATATAAGTATAGAAAGATTTAACACTTAGAATGTTGAGAAAAAGCAAACTGGGACAAAATATTCTTGAGCAAACTATACGCGAGGTTTTGAAAGACACTTTTCTCTAAAAGTTTTAACAAAAGACATCTAAAAAATAAACTGGTATCTGTGGACTCCTTCACATTTTGGAAAGAGCTTTCTGGCCGATGGAAAAAAAAGGTATTAAGTTTTTCATGTTCTAAGGTAAATCCACTTTCAGAGTTCCTTATAGAAATTCATTGTCTATGCTGAGTTCCTTTATCTACTTTATTTTCCTTGCTTTAAAAAAGTTTGAGGATATCTTTGTCATTTACTTTTAGGGAAAGAAAATCCAGCCAAATATCTCCCTTAGGTATGGTTAAAAGTGTAATCAACGTCTCTTGAACAATTTTAGAGCTAGGAAAGTTTAGAAATCGGTCAGTGTTAAACCTAGAACAATTCCACTCAAGGAAAGCTGAAACTGGTGATCATCCATTTGGAATAGGTGAATCTAAATTGCTCTACAATGTAGAACTTTATGGAAGAAAGTTTGAGGAAATTTTTCTGCATTAAATAGTGTCAATTTATTAATTTTTTATGCATATAAAATACAGGATTCCTATAGCGGACACAAATTTATAAAAATGGAAGTAAATTATGTTAAACTTTTTTACTTTTGGTTCTTTCAATGATTCTAGAAACGGATTTAATTACGTAAAGTTTAGAAATGAAACTTACTGTTATTAACCATATAATAACTGGAGGCGATTAAATAAGGTTGTTACAGATAATTCAGTTGTAAATTGACTGGTATTTTATTAGAGGAGGATGATTGAGAAAAACTATTTTTTGAAGTAAAATGTAAGAAAAACTATTTTTTGAAGTAAAGTGAAGTAAAGTAGCTTTTATGATGGCGTTATGCACTTTTTTCAATAAAACTTTTATTCTATTTAAAGCATTTGGATAACGAATTTCTGTCTCAAAATAATTGTTTATTTTAATGTGGCTTTCAAAAAATAAAAATAATAAATCATTTTGCATCATTTGTAACCCATTGTAAATGCAGAATTTTTTTTACAAGTTTGTGTTTTCACTTTTTTAATTATTAATCTTGAAAAGTAACAATAAATTATGCGATAATTTTTCAAAGCTCGTTGACATTATTTGAAAGACAACACAACAGCTCTTTGCAGTCTAACTCCAACTGTTCATTCTTCATTCTTAGTCCAAACATTCATGCAATTGTCAACATAAAGTAAGAGAAATGACGACTAACAAGATTTATGACTACCACAAGTAATTAATTTACTACTCTTTTAATTTAAGATGACCTACGGTGTTTAACCTCCTAGTTTAGAGTTGAATGTTGTCCTTTAAGCTCGTCAAGTATTAAAGTAGATCAAATATTTTAAATTAATCTTGATAACACGTTTGTTTGTGCAAAAAAAGCTAGAATTTCAGAAAATTTTTTCAGTTGCTTTTAACAGTTTATATAATATTTTTATTGGATGTACTACATTATTAAAATACTAAATTGATTTAGTTCCTTTGAACTTTTAGAAGTATATAGATTCTCATTTCATTTTGAGCTTCATAACTGCCTACTTTTAATCTTTATGAGGATGATTTTCCCTGGTTGTAGTAAAATTAAAATTGGATTAGTCACATGCAGAAATATGCATTTTGCAAGAGTTTGAACACACCATCATATGATAATCATACTTTTATACATATGTTTAATTTATTGATATGTAGTGGTGACCAAAATCATTTTTAGCTAAAATTTATAAATTCAAGAAGAAAAAAAAGAAAGCATACATTTTATTGCCACTTAAAATAAAATTTTACTCAAAAGTTGGCAGCTATGCATTAAGTTTAACTTCCAAAATTGATATACATATTCTTTGTATTTAATAATTATATTAAATAATTTTTTGGAGCAAAAGAGCAATTTTTTCAAACGAATAAAAATTTGAGCACTTATATTCACAGAAAAAAATAAAAACGTATAGACTCGGTTTTTTTTTAAATTTCCTAATTGAACGAACAAAGGAAAAATTTAACAATTCTGAGTTATTAATTAAAAAGTATATACATATTTACCGTTACAATCATGTTTCTTATATTACTTAATTTAAACTACATACTTAACTTACTTAACTTAAACTATAAACTTAAACTATTACTTAACTATAAACTTAACTGAAAAAATTTAAACTTTCTGTAAACTCAGTTTATATCTTCCACAATAACTTTTTCGCTCCACTACAAATTTTATCCTTTCTTCAAACTCTGCATGGAATTGACTAGCGTTTCGGTTGTTTTTTTTCTCATTTGAAATAATGTTGGCTAGAATAATATTTAATATCAATTGTTTTGATGATCTCTTCTAACTATAAATTATGAAATCCTAAACTGCTAAGAAAACTATAAAACTTGAAACTTGACATCTTAAAATAGTTATAATCATAGTTCGGGTAAATTTACGTGATCCCTAGTAACCAAAAAATAATTGACAATTTCAGAAATAATTAAAGATAAATAGAAACGAACTATTTTCTGCAGAAACCATAATATCTTTCATCGCAAGCTTTTAAAATTCGTTACAAAGTACATCAATAGATGGCACTGTTAACAGAGAGGTTTTTCACTGTGTTTTCAATATAACCACTATTTGCAACAACAAAAAGTGTGTACTCTGATAGAGGTAAAAAGAAAAGGAGTTAGTAGCAAACTTTTGAAAAAAATGTTTCAAAATCTTAACACTTTATATTTTCAAGTTAAAACAAGATTTAGTTCTGTTTGAAAATATCTGTTAGAGATTTCTAATCTGAGTATTTTAAATTGGAAAAGTAAAATGATGAGTGTTTAAGTACCTGTTTAGAAAGTTCATTGCTATTTTTTAAGTTTTCCAGAATATTAAGAAGCTTAATCTGGGTGAAGGAAAATAAACCATTCATTATTTTTTTATGTTGGAATGGTTTAAAATACAGGAGAAAATATTTTTTGTTCCATAATTTCCGGTCAACATCGCCATCATTTAACACTGTAATTATTTGGTCTATTGAATAATCCTGTTCGCAAAAGAACACGCTTCTTTATACAAGGAAGTGAATGATACTTTAATAAAAAAAGTCACAGGGCATTTACTCTTAGATGTATAAATCAGATGTGCAGCTCAGTTCTGTCGGATGAAAGTCTGCGGCGTAGTTATTTGCAAGTTTGAACGTGTATGTACACGTTATTTTGTGTCATATGGGTGATTCTCACGAAATATGACAATTCACTGTCCCTTGCTCCAACATCTAATACTATAATACTAAAAGAACTTTTTTTAAAAAAAAATTAATAAATAGCATTGCTCTTAGCATTTTAAAATAACTTTGCACTAGCATTGACTGTTTTGTATAGTTGAAAAATTTATTTGAACTTCAAAATGACATTTTCCTGGCATGTCCCAAATAATGTTTCCAATAATAACTAGCTTCAAAACTTCCTATAAATTTTTCAATGTCTTATTTTTTTTTATCTCAACCGTTGTAAACATTTCTAGAATATACGCAGAGGGTATTATTTACTAAAACTTCGTTTAAATTTATTTTTTCTGTCAATAATTTGTTTGTCCCAAGAAAATCTGTCATTTTCCTGGCTACTTTTATTTAGTGGTTTATAACCAAAATAAATAGAGCCAGCAATCAATATCTTATGTTAATAGATTGATTAGATACCCTCCTATATGAACATGTCTTGTTGCATGAATAAAGAACCAATTTTCTGGTTAAAAATCTATTTCAAAAAATTTTTCAGGGTGAGTAGGTTTTTGTGTTGTCATTTTCCTGGCTTCTTGAAACCATTAATAACAGTAACTACATAGATTTATCTGAGTTATTTTAAAAAAATCCTGTTGTTTTCTACAGAATGTAAGCGTCTTAGGGCAAAATATTTAATTAAATTAAAATTATATGCTATAAAATGGCAAATTTGTCATTATTCTGGCTGTCATTTTCCTGGCTTATGAATGCCAAACTGCTAATACTGCAAGGAAGGAAAGCAAATATTAACCTAATACCAAGTTTATGTATGATTGTAATATGCTTGGATGTAATCAAAGTTATTTAATTATTTAATGATTGATTATTATCCACAATTTTATTCTGTACATACCAGCAACAAAAATTTGTTTGATTCCTTCTACAGTGGATAAAAAGAATTAATTTAAGCAATTTATGGTCCATCTAACATAAACGCTTAAGTTGAGTTACTTATTTTTTACTTAAAGTGACTGTCTTTTAAACTTCTAAGCTAATATGTCATTTTCCTGGCATTCAAGATTTGGTGAATTTCAATTTTATTTTTTTTCCCGAGCAAATGTCTATAAACTACACTGCTGTCTGTAAGATATTAATAAGCGTAACTAAAGAAGTATACAAATAAAAATTTTAGATAATTTTGACGACTTTAAATTTGAAGAAATTTTTTGGTCTGAATTGTCATATTTCGTGAGAATCACCCATATATGTTATGTCTCTTTAAGGCGGAACATTACCACTGTGTTAAAGGGTAAACTAAATACCCTATAACTTTTTTTTATAAGAGAGCATTGCATTACTTTAAAAGAGGGCATGCACATTCGCTGGCTGAACTTTCCTTTAGACCTAATAATATTATGAAAAATTGAGTAACAATCTTGCTCCCTAATCAGAGTGCAGTAAATCGAACATTTCTAACATCATTTGTTTAGTTGATTTTACATATCATCGGTCATTTTTGTGATTCCCGGTACAGAGTATAATGATGTTACGTTAGCATTTAAAAAATTCTCAGATTTCCGAAACTTTTATATAACTAAAGACCCCATAAACATTTGTTTTATTTTTCTATGTACGCACGCGTCGAATATGTCACAAATGTAAACAATTTTGTTGTTATAATGTTTAAAAATCTGATTATTGTCAATTTTAATTACCTTTTTTCATATTCTACTGTTTTCCACGCAAGTTCTTTGCTTCAAATTAAATTACAGTTAATCAGTTTAGTCATTATAATTATTTTAATTACTTTTTAATTGCTTATTTGGAAGTAAGGAGAGACACTTTTATGAATTATATATGCAAATCTCTTGCAAAGTAAATTAATGCTGCTTTTTGTTTAATGTTCTACTTAAAAGATTCATTTTTAATGATTTGGCCTTAAAAGATAATGATGAAAAACCCTTTTTTCAACGCAGTATTAAGAGGTCATGCCTCTTACTCACCTTTTTTTTTCAATTTGTAATTACTCCATAAAGTAAATAATTATAATTTTTTACCTGTATATGAGAATTAAACAATATTGTAACTATATTTTCTATTTTATTTTAAGGCTCATAACATTTTATTATAGGCTCATAACAATTACAAATATCAGTTTATAAATTAAATTCATTTATGCTAATTTTTATAAAATTACTATGTAATTATAGCTTTGTGATACGTGTAAACAGCGAGTTGTAGATAATCAACATTATTGAGAAAAAGTCAGTCATACACAGTAAAAATTAAATACTCAAATTTCGCGAAACTAACTTCGTTTTTAACGAACCCGTTTCCTGGAATATGCTACGAGAAAATAAACATCGCCATTTCTTGGAGCAAATTAATTTCGTCTATAGTAACGAAATACTTTGTCATTCTATTTTTTTTTTAAAAAAGAAAACCTCATAGTGCCTAATGCAATTAACTTTCCTAATCACTTTATCGTGGGATTCATGTATATCATATAGCTACGCATTTTATTGGTTTTTATTGACTTGTAAATATAGTTGTCTCGGTATTACCTGTTTAATGTATTTTATAAAAATAAAATTGTAGTATACAATTTAAATTTTAAGCTGCATTAACGTACTGTTTGGAGCAGCATATCATCTTTAGGATCTTGTGCCATTGAACTCTACATTCAACTCAACTTACTTAATCGTGGGCACCATACATCTGAGTGAATATGAGCTTAATAACTCAAGAATGAAGAATCGAACAAAGAGATAAGTCCACCCATGCCCAAAGCGAGATTTGAACCCCGGGTCTTGCAGTTACGTGGCCAACTTCTTGACTAACATACAATCCTGTCAGCTTATTACGTCACTTTATTTTCGATCGTCTAGTGACTAGTCTTCATCCTAATTTCGTCATTCTATTTAATATTCTAAAATGCACTACAATGAAGATTTGAGTCGAAGAAACATTTTCGTCATACATTTAAGAGTTTCCGTTTCGTCACGAATCTGTGATTTTGCGAAGAAATAATTTTCAAAATTCACTAAACATAGCTCACGGATTGCTAAACCACCAAAAGTGAGAGTTTTATTTCAGAGAGTGTAGAGTCATAAAAAAAATATAAAAGAATAGAGGCATTTAAAAATTAAGAGCGTGACAAGCATAAAAAATGAAAAGAGCAAACTGCTTTAAAAGAACCATAGATACATTTTTATTTACTCCTTAAAACAATCTTTTTAGTAACTACTTTTAAATCTTTTATTTACATTCTATGTGTTAAAAAACTTCGAAAACGTTCTATTTGTTTTTAAATAATATGACCTGAAATATATTTGGTTGCCAACTATAAAATATTGGAGAGTAAAAAGAAAAATTATATAAAATGATAAATATTCGGTTTTAAATTGCCAGAAACAAAAAAAAATCTATTTAAAAATCACATTTCCTACACTACTTCGGTATTAGGCTGAAATTTGAGCACCATTGCACAGTGCTTAAGGTTTTGATAACTAACAAACCAAACACAGAGATGCCAACTGCTCCGGACACACCAAAATGATTAAAAAAACGGTAAATAACTACAAGTAAATTTTGCATATATTTGACTATTTTTGCCTGCTTTTTATAAGCGATAGCACGACATAGGTATTATAAAGTGGTGAAATATGTAAGCCTTAGAATTATTTAGAAATAGTGGTGGATAAAAATCTATTAAATTGAATTTATTAAACTAAGAATCACAATTGATAAACTACCACTTTAAAATTTATATTTGCTGTCCTGAGCAAGTTGGCATCTCTGCAAACAAGATATAAAAAAGCTTGAAGTTTATTAGAAATGCTTTTTTTCCGATTATACCAGAGATGCCAACTGCTCCGGACACGCCAAAATGATTAAAAAAACGGTAAATAACTACAAGTAAATTTTGCATATATTTGACTATTTTTGCCTGCTTTTTAAAAGCTATAGCATGACATAAGTATTATCATCATCATCATCATCAATATTTATCTGGGCGCCTGAGGCCGTTAGCGGCCTTTTTCCCATTCATCTTGAATTGTGGTCTTTAGGGTGGCTCTTTCTGGTAATTGGAATGCAATTGGAGTAAAAGGAATTTAAATATTTTGAGTTTTAGATAAAATTACGTCACTACAAAAGTAAGCTGCCATCGGCCTGAGGTCTATGTCTTCTCTTAGGTTATCAAAAGTAAAAATTTCGTTGAATCCTGCGGTGTCACAGTTTATGGTTTTTTCAAAAAATCTGAAATTTAGCTTTGCAATATGATGATCTAAAAAATCTATGTTAAAGTCGCGATATATGTTTTTATTTCGGATAAACCATCTCGCTTTTGTTATTTTCCTGAGGATTTTGTTCTGGCATGTTTTGAGTTTTTTGAGGAGTGATGTGGAGATGTTGCACCAGGCTGGAGATGCATAAGTCAGGATGGGACGGATCATTGAGATGTAGAGTAGACGTTTAAGTCTAACTTCCATTTTGGGGTTCTGAAGAAGGATTTGTAATCTGTGGCAGGCTGCTTGTGCTTTGTTGATAACTGTTTTGACGTGATCTTTCCAATTAAATTTACTGTTAATGACGAGACCAAGGTATTTTGCGCTTTTGACTATGGGAATGATTTCATTAAATAGAACAATTTGATTTTTATGACATAAGTATTATAAAGTGGTGAATCATATAAGCCTTAGAATTATTTAGAAATAGTGGTGGATAAAAATCTACTAAATTGAATTTATTAAACTAAGAATCACAATTCATAAACTACCACTTTAAAATATAAATTTGCTGTCCGGAGCAAGTTGGCATCTCTGTTATACTTGAGTCATCTATTGACAAATATAAAAAGCTAAAAGTGGTAAGCAATAAACAAAATATTTTAAATAAACATCGGTAGAAATATTTTACAGTCTATCAATATCTTTGACCAACTCCACATAAACCTCTTGGGATGGTAGATATTGATACTGGTATAGATTAACGTATGCTCCCATGTCTGTAACGTTTGTAACGTCTGTAACGTCTGTTGTTGCACAAATATATTAATGTCTGCCACCATGTCTGCTACATGCTGACCCATTCGATAAAATTTTATAGTGCTATAATTATGATTACCTATGAACACTACCACTAATGAAAGATCTTGACTACCCGATACGCAGTCAGGAACTTCGTGAAATAATTCAGTTCAAGTTAATGCTGTTATTGGAACTCTTTTAGCTCCACATTTTAATGGCTTATGGGAAGAAGCTGTAATAGCCATGAAATACCATATGAGACAAGTAATTGGTTCTCAAATTCTCCAGTTCGTATCAAAATTGAGGCGTGTTTAATTTGGCGTTCGTTAGTGGCTGTTTCAAATAATTCGGATAATTACGCGGCAATTACGTCCATTTATTTTTTCAATCGCAACATTTATAAAAGGAATTCCAGAGCTAGAAAGGATACTAATGAACTAGCGAAGAAACTTAAATGAACTAGCGAAGAATTGTCTTTAAATGCACTGATAAAAATTAGTGAAACAACTATCTCAATCATTTTGAAAGCGATGTTATTTGAAATACCACCCCTATATTCAACAATGAGTTAAATAGAAACTCTCAGGTAAATGGAATGCTCTATACTATAAGTTAATTATCTTCTGATTATTAAAGATCATGTCGCCCTTTCAATTGGAAATTGGGACAAGAGTTTAGGGCAGATCAGCGAAGGAATGCTCAAATAGTGCAAGCTATTATCGTCGTTTATCTATTATCGTCATCTATCTATTATCGATTATCGTTTATCTATGTCGCAAGCTATTACCGTCGTTTCTTAGTATTATAAGCTATCAATATCAGGGACCATATAAAAAAATTACTTTTCTTTTTTTCTTTTTTGAAGAGATCGAAAATATTCTATAGCGAAAATTCCATGTATGACTAGTCTTAATAACGTCCTTTAATGATACAAAGAAACATTTTCCGTTTTTTAAGCAAATATTTTAAAATGTATATCAAATGGCAAAATGGAACAAGGAATGTGGAAAATGAATATATTTTTATGTAAGTATATTTACTTACTTTTAAGTAGCTTACTTAAGAAATAATAATTTATCAATAAAACTGTTAATGTTCTTGCATTTGAAAAATATTACATGTGACGGTCATTATAATTTGTTTTACGGTATAATAAGCAGTTCCTTAAAATAAAATTATTTTATGACATAAATACGAAAAAAAAATTTTAAAATTCATTTTTGAAATTTTTTTTTAAACATTATAAAAATTTAAACATTTTAAAAAATATTTAATTTCATAAATTAGTACATTAAGTTAAAATTTTTTGTTTGCTTTTAGGGAAGTGAGAAAAAGTACGATCAAAAGTAACAGAAAATGGTAAAATTTACCGTGTTCCTGGCTCTATATGAACAACAATAAGCACGATAATTTTTACCAAAGCGCATTGGTAATGACTTTGGTAAAATTACTAATAAATTATAGTTTTAAAATATTTGGTAAATGTGGTGTAAAATTAATGCATTGAATAAAAACTATTTATTCAGTTAAATTTACTGTTCAGTTTTGTATTTTTTAAATAACATGTTGTAATAAGGACTATAATTTAAAAAAACAGAATGTCAGGTAAAGCGTTACCATATGAACGGAAAATTTTCCAAATAAATGGCATAAATATGGTATATTTTGGTTCTTACTAGAATTATAGTAAATAATATTTTTTTCACCAGAAATGTCATTACCATGCAGTACGGTTATTTTACCAGAATTAGTTTTACCTTGTGTAATAGTCATGAAATAATTGTAAAAAAAAAGCATGCTGCTGATAAAGTATATTTTGTAATTACATTTTTACGTAAAATTTGGTTGGTATTGAAATACAACAAAATTTTAAATAGTGCATGTAGCCTTACTTTTTGGCACCGTTATAGTTTTTATTATTATTTTTTTTTTTATTTGTTATGTATTATTTTATTGACAACACTTATCATTATAATAAATTTAACAAGAGCCGCGATGGCTCAGGGGATAGAGCGTTCGCCTTCCAATGAGGCGAACCGGGTTCGAATCCCAGTCGATACGAATTCCGCATCCGGCTTGCACTGACCACAGTGCTGACGTGAAATATCCTCAGTGGTAGACGGATCATGGGTTAGAGTCCCCTTGCCGTCAGGCTAACCGTGGGAGGTTCTCGTGGTCTTCCTTTCCATGTAACGCAAATGCGGGTTAGCTCCATCAAAAAGTCCTCCACGAAGGCAAATTTCTCCCAATACTCGATCCAGGAGTTCCCTTGTCTTCTGGATTGGGTTCAAAATTACAAGGCTACGGAGTTGAACATTAGTAGCCGTAAACCCATTAAGTTGGGTCGGCTGTTCAACGACGGTTATAAAATAAAATAAAATAAAATAAATTTAACTGCTTCATGGCAAAAACATGCCGATTAATAAACAAGCACATTTTTAGTAATTATATTCGCACTAAATTTTTCAGACAAATGATATTTTGTTAATTTTATATTACTATTTCATGATAGCTACAGTTCTGTACTTCAAAATTTATTTGTAACTGCTTTACATCTTAACTACAATTATCGAACTCTATTTATCGTTCAAAGAAGCATGTAAAAATAATAAATTGATAATTGTATGAAAGAATTAGTGAGACTATTTTACTAAAATATACTTGTTTTTTGAACGAAATGGTTTTGCTATAATAATATGTGTTGTTAACAAGCAAACGTAGAAAAATACAGAGAGAAAGTAAACAATAACAGTGAAAAAGTAAATAAAGAATTTGACCACGCTGTTGGAAATTTCTCGGTTAATGGTTAAATAACAATTTATTTAATAGTTATTTAATCTTATTATTCAAACAAAACAGTCAAATAACCATTAATAGGATTGTAATCAAACTATTAACGGTGAGAAAAACCGCGTATTACTTGCTTTCACCTAATACGGTTAAACAACCAGAATTTTATCCCACCAAATAAGTCCACCAACTTAGTTGCTTGCTACTGCACAAATATTATAACCGAGAGGGCTAATCAGTCAGTCTCAAGACCGACAGTACATGAAGAGGTTCCAATGCCCAGCCCTCCTCAATACCCATTATCTAACGGAAAGCTTAGCTCCTATATCCAGTTAAACTTCTTTTTAAAGGTTTAGAAACTATTCTAGTTGTAAATGGTCAAAAAAAGCATATAGTTTTGTATTCATGGTTTTATAACCATACTAATTGTAAACGGTTTCAAAATCGTGAAAGTAAAATTGTTCGATATCGTAAACTTCACCGTTAATCGGATAACAGACTGCTGCCTGCTGTTTTACTATGTATTTAGAATGAAATTTCTAACAGCGCAGATGCATTGTAAAAAATTTAAATGGTTGCCAACAAAAAGTAGCAACTACTTTATAAAATTTTTTTTACACTGAACTTATAACAATTTAGTCATAAGCTTAATCATGACATTTTAGCCATATGTTTTTATTTACTAATTGAAAAAATATTATTTCAATATCTGCTGCTTAATTTTATTAAAAAATAGTCGAAAAAAATTTGAATTATTTCGCAAAATTTTTTACATTATTTTAAAGTATGTAATTTTACGTGGCAAAATGCTAAATTTGAGTGAAATCGGTTGAATAGTTCCTGAGAAATCGAATTTTAAGCATACGATTTTTTTTTAAAGTTCGATTTCTCAGAAACTATTATTGTATAGGATTAAAACTATAAATAACTATTATAAATGGAACTAATTATTTTCATCTCCAACTTAAATCTCCCTTACAAAGTGGATCGCACTAGCCTCAAGTAAGGAGGTTTGAGCTAGTTGGTACAATTTCGAAAAATCATTAATATAAAAAAAAAACATTTAATTTAAATAAAATGTAACATTATAAAAAACATTTTAAGCCATCAAATAAGGTCAAATAGAAATTTCATTACAGTTTATTTATTTATTTGAAAAAGGCGGCTTAAGCCACCAATATTTCCTTTATCAAATAAATTCAATTTTTATTTTTTCTAAAAAAATTTCTACTCAAAACATTACTTCTATTCATATGAAAATATAAGCACAAACTCGTAAGAAAAATATTATTTTTTTAAAATTTTTATGAAGCTGAATAAGTTTTAAAATAGACGAGGAAAAAAAAATCTAAATGTTTAAAAGTCAATTCCATTATAATAATGATCTTTCAAATTTTAAGAAAGAATAAATACAACATACTATAGATATAGCACAAAATAGCATACAGTTATCCTCCTTAGCGAAATGGGAAATCTTTTGATAAAGCAGTAAGTGTATTCTCCCAGAAAACGCAAAACGCATTTATCTTCATGCAAAGGAAAAAAAAAAAAAACTTTATATAGTTATCAAAATATTACACCTAATTTTATTTTCCGTGTTATATTTTACAACAACACATGACCCACCTGAAAAAAAAATTTATTTTAATGTTTGTCTTTTGAAATATCAAACTACTGACGGAAATATCTTTTGTATATCAAACTATTCAAACCAACTCAAAAACAAATTTATGGATATAAAAGAGCTGAATATAAACTATTTCCCCAAACCGAGGCTAGTTTACACATAGTTTTCAAACATAGAGCAAATATATTCAATTTTCTAACAACATACCAAATGTCTCAAAAAGATTCTACCAAAATACTAAAAAGTAAGCTTATAACTATATATCTATTCAGTTGACACAGAGAGCTCTCGGCATGTTTTCCCTTTACAATGCGAAAACACGAGTCAAATTCCCCAAAATAATCCCTCTCAAAGCAATGCCGCTTCTTTTTATTTTTTCATCTCCTCACAACATTTTTGTTTACCCTCAACCTAACACTTTTTATTCAAAACCTTAAGATTGAATGAAGGTTTTCTTAAAGGAATATTTAAAAAGTAAACTCATGAATTTTTTAAAGAAAGTTACAATTTGTTTTTGAAAGGTTTATTCATTTTGATAGTATTTAGTTTTATTAAAAATGACACAGTCCAAACATCAGTCAATTTAAAAACTATTTATATGCAAAGATATAAAACTTTCAACTTTTGTAATGGTTAAGAAATTTATTTTTAATTTAGAAGCATTTAAAATTTATAACCATATCACAAGTCTTTTTAAAGATTTACTCATTTTTAACGTATTTAGTTTTATTAAAAATAAAAATATCATTACTCTGTCATTTTAAAAACTATTTATAAGCGCAGATATGAAAATTTACAATTGTTATAATTGTTATGAATTCTATGTATATTTTAAAACTCTTGAAACTAAAAATTTATGAAAAGAAAGTTAAATTTTTATAATTATTTATTTTAAACAGGGTGCAAGAAAAAAAAAATCTGAAAAACTATTTTTAATATAAATTTATTAAAAATAAATAAATTAACAAAGGCATTAAATAATAATAATAGTAGACTTTTTCAATAAATAAATTTAATAGGTTTAAAAGGGCCGGGATAGTCTGACTGGTAAGGCATTGGACTCAAGATCGTGAGAGCGGGAGCTCGAATCCTGCCGTTCCCGCACTCCCCGTGTAGTAAATGGTGACTGATGCACGTTAAATCAGTCGGGTCACAAAGTCCTCTATGGCCTCATAACAAGTTATACCTCTAAAGGTACTGGATTGGAGATTGATCGTTTTCTGGTTCAGGTCAAAATTACGATCTGTGGATGCGTCCGTCCTGTAAACGAGTGAGACGTATGGGTGCGACAGAAGTCAAATTCTTGGCCATAGATGGCGCCACTGGAGAACAAGAACAATTGTATCCCTTGCCTTTATGGCCTACGACAACAACATCAAAAATTGGTCTAAAGTAACTGCATTTTTCAGCAATTCAGAGGCGCAAGCACTTATTCAAATTTCCATCCATGGAACACAAAGTCAGAAGTGAAGCTTTAATCTATCTCATTTCTGCTGAAGATATTGCCTGAAGTCCAAACTTTGGTGTGGTTAAGTGCAGACACTGGACTCCAAAATAGACCATACACAATAATATCTAGGGCGTAGATAACGTTCTCCATTTTATGTAATCCGTGGATTTTGCTTGACATTATAGCCCTGATAATTTTTAGCTTACGTGAAATTGGTTTACATAATATGTCAGTTGTTTAGTTCGTATATTTAAAAGTAAATTTATGAATTATTTCTAATACCCTTTTTTATTTAAATTTAGACAACTTTGGTGGAGCCTTTTCAAATTCCTTTGAGCTATCATAAAAAGCCGAAAGTTCTCAAGACGCTAAAAGTTTTAGCACTCCGTTTTATACATATTAACCTTTTAATGAAGCAAAAAAAACTTACATACTAACGCAAAATTTTCCAGATGTACGAAATTCAAATACTCCGTTTTGTTCAAATTAACATTTCTATAAAACAAAAAGGAAACAACATAACAAAGGGATAAAAATGAAAGAAAAGTTACTCTTTTTGCCCACAAAAACATGAAAAGTCGTATACGTCCTATGCATTGTTGGAATATTTTTTTTAAATTTCTAATGTTAGTTTTCTTTTACATTAAAATATCAAACCATTTTATGCCATACTTTAAATCATTCCGGATCAAATTACGGTAAAAAATACCAGCACTTCCTCCATACAAGTAATTTTACCGTAAAATCTTTTTTTAACCATTAAATATTTTACCGAAATTTTTACTATAATATTTATTTAATTAGAGTGATTCAATGATTACGATAATTATTACAGCAAAAATTACGGTATATCAGATTTTATTGTTCTGTAACATGTTTTTCTAAAAGTGTTTCTAAAAGTTTTTCTATGCTTCTTATCTTGGAGTTATTTAAATATTGTGCTGATCATGAACACGGAGAAATGATAGTTCATCTCTTAATTTTGCTACGACTTTACATACGCTTAAGCCCCATATACGAATCTTGAAATGTTTTTAAAATTTCATTTGAAGAAATTCGTAATTTTTAAAAAATTGTCATATAAAGACAATCAACAAATGTCTCTCATGGGTTCCGGATATTTGCTTTTATTTGCGACTGTAGAGTATATTTCATAAAGAATTCAACTAAACCACATTTGGTTTAAATTCTCTCATAATTTAAACATTAAAAATGAAAAAGTCCCAAACATCCCAAAAATCTTTCTCTTGAGAATTTTAACTTGCATAGTTCCACATTCGATTTCAGATGTAACCAAACAAAATGCAATGGAGTTTTGTGAGAGTCGTATTTGTCTTGGTCTTGTTTCTAATCTTTGTATTTTGAGTTCATTATTAAAAGGAAAACTATTCAAAGAAAGCTAAAAATATAATCGAATAAAACAGTTGAAATTCATACTATTATATATTAAGTATTTTAGTGTTTGATTTTATTACTGCTGCAATTATTAAAAATCAAAACATTGAAAATGTTTTAAAAAATAAAGTAGAATTTTGATAGATTGATAATATGCAAATCAAAATGATTTTTACTTTTCCATCTTTCAAAATAATTTAAATATTGAAAATAAATAGATCCAAAAATGTTTTTTTAATTATATTAAATAAAATTTGCTAAACTAATAATATACAAGGTAGTATAAGTTCGTTTTCAATATTTCATCATGAATAAAATTATAAAGATAAATACATTTACAAAATGTTTTAACAATTTAGCTAAAAACTTAAAATTTTGGTGAAATTGCCTAACTCTATGGTAGTGATTAGTACTGTATAACACTATATGCTAATTTTAATCTATTGAATGACAATTTCTAATAAAAAATTTATAATTCTGGTTATAAAACTAAAATATATAAGATATTTAAACAATGCATTTGATAATTTTTCCGTTCATATGGTAACGATTCACCGGAAATTCTGTTTTCAAAATTATAGTTCTTATTAACAAACATTTAATAATAAATTTAACCGAATAAATGGTTTTTATGCGATATTCTAAGGAATCGTGATTAAATTACAAAATTGAAACCAAATTTATAATTTTTAACTCAAATAATAAAAATTTAATTTAATTAATTAATATTTTTGTTAGTTCTTCAAATATCAATACCAAAGTGCTTCGGTTAAAAATTACCAAGTTTTTACTGACCCCATAGAGCCAAAAACACGGTAAATTTTACTAATTAACCATACTTTTCCCTATGTGTACACTGTAAAAAAATCCGAGTCTTTTTACATTATCAAAGAAATGGCGCTCTGAGTGCAGCATGGAGTAAAATCCTTTTTTCTGTAAAATTTCATACCGCAATATTTATTTAATTATAAGAATTCAGTATAGTACATATTACTATATAAAAATTACGGTATATCAGATTTTTGGTTCCATATAATTTTTCCGCAATTTGATCCGATTTTTTTTGTTTTTTTTTTTACAGTAAGTGTAACATTCTAATAGATATAAATTCAATGTTTCAATATCAGAAAAAATTCCAAAATTTTTATGAGGAATTGATTTGTCTTTCATTAGATTTGATTATATTATTAATTACAATCACAAGACATTTGTCATATCTTAATTTAAGCATTAGTTCTATAGAATTAAATTTATTCAGCATACAACCGACATCCCTTATTCAAATTTAAGTTAAGTGTTTCTTTTCGATAATTTTTCTAAATCCACAACGGAATTTATTTATTACCTTTTTAGCCTTTTATTCAGAATAATATACGATCACTTTCCATGCGTTCAATTTTAACCATTTTTTTGTTTCGTTTCCTCCCCCTTTACGTCACTGAATTAGTGATTGATGTGTTCTTAATGATTCGCAACGAATTTCTGTGAAACGTGTTTCATTAACAACCGAGATTGTGTCGAAGTTTTATGAGGTTAGGGCGCTGAAAGGCCTGCCAAATACTCGCATATTTCATGCCCTATCGTAATGTTTTTAACTTCGACTCAATGACTGAAAAAAGAAAGGAATTCAAGTGACAATTAATAATTAAGTGTTATTCTAAGATTAAAGAGATTAATTCCTTTTTGCACAAAGCATCAGCGACTACGAGAAAACAAACTATTGATTGCTTAAAGGCTCTTATGCTGACTAAATGTGTGTTTTTTTAAACACTTAATGAACTTCTTTGGAGAAGAAATTTGGATGATATATATCTTAGAATTAATGGGAATGATTTGATAATTGTTTTTATGGAAAGACTGTAAACAAAAACTAAATTATTAGTATTAATCAAAGCATTAAGTCATGTATCATTAAAAGGCAAAACTTTTATTTTCTTTTTCCTACGTATTAAATAATAAAAAATGAGACTTTTTTATTATTGAAAATGCGGACAAATTATAATTTTTTGTTTTAGATTCTTTTCGCTAATGCCATTGTTTTATTATTTTTACCAAAATGTACTTAAAAGAAATTCAACTGCGCTTTTATACTTAGTCGTCCCTTATTTTTTTTTTTTTTTATTTCCATATTTTTATTTACTTATTTACACTGTGAATAATAAAGGTAAATTCTAAATGAAAAAAGTATTTTTGCAAAAAAAAAATTTTAATGATAAATATAGATTTTTTTAATCGTTACTCTCACGTTACAAAAAATCCCTGTTCTTTTTGTTTTCTTTCTCCGTATATTTGACGGTTTAAAGCTGTTTTTTTACAAAACAGTTTTTTTTTTTCTGTTTTTCACCCTAATCGTAAACGGATTAAAACTGTTAATTCAAATCCGAGTTTTTGTCATGCAGTTTTGCTTACCGTAATATAAATTTAACTTTAAAAAAACAATGATTATTTTCTGCACTTTTCAGCTTCAGTTTTCAGTTCAATTTTTCGGAAATTATTTTATGATTTTTAAAAACGTATAATTAAAATTGCGATTCGATTTCATTATCAAATTGATACTCTACCTAATTATTATCAGTTCTTGATACTTATTTATAATTTTTGCATAAATTGAATGAAAACAACCAAATAGTTTGAAGCAAATATATTTTTCAATAAAAATATTCTGTTTTTTAAAGTCAAACTTTTACTTAGTATTACCTAGTAACGAAGCAGTTATCATCTGAACTTTTCTAAGATTTTTTTTTCAGTTATTAGTTTTAGCAAAAGCATAAGTCAACATTTCGTGGTAAAAGAAAATTATATTAAATGATAAAAAGAAAATTCTTTTTTTATTCATTAATAAGAATGCATTATAGATTAAGGTTTTAAAATTCAGATTTTTTAAAATTAATATGACAATGGATTTTAACTTAACTAAGAAAATAATTTTAATTGCGCTTTTTAATTAAATCGTTAGTCATAGTGATTGTTTGATGGCATTAAAAATGCAGTTTAAAAAAAATCATTATACTTTTTAAGAACTTAGGATATCAAGGATGGAAAGTGTTCATAAAAATATGAAATTGTTGGGACCCATGAAAAACAGTAATAGATGAGAGACATTAAGGCTAAATTTTTTTTTACTTATATCTTCCAGTTCGTCTTTAAACATAAGTTATTAAATTGATCAAATAATTCAAACTTTTAGATTGCATAAAATCAAAAATTTAATGTATATAGCAAAAGTAAATTTTCTAAGTAAGTTTTTAAAATAAAATATCGATTTTCTATTTATATAAAAAAGTTTAGACTTACCTATAAGAATAAAAGACTAAATTTAAGCTACAACTAGGAACTATATTAAAATGATAGCTGAAGAAAGACCAAAAAGCCGGTGCTTTTGATAAATTGCAGACTTATATATATTCAAATTATCAGTAAATTAAAACTCTATGCAATCAGGTTATTTCCCTATTAGAAATCTGTTCAATTAAATTAAATTATTTATAGATTTATAAACAGTCTAGTTATTTTCTTAGCAGTTATATATTCATGCAAATTAAATATTAGAAAAAATACATGCATTCAAAAATGCCTATAACGAATGTAAGCTTTCAAGAAAACATTTCTAATAAAATAAGGACTTTCTATATCACATATAAATTAATAGACTTCTTTAGGTACGAATTGAATCTTAGCTACACCAAAGAATTATTCTAAAATGATAGTTGAAAAAACGAAAACATTAGAGAAACCACCAAAGATTAATTATAAAATGTACTAATAAGTATCAGAACAATGTACATTCAAACTGCAAGTTATTTACAGTTTTATGCATTCAAATTATTTCCTTATTACAAATATATTCATTCAAATTAATTCCTTATTAAAAATGCACTCATTCAAATTATATATTATAATAAATGTGTCAATTCAAATAGAAAACCTACAACAAAAGAAATGCATCAAAGAAATATTCCTATTAAATTACACACTTATCTAGATTTGAAACAAAATTATAGACTTCACTAGAATAGTAGAAAATTTAATCTAAGATATACCAAGGAATTATTACGGAATTATTACTGAGAAAGAAAACAACAGAGAAAGTGCTGCTAATAAATTGCAGAATGAACTAATAAATTTCATAATAATATACAGTCAAACTGCAAAAAAATTTCAATTTTCTGCACTCAAATTATTTCCTTATTAGAAGTAAATTGAATAGAAATTTATTCGTTCGAATATAAATGTTATTACAAATGTACCCATTCTAATAAAATACCTACAATAAATGTTGTTACAATTGTATACATTCAAATTATTTCCTTATTAGAAGTATATTCATTAGAGATATATTCATTCCAATTAAATGTTACAACAAATGTATCCATTGAAATAGAATACCTACAGTAAATATAGTTACAATTATATATATTCTAATTATTTTCTTATTAGAAATATAATCATTCAAATTAAATGTTATTACAAATGCATCCCTTCAAATATTATGCAACAAATACAACAAATGTAAGTTTTCGAAGAAATATTTCTAATAAATTACAGATTTTCAGGATTATATACAAAATTATCGACTGCTCTAGAAGAGTAACAAATTGAATCTAAGCTACACCAAGGAACTATTCCAGAATGATTGCTGAAAAAAGAAAACAATAGAGAAGGTGCTACTGATAAATTGCAGAATAAAGACTAGCCTCCTTAACTGAATTTAGACACCCTCGTCGAGTTCTAGAACCTTAAGTTTGCACTTAGACCAAAGTCACAAGGGTGCTTCTAAGTGTCTTTCTCTTTTCGAACCTTTAGTTCTTCTTCTTTTTTCTTTTATAAGAAAAAGATTGGATTTGAAGATTTCTTTTCGAGTTGTCGAAATGGACAGAGCAGACTCTTACGTCTAGAAATGCTGCCATCAGACCAAAAGGAAGAAACTTTTGAGTAGCATTTCAAGGAAAAAATCGATTTGCCTTTTAAGAGAAGAAAAAATTGTGAAATTTTTTTTCTAGCGTTTGTATAAGATAAAGAGAATGTAAGACATAAGAAAAATTGTCCAAACTATATTAAGTAGTTTGAAACATTCTCATAAAACTGGAATAGCATTGTTTAATTTATGGTTGATAAATCTTTTCAACAAAAACGTGAAAGGTCAAGAATATTACACACGATAAGTTAAAATTTTAAGTGTAAAATTTCAAATTGAACTCTGGAAATTTTTTACAAAATGAAAAAAGTTGCTTATGCATAATTAGAAATTTTGAGCATGTGGACCATAATCATTAATAATATGACATTACATTGAAACATATCATCGTAATTCATTAACTAATTGCATCATTCTTTAACTTAAATGAAAATATTCATCAATTTATCACCTTTTTAACTTTTTAATATTGCAGTAAACAAGCACCATATTATGGATCAATATACCGATTTTATGATTCACTGATGATTTGATTTTTCTGAGATTGTACCTAACTAGTTGTGTTCTTCCATACAAAATTAATGAAAATTTTGTACTACGTGTAAATCAATTGAAATAATGCTTTAAGGAACTTGATAATTCGAATTATACTTGAAAATATCAAATGCCAAACTGCATACTACATGAAACTTAAAACATATTTTTACTTACTCATGCACAATAACCCGGTACTAAAGCTCATTATGAATGGAACATCATTTAGTTTAACATCTTATTAAGGCTGTAGAAGATTTGTGCCGTATTACGGCTCAAAGTGTTAGTATTATGGATCTAAAAGCATCGATATTATGGATCTATAGCCTATATTTCCAAACATTTATCATTTATCCAAATATTAAATTGTATTAATGTATTAATTTGAATTGTAAGGATAAAAATGCTATGAGTTAGAGGAATTTTTTCTTTAAATACTTCAGATAAAAAATTGAAATTTTAAGTATCTGTTTAAATTTCGTTCATATAACTTTAAGAATATGTTTCTTAAAAAAATATATATTAGATACTTTTCTTAGTTATAGTTGAATTCCAAGCGTAACAGAGGGGAAATCAGACAAGTATTTTATTCTACAAAATATATTAAATATTTTCGAAAACAAAAATTCTACTAGAAAATGCTACATTAAAGTGCAATGTTTAATTAATTGGCATAAAATAATAAAAAAGCATCGTAATTAAATTGCAAGTTAATTAAGAGTACTTGTAACAGAGGGGACAAATAATATCCCACATTTTTGACATGCCCTGTAATTTATGCTGAATTCTATGATTTGGACCATCCTAAATATTGTCGGTATTTTTTTTTTTTAAATTATCACATTTCAAAGTAAATTAAATCATTATAAGACTTTTAAAACTGCAAACACATATTTTTTAAATCCAAATACTGAATCGAAACAGAGAGGACATGAAATGTACAGAGGGAACATCTTACAAATTTGACAAAAAGTCAAAGGGAAAAATTACTTAAGTTGGAGTTAATTAGTTAAGTTTTTTAAAGTTGGAGTTGGCAGCAGTGCTATAATTGAAACCCGTGCTACATCTTTGTAGTTATATTTGAAAGATTTTACTTTACCAGATCATGTTAAAAAAAAAAAAAACGAGTGCATTGTTTGTTTCTTTCTCAATTTCAGTTATTTGGCAAGAAAATTAACTAACCAATTTTTTACTAGAACTTTTTACACTTGCAAAACTATCTATTGCAACATCAAAAAAAATCCAAGTGCTTTAAATGGTAACTGGTGTGCATTAAATATATCAGGTCAGAAAGTATTCCAAGTTCTCAAAGCAAATCAATACCTCTGGGGGTACTGATCGAGGAGTTTCCTTGTCTTTTGGATTGGGATCAAAATTACAAGGCTACAGAGTTGAACATTGGTTGCCTTAAACTCAAATTTGGGTCGACTGTTCAACGACTGTTATAAAGTAAAAAGTCACTTGAGCGAATGTCGCAAGTTGCTATATTTAGTAATTCTATGTAATAATTAGGCAAGCAACTGTGATTTTAATAGTAAATTCACATTTTCGTGAATAGCACAAACGCTTTATATGGTGTTTTACTTACGCATAAAATATGGATAGGTCGTAATACAGCAAAGTTATATTCACCAATTTTTATGTTTGGATGAATCTGCTTTGATACTTGATATGCCTCCATCAAGGTTTGGTTTTGGGGACTCTGACAATCATGCATTCAGCTCTACCAGTAGTCTGGTAAGAAAGTTTATCAGATGGGTAGAAATTTAGTACAAGTTTTCTTTTGTTTCATCAGAAACTTTGTTGCTAGGCTACTTCTTTTGTTTTGGTAGTAAGGTTACAGAGTATGCGTGAAACAGTACAACGTTTTCTTGGATATACAGGTAATGCACAGTTCGTTTTTTTAATAGCTTTCCCCAATACCTAAGGAATATTATAAAGAAAATATCCTTCCTGAATTTCTACTGTTTGTATCAGTGCCTTTTTTTTTTTCCTTTGTTTTTCAATTTATCTATTTCTCTGTTAAGGCTTTTTTTTTTTTCAAAATACTTTTGTTAATAAATTTTCATTTTATATTCTTTATCTTTCTTCTTACAAATGTCTTTTTTTTATTTGGAATTTTCTATATTTTCTCATTCATTCTGCTGCTGTTTTCCCCATAGTGATTACTCACTTAAAAAACTTTTAACTATGAACTAAATATACTATAAAGTAAAAATGACACAACTTTGTATAAAAAATGTTCCCTTATAGTGAAGGAACTGGTTTAAACTAGTTGAATCAGGGTGCATTAGCACTTGTTTATATTCCCGGAGTTCCTCATTAATGGTCAACCTTAGTTTTGTCCTCGCTGTTACGTCCCATCTGTTATATGGGAAACTTTAAAATTGTTTTTTTCATTTTCTAAAATATAACATAACATGATTGTACTAATGGACTTTATTGTAAAAACAAAATATTAAGTTAAAAGGTTTTTTGTGTAATGAATAAAATGAACTTAAATAAATAATTGTAACAGAGGGGACAAATATATATTTGAGAAAATGTTTGACTTAATAAGATAACAAAAAAATTCTTAACGGTAATCACTGCATAATTAGACTAAGGGACCATTTATTTTACAATATAAATCAATCTATAGGTAAAATTCTAATATTTTTAATAAATTCTTCTTCTTTGAAATAGACAGTTTTTTAGATAAAATAAATCAAAATCATGAATACTATCTACTTATAATAAATTTTACTATAATCATGTATAACTCTAAAAAATAACTTTTAAATTCATAAATTGCAATAAATTTCCTTTAAAATCATAACAAATGCAAGGATATTGCTTGAACTTTGAAAATTAACTACTGGTTTCAGTTGGCATGGAATTCAACTATATTATATTTTTTTTTTATTTATTAATTTTTTTGGTAAACAGTGAACATTAAAAAGCAATCGTGTGCATACATTACTCTCTCAATTTAATCATAATTTTTATTTATCACAATTTTTAGTTACTATTTTCTTAATTTTTTAATTTAAAACATAAATTATATTAAAAATTCGATTAACTAGTTAGCATTTCATAGACATAGAATATTTAGTTGCTGAAAAAGCATATGTTGTTGACGAAAGCTCGATTCAATTATAGTAAAAAAATAACATAACTGTAAATATACAGACTTTCTTATTATAATATTTTTTAATACGAATACGCTAAACACCACTATTCATTGAATGCTCTTCATAACGAAGGTTAATGAGAAATGAAACACTATTAATGTATTAATGTACTAATGTAATAATGTAATGAAAATCCTAGATTAAAAAACTTTAGACGCGAATTTTTCTTCTTTTTCTCTTACATTGTAAGCAACTCGTGATCAAATTACGGTAAAAAGTACTGGCACCCAAGTGCAGCATCCGAAAATCCATTTTTCAAATTAAATTTTACACCGTAATTCTTACAATTATAATTTAATTACAGTAATTTAGTGATTTTACAGTAAATAGTACTGTATACAAACTATTGTATATAAAATATTTTTGTTCTATAATGTTGTACGGTAAAAAATTCCAGCACTCAGGATACCGGTGAAAAGTACTGACACAGTATCTGTGAAATCCATTTAACCGTAAAACTCGTTTTTACCGTAAATTTTTATACCGTGGTTTTTACAATTATAATTATTTAACGACAGAGTGTGTTTTTACAATAAATATCACTGCTTAAATTATGGCATATCAGATTTTTCTTGTTACCATAAAATTTTATACTGTAATCTTCACAATTATAATTTTTTAATTACAGTAATTTAGTGATTTAACGATAAATATTACTGTACAAACAAAGTTATATCAGATGTGTTTTTCCTTGAAGTTTTACGGTAAAAAATTCCGTCACTCAGGGTACCTGTAAAAAGTACTGGCACTCTGAATACAGCATCTGTAAAATCCATTTTACCACAATATCCATTTTTCCGTTACGTTTTCTACCGTATTTTTTACAAATAATCATTTAATTATAGTAATTTAGTATTTAATTATAGTAATTTAGTGATTTTGCAGCAAATATTACTCTACAAATTATGGCATATAAGTTTTTTTTGTTCCTTAAAGCTTTACTGTAAAAAAGACTGGCATTCATTGTGAAAGTACTTTTATTAGAGAGTATCGTGGTCCAATAGCCCAGGATCACAAACTGGAGAAGGTAGGACACTCCTTATGCGAGTTTAAGGGAATGGAGAAATATTGTGGTGTCAACGCTGGGACTCGAACCCCAGTTCTGTCGGTCAGAAAATTGACAAATTAGCTCTCTCGTCTATAATATGTACGCATCTGTATGGAACTAAGTAGCTTCATAAGGTAAGTCTAGTTGGTACAATGAAATTCTGGCTGTTTAACCGTATTAGGTGAAAGTATTAGTTAATAAACGATTTTTTTTAATAGTTTGATTATTATCTATTTAAGGATATTCGACTGTTAGGTATAAATATAGTAAAATAACAATTAAATTAATAATTTAACCATTTTTTCGAGAAATTTACAACAGTATAGTATACATTTTCCTAACCATCCTTAAAGAAGACGCAAGAAATTATGGGATTGCATGTAACAGTTTTAGTTCTTATACAATTTCCAAGATTTTATGTGCCTTGTAGTTTTGTTGTATTAAATATTATAATTTCAAAAAAAAAAATTAAAACATGCTTTATTTTAGGATGAAAAAAATCTATGAAATTTGACAGTGTGTTTCCTCAAATAGAAAAAAAAATCAATAACTTCTTAATTCAACAAAAAAAACTCATTTTTTGACAACCTTAAGATTTTTATTTAAAGATCGAAGTTGTTTACATAAATTAAACACAATTTCGCCTTAAAAAGCTTCAAGAATATTTTCCCACATTAAAATAGAAATTGCTTTTCAAAAAGTTCGAGGTTTTTCTCTTTCATACAAATTGATTTGTTTTCAAACTAAAGAATTACATTATTACTCAGTATTAAAAAATGCAACGCAAAATTTTAAATGCAGTAGTTATTTTAATTTTTTTAATTTAATAATGATTTAATTAATAAGTAAATAATCATTTAATTTTTTTACTGTGGTTAATATTATTTTTTTTATAAAAAATTAATATGATTTTGTCTTCAAAATCTCCAAGAATATTTTTAAAATAGAAATTAATTTTTATAAGGCTGATAGCTTCTATTAATGCAAATTTATTCGGTTTCAAACTTGCAAATTACATTATTAGCTTTCAGTGCTAAAAATTGAAACACAAAATTGAAAAATTTAAATTACAGTGATTATTAATATATTTTTAATTCAAAGAATGGTCATTATTAAATTTTTTAATCACATTACTGAAAGAAAATACATGCAAACCAATTTAAATATTCATAGATTATGGACATCATTTTATAACCCACTATTATAAACAAAATTTGTGGAAAAAGTACCTCACCTTATTATTTATTGATCCCATTTTAAAAATAACTTGACTTTCAATGAAATAGATTTAGTAAACAATCGATAAAAAGAGTTTTTAAATCGTTCAAATTGAAAATATTTTAGTGGGAAAAAAAGGAAGAAGCATACTTTTTTTACTACATGTTAGATTTCCCCATTTCAACAATGCTATGAAAGCCTGTTATTTGTTCAATATGCTATTTTCTGTTTTGTTTCTTGTACAAAGATATTTTTTCCTTTATCTTTTTCTTTCCCAAACTGCTTATCTGTAACGCATATTTCACTAGATTCAATAAAGAAAACAATGTTTTTATATATTTTAGCGCATGCTGTCTGGCTACATTCCAAATAACCAACCTCCTGAATTCAATGACATCTGTAAAATAAAATGCAATATTCCCCACGTTATTTCTAGATTTACTTTTTCCCCCATTGTTGAGGATATTTTGTAAATCTTTTAATTCTCCGACCTTTGCATATCTTGATAAAATTCAAACCTTTCTATCCTGATTAAAAATTTAAAAAATTGGATGAATACTACAAATTAATATTGACTAGAAATTAATAAACTGCAAATTAATAATTAATATTAATACAAACTAATAATTAGTTCATACCTTATGTATTTAATTCTTTAAGTAGGCGTCACATAATGTTTTCTTCTAAACAGACTTTGACTATTAAGCATCTTAAAGACAGAGTCTTTCATCATATATACAAATTTGATCCCTTAATTAATGCGAGTATATAATTAAAAAATTATTCAATGATCATTCATTCAACATTCATTCAATTCAATTTTCTACAATTAATAAAGTCTAGTAGCTACAGAAACAAATTTCAAAATTTTAAAATTTGTGAGGACGATATTTAACTTAAGAAAAACTATATTCAGTTAACGAACTAAAATGATATCTAGGTGTTTCGTTATAGTTAAAATAAACTTTTTTGTATTTAAATGGTAAATACTTGAACCATTTCATAAGCAGTTTCCTTAACTCACTTATAATGGTAAATGTGCATTTTTAGAAACTAGTAACCTTTACTAGCTCGTTGAAATAAAATAATTGACTAGTAAATCTCTACTCTTCTCAAGAATTTCCAAAAGATAGTTATTATTTCCTTAATTAATGAAATAAAATAATCACAATGAACCTTAATATCATTTTTTCAATTTTTACAATTTGCTTCAAATTTTTCGTGTATCTTAGAATAATATTAAAAAAATTTTATTTCGTATTTAGCCCTGGTAATTACTTGGGCTAATTCATAAGCTTTTTCGTTAACTCAGTTATGGTACTTAAACCTTATGGATAATTTACATTTTATAAAACTAATGACCTTTACTAGTTTGTTTAAATAAATATTTTATTATTATTATTATTTCATTAATTAAGGAAACAGAATCATCATAATGATCCTTATAATCACTTTACATTTTTTTTTACTATTTGCTCATAATAGTTTGTGAATTTTAGAATGATTTAAAAAAATTTAATGTCATTTTTAAGACATGGTAACTACTTGGGCTAATTCATAAACTTTTGCGTTAACTCAGTTTTGGTACTAAACAATATGGAAAATGTACATTTTATAAAACTAGTTACCCTTAGTAGTCTAATTAAATAAATATATTATTATAATTATTTCATTTTTTAATGAAACAAAATTGTGATCAATTCTTTAATATTTGTTTAAAATCGTTCGTATATTTTAGAATGATATAAAATAAATTCTTTAGAATTGATTAAAAGTTATTCAATTTAATATCACGATCCTAAGAAAACTTTTAATTGCTCCAGAATAAAACGAAAAAAAAAATAAATAAATAAAAACAGAACGTAGAATCGAAAATTATTTACTAAAAATGAATCAGATTATCGATAAAAATCTGATGGCTTAAACTTTTCGCTAAGAATTTTTGATTTTTCAAGCTTTTAACCGAGCTTAATGAAGCCATTTTATCTTTCGCTTTTATTGAAAAGTACAGTTCGTTAAAGTACAAACTTCAGAGAGTGAAGAAAAAAGTAATATATTTTCCTGTTCTCAAGTTTTTCTAGAAAGTTCCGTTATGCATTGCGATTCTTGGCATAAAAATATATTTCTTTTGATATTTATGCCCTTTCGGGAGTCATCCATATGAGAGCTTAAATTAAAGAATCGAAAAGAGCAAAACTGAAAAGGTCGATTTACTGACGAATCAGAGAAAAAAAAAAAGGAACAAAAAAGTTCGAAGAAGAGATAACTGTGACGCGATTTCTTCTGTTTTTTTTTTTTTTTTTTTTTTTTCCCTTCCTTCTACCCCTTTCCGACGAGTCTGTACAACTTACATTATTTCGACGCGCGTGGAGTGAAGGATTTTGTTCTCGATCGAGTCGGAAAAAAAATGGCGATCCGAAAAATCAAGCATATAGAGTTAAAACAAAAAAAGGTAGAAAGAAAACTCCAGCGACAAATTCCAATTTTTCCCATGAGTTGGTGGTGAAGCAGATATGACATTCTCTTTCTAATCACATTGGCTGATATTGATCGGTGACTTCCTGACTTTGCTAGAGATTGGATTTTTCGGCTCCTTTTCGGAAAAAGTTTTTCTTTTTATTGTTTTTCGGATTTTTTTATTGTTTTTTCCCTGATCAGCCCTCCACTGCCATTACTCGGCATCGCTAAAGGATTTCGCTGTCCGAAAATGAAATGACCGGCTAAGATGGAGTAAGACTTTTTTTTTTTTTTTTTTTTTCTTCCTTCGATCGCACACTCGCACTTTTTTTATTACTTTAAAAATACCCCTTTTTTTTCTACGTTTCTTCTTCGTTAACTTCCGTTTCAATCCGATAACTTAAAACTAGTTTTTAGATGCAAAATAAATGAAGCGAATATCGAACTTGCATTCCTTCAAATCTGCTTTAAAGTTAAATTATTAGAGTTCGGTAATAATATGAAGTGTTAAAGAAAAGATAAATTTACTCTTGCCAGTTTATGCGTGTGATTAAGTGAAAAAAGGCGTGAGGGGTAAAATGTGCTTCAATTTCATTGAAAAGGGAATGATTTCTTATCTCCCTTTAAAATAACTTCCCTTAATGGGTTTTTAAGCATATATAATATCGTATATTAAAAAAGTGGGCAATAGATTTATGTAAATTATCTTCCCATATCTTCCCATATCATACATGAAGTATACTATGATGAAAGGAAATGCAACATTTGTATGATTCCCTAGTTAATATTCTTTACAAAAGCATAGTTTAACTTTACCATTACCTCAGTTTTTTAAATTTTTCCATTTGATAATTATTATTTTCCTTTCTAACTTATTTTCACATTACTGTATTTTTAATATTATAATATATATTGAAGATATATTTAAAAAAAATCGCGTCAACCTCTTCATAAGAAATGTGAATATTCAGTACTCGATAATCTGATAAAATTACCATACCGTATAGCATTGACAATTCTGATAAAAAAGGAACCTGAATTCTGGTATTAAAAATCAAAATATATAGTAATTATACTATTTATTCGGTATTTTTTCTATTCATATGGCTTACGGCTTACATAACGGTTTACCGGAAATTCTGGTTTTTAAAATTATAGTTCTTATCATCATGTATTTAATAAAATATACAAAACTGAAAAGTAAATTTTACCGATTAAATGGTTTTTATGCCTTGCTATAAGGTATCATGATAAAATTTCTTAAGTTTACCATATTTACCAAATTTTATCGCGTATTATATAATCTTATTTTATTGTTAATTTTACCATAATCATTACCAAGGTACTTCGTTTGAAATTACGTAGTACTTTGGTGTTTCCATTGAGCCAGGAACACGGTAAATTTTACCATATTCTGGTAGTTTTGACCATACTTTTTTCAGTGTAGAATGCCTTAGCCTAGAATTTCTGTTGATTTTTATTAGTAATTTATAAAATGCCTAGACATTGTATTAAATTCTTGTAGGTTTTTATTGGTAATTCTATAGAATGTCTATGCAATGATTATAGTTTTCATCATTTCATACTTTGCTGGACAATTTTACTCATCCTGTACACGGAGAAAAAAGATTCTGGTAAAATTATTCTACTTGCTTGGTAATCCGGGTAAAAAAATAATATTTCCGGTAAATAAACATTCCTGGTAAAAAAAAAAAAAATTCTGGTTAGAAAACCACGTTATGCGGTATTTAAACCATTCATTATGTAAGTTTTTCCTGTCGTATGGTAATGGTTTACAGCAATTATTTTTTACAAAATTATAGTTCTTGTTGCCACGTAATAAGCAAAGAATACAAAACTAAAAAGTAAATATAATCGAATAAATTTTTTTTGTGCCATACTCTAAGGTATCACGTTAAAGTAATCAAATTTTACCTAGTTTACTTACAAGCAGCATAATAAAAAAAACATCAAAAATCAACAAAAGCATTTCTTTAAAATTTAATGTCTTTTGCTGCTCTCATAGTACCAGAATCGCGGTAAATGTTACCATATTCTGGTAGCTTTGACCATATTATTTTTGTTAGCACGCCGGATTTCTTATATTTTATGGGGCATGCATGTTTAGGGATCAATGTTCCACGCTCGCTTGAGCGCTTACACTCAATTAAATATAAATATTTTTTTTTGCATTCAATAATATTTAAATAATAATTTATACTCAAATATTTATTTAAAAAAACATGAATTTAACTATATTTTACAAATACTGGAGAAACTCTAAACCTAACAATAAAAAAAGTATTCGAAACTTATTAAATTTTTAAAAAAAAATTCCACTGTTTCAAATTGCGTTTTCACAGTTGATACATTTATTATATTATTAAGAAGAAAAATCAAATAAACACATTTTTTTTCAAGATTACAAGTGTCAAGAAACTGCAATCACTAAATCGGATTCTTCACTGTCACTAAAGTATGTTCATTAAGGACAATGGTCAACAATATGTATTTTGATTTATTTTTGTGTATTCATGAATATCACTAATAAAATAGACAAGTAAAATAATAAGCCTGACTTAATTGTTCAAAAAAGCAATTTTGGTTAAAAAAATATTCACGATTTCCATGTACGCAACAAGATGTTTCTATGTATTGTACTGCTGCCTAATGGAAATTGCAGAAGCTTCTCAAGTAACAATCTGAAAGCAATTAAACAGTTTGATATGAAAATGACATTTTTGGAAAAAAAGGTTTATTAATGTATTGACACAAGTCTTTCATAGCTTATTTTTCTCTGCAGAAATACAAAATGTTTAAATCAGATTGATTTCATAATCATTCGAAGGTATTGGCCTATTATGTCAGCAATTATTCAACTAAACTATTAAAATTACAGAAATATTTAGTTATCCCAATTTAAGATGCCCAAAATCTCGAAAATCTTTCAGTGTCAGCTGCGGTGGCTTAGGGGATAGAGCGTTCGTCTCCCAATGACGTATCCCAGGTTCGAATGCCAGCGGTGGTTGGTTAATACGACTTCTGCTCCCGATTCGCACCGACGAAAGTACTAACGTAAAATATTCTTAGTTATAGATGGATCGTGGGTTAGAATCCCTTGCTATCGAATTAACGGTTAAAGGTTTTCATGGTTTTACTCTTCGTGTAATGCAAATGCTGGTTAGTTCCATCAAAAGGTCCCCCACGAAAGCTAGTTTGTCCCAATCCTTGATCCAGCAGTACCCTGTCTTCTCAGTTGGATTCAAAATAACAAAACTACGGAGTTGAACATTGATAGTTGTAAACTCAGAATTGGGTCGAGATTTCAATGCCGGTTATAAAATGAAATATTAAGTAAAAAATTTCAGTTTTAAAGTAAATGCATATTTTAATTGAAAATTGAGCTAAGAAGTGCTGAAACGGAAACAAAAATAATGTTTCATTTTTTGAAATAATAGGTTTTTATTTAATTTTTAGCAAATGAAATTGGACTTAAAACGTAACATATATCGTTTTCTTCTGCATTTCTTAATAAACGGTATGGGTAAAAGACTAATTAAACACCGTTAACTCTTGATGAAGGAGCAACGTTCACCAAAAGGTATGTATACTATTACAAATATAGGAAGATTTAATTAGTTCAATTTAAGATGCACCAAATTTTCAAACTCTTTTAGTTCAAAAATAAAAACATATTCTAATTGAAAACCGAACTTAGAAGTGTTACAAATTAAACGAAAATAATGTGCATATTTTTAAAATAATTGATCTTTATTTAATTTTGAACAAATGAAATTGATCTTAAAACGCTACAGACATCGTTTTCTTCTGCGTTTCTTAACAAACTGTATGGGTAAAGGATTAATTAAACACCCTTTAACTCGTAATGAAGGAGCAACGTCCATCAAAAGGTATAGCACTCATCCGTTCTACGTACAGACTGCCGGAAAAGCGGAAGATCTGCTTATTGTGCTTATTCACTGCTTACTATATGCCTTTCCACCCCTCTCCTTAAGGCGTTCTGATTAGGACTTACAGGGGAAGAATTCATTCCCCCTTCTTCTAGATAGAAGGACCCCGTAGTGGTTCTCTATTTCGCAAATCACTGCACCGTGAATTAAGTTTTAGGGAGAATTGAATTCCTAGAGGGGTATTGTTCAAACGCATTCAGAAGTGAACCTTTAGAAGCAGGTGACGTTTAAGAAATTAAGAAACTACCGGAATAGTTTCTAGGCACAGTCCTTTGGCAGCTGTTTCATGAATTTCTAAAAGAATCAAATGTCCACACTTAGCATTCTAAAAGTGTAACTTCTTAAATAGATAAAGCACTTCAAAGAGAAGTTTATGTAAAATGGTGTCAATTTGAAAGAAATTAAATTTTCACGTGCAAGTTAAACGATTCAATTTATTTTTGATACAGACTGTCTGAAATAAATTCGAGTTTAAACTCATTCTTTCAGCATTTATAATGTAATTTCTTATCATAGAAATGCTCTTAGTATTATAGGGCATTTTCATTTGAACTTAAAAGGAAGTACTTTTAAGCATTTAAAAAAAAGTTCAATAGCAATTAATACCTGATGATAATTTATAGGCTTTAAGCGATAATAGTATTCTATCACTAAAGTATAAAAAACATTGTTTTTATCGTATTACCTAAAACAATTCCACATTATTAAGCACTATTTTGACGAATTTTGTGATCATAAATGTATTAAAACTACAGACATAGACATATGCACCGAACTATACGCAAGTCTATCATTCAGAAACTTGTTTATAGGGATACCAACTTGACACAGCTGTTCATTTATAGATATGATGATTTCAGCCAGACAATTCATCCCAGACTCGTTTATAAGGAGGCTACAATCATCCTCTAACATATTCTTTAAGAATACTGGTAATTTTAACAACATTTTCATCGTGACGATAACATCAAATTCAGCCCAGTAACTATTTTTTTTTAATCTTGGACGCCTGCGTTTCAAAACACTTTTCCAACAACACCAACTAATTTTCTACTTGCGTCTGCTATTATTCATTGTTTATTTATTCATTAATCTTAATTTGGGGACCATCCTTGAAGCTGCGGATTACCACAGGGGACAGTAGTCTCCATGATAGATCCAGTACGTCACCACTGCTCACGTAATTATTCCAATCACTTATTACGTTTCTCCCCTATTTTGTATGAAATTTTTGGATATTGACACAAACATTTTATTCGCTGTACATAGTTTTACTTTTACTTTTCATCATACATAGCCTTCGTTTTTCACCTCATGTTTTATTTTTGTCTATTCGAACTTTTCCTTATTGTATTTTGTTTATGTATTTGACATCGATTACCTTATTTGAACACCTTTAAAATTACGATACTTCTGGAGTGCTTTAATTGACCTTTAAGATCATTTTCAACCTCACTATGTCCCCTCGCCATTTTCTTTTCGTACTTTGATTTAATCATGCCGCATATCTTCCGACTCATAATTTCGATGAATCGGTTAGTACCAACTTTGACGACAGAAGCCGAGATTGTCCAGACTTCGTAAACTCGTAAGCATACACTCTATCATATTCACTCAAATACAAATAATTTAGAGAGATGACACATTCAAGCAGTCATTTAAAACCACAATCACTTTAATAGAGATGTAAAATTCCCCTAGATGCTATCGTACTAACTAGTTTAAAGGACCTTCTACCGTAAACTTGCTTAAATGCGTGTTTGTAGTGATTGTGTTTGGGAAAGCAAACTTACAAAAGTCACTCAAGTACAAATCTATTTCATTAATGAAGATTTCACATTCACACAGGTTCCACAAAACATACATGCCTATAAAGATTCTGCTTTCACACTGACACTCTACTACAAAACTGTTTATAGCGATACAACCTTTACACTGATATTCTCCCCCACACTTACTTTTAAGCGAGTTTGTATTGATTTATGGTTTGTTAAAGATTGCAGATTCACAGAAGGTACTCATCCACAAATATATTTATATGGAAGCCACTGCCACATTCACACAATTATCCTACTGCAAACATGTTAATAAGAAGGTCACATTGACACAGAGACTCAATCACTAACCTACTTACCAGATTTCAAATTCAAATAATCCCTCTAAGGGATCATTCCCCCTGCATCCGACTGCCCAAGTTGGGCATGCATATGTTTAGTGGTAGTACTACTTTATTTACGTCACATTAGAGCTACATAATGGATTTTAGCCGATGGTCTTGGAAATGTCCCTTAAGATAGCCCGGAGTCATATAATCTAAATTTTCATCCTTTGCATAAAAGATGGCTCCCTCGGGTTCGTCTCTCTTGCCTGCGAAGTCGTGATCTTTACGGTAGAACAATTTAACGAGGACCTATACCACACTCTCGGTCCTTTTGCAGGCTGATTAAAGTGGCCAACCACTCGCTCACTCACACCAGCTAGTGATGCTTGACTCCGGTTATCTACTTTGAACCGCGTCATACAATCAGTCCAAGTAGGACACGAATATTTTGAACTAGATGTAAGACGAACTGTCCGGCGCATGCGTGAATTGCTTTGGCGTGTCATCGCATGCAGCAAGAATGCCCGCTAACACAAACCTGTATGTAAAGATGCCACATTAGTCATAAATATGCCATATTAGTAATTTGTTACGTGGAAATGGAAAAAAAATATATTTCATACAATGGGATGGAACATCTGATTTCCGTTAACAGCAATTTCATTTAGGAACATAGACAGAGAAAAAATATTAACGCGTAACACTTATACAATATTTTAAACTTAGGAAATATGATTTTAAAAAAAACTATTGATATTAAATTTTAAAAAAATTAAAGTTTATAACTAAAATATGACTTAAAATTTTCACTTAAACATCGTTGTTTGGATACATTTTTTTAAAGAAACTACAATACGAATCTTTGGTCTATTAAATATCCATAGTTTGTATTGGAAACAATTAAATTTAAATTAAAAGAGCAGTGTATAAAAATATATCATTTAAACCCACACCCTTCATTTTATATAAACATTTAAAGAGCACAAACAGTAATTTAAAAAGTCAAACTTGCATTTTTATTACTACAATTAAGGAAACAGAGCAGCCTTCCTGTTTTGTTGTTTCTTTGGTAAGTGTGCATGCAAGTTTTCTTCTAATTAACACTACCAATTAACTCTTTGAAATGCGATACTTAAGTAATTTACAAAATAAAGCTAATTACCATCGCAGAGTTAATATTAAGGACGTTCATTTAGATTCAAAACGGTGAAAACCCAATTCTCATTATTGACGCCAAGCTTTTTATCATTTATTTCTTTTTATTTTCACTCATATTTCGATAATTAATTTATAGATTATTTTTTATCTTTCCTAATGGGAAAATAGGTAAAATGGTTACTACTTACCAATATCTCCCAATTACAAATAAAGAAAAAGTGTTTTGTTTTAGATTTAATTATTCTATTCAATTGACATTAGAAAATATCGAATAGATCAAAGAATGTTGTAGGCCTTTAAATCATTCCACGATATTTTCTTTTAATTGTTTTTTTTTTTTTGCAATATTGCATCACTACAAAATATTAAAATTATAATAAATGGTATAGCTCTTGATTCTTCTCCCATTACTTTTCAATACAATTTTCAGTAATTGAGTCAAATCTATCACAAATGTTTTGAAAAAAAAAGAGTATAACATATTTAGCATGTTTTCAACATCCTTAATTTCAATGAAAAAAATGAAAAATTATTGAAAAAAATTATTGATTTATCTGATTCATTATTACTTTTTTAAAAGAAAATTTAAAGATTGATCTTGTATACAAAATTTATGGGTCATAATTCAATTTTTTTCCCAGTATTAAATTATAAAAAATAATAATAATAAATTATTTTTGCTTGATTATCTTTGGGTAAATGAGCTTCATGTGTGGGTACAATTCTTTTTTATTTAAATTGCTTTATTAGTTTTCCAGATATGACATAAAACGCAAAGTATTTTTAAAAATTTAAGAGACCTAACTTTCAACCTCTCTTACAACTTAACAATAAGACCCACAATTTCCAGATTATGGCTACCCCCCGTCCTGTTTTGAGAGCCAGAAATCCAAATATGTTACAAAAAAAAGTTATGTTTATTCAGAGAAAGTGCGTTTTTGGGTCTGATTTCGTAATTTAATTATTAATGGCTAGAACTAATTTATTAGCATATTTGAAGTCCCCCCCCCCCACAAATTATTATGATTGACACTTAGTACGTGAAAATCCGATCATTAGAACGAAAGTACTTCAGGGTAATATCTTTTTTATTTTGGTCACTGGGGGAGACTTTCAGGGTGATATCTTTTTTATTTACGTGTTTAAAATATCATTAATAAAAAAATAATCGTAATTTTCGTAAAAAAATAATAATGAAAATAGATAACCAACATTAAAAGCAATTAAATAATATCAACTTGGAAATTTTAGTATGTAAAAAAATTATAAAATATCAATATTTAATTAAAAAAGTGGACAAACGGCTCTTGCCCTAACTCTTCTAAATCAGTTGTTTAGAACTATAAAGCAATAAGATATTTTAAGGAAGATGTATTAGAATAACAGTTTTGAAAAATTACAATTGAAGAGACAAAAAGTTTAAAGCAACTATGCTGTCTGAAATTCGAAGCTCTTTCATGAATAGTTTTGCACAGTTTATACAAATAAAAAAAATGAAGGTATAGAAGAAAAGTATAAAGAAATTTCAAGGTAGAAAAGGGAATATAAAACAATATCAAAAAAAATGGGAAAAACCTGACATATCAGCTGCTTGGGGCTTAAAACTTCGTGCCTCAAAGCTTTCTTTACAAAGCACTTCGATGGACAAAAAGAAGTTCTTAAGTATCAAACTATAGTATAAACTCCTACAATTGAAAGCATGACAATTTTTTTTTCTCTTTTTTTAAGATAATATGCTCAAATTACTTAAGAAGTGGACGAGTTCTCATTAGCTAGTTTTTATATTTAATTTTATTCAAATAAATCCATTTGCATCAATAAATGTGTCCTAATGATAGCAAAACATCATACAATTGAAAGCCCCACGGTGGTTTCTTAAAGAAAGTCTGCTCAGACTACCTAAGTGGACGAGTTCATTCATTAGCAAACTTTTATAAATAGGTCTATTCAGAATAAACTCATATAGCATAACATCCTGCGATTAACAGCCACAGAACGGTTTTTTAAAGACAGTCTGCTCAGACTACCTAAGTGAACGAGTTCATTCAGTAGCAAACTTTTATAATTAAGTTATTTCATAATAAACCCATCTACATTAAAAAAGGGTACCTCTTATGATAGCATAACATCATACGATTAATTCCTATCACTTATGATTTTTCAAAAAGAGACGAAGAAAATGGGATCTACATTTAACTTTTATTTATATCCCAAAATAAGTAATTTTTTTAATCATTTACATAGAGAAAAATTGCAATTAAATTACGGTAAAGAGTACTGACACACAAGGTGCCGGTACTTTTTACCGTGAAATTCATTTTTAACGGAAACTTTTATTGAACAAAAATCAGATATGCACTGAACAAAAAGCTTGGTCAAAGCTTTAAGAATATGGTAGAATTTACAGTGTTTCTGACTTTGTAGGAAGAACAAATAACACGTTAATTTTTACAGAAGCATTTTGGTAATGATTTTGGTAATATTAGCCCTATAATATAGTGTTAAATTATGTTATAAATTCGGTAAATGTAACAACTTTTTGTAAATTTATCATACTTTAGAGGATGGCATACTTTTCCGTTCTTTATTTTTTACTGAATGCTTGGTCAAAAGAACTATAATTATGGAAACTAGAATTTCCGGTAAACCATTACCATGTAAACGAAAAAAAAAATTAAAGAATGGTTTACAAATAGCGAATACTTTGTTTTATTACCAGAAACGTCATTACCATGCAGTACAGTAATATTAGCAGACTTTTTTCTATGTACCTTAATTTTTACAATAATATTTTCCATAAAATCGCTGAATCAGGGTAACAAATCAAATTCTACTGAAAAAACTACAATAAAAGTGGATTTTACGATAAAATTGATTTTACGAATGCTACACTCAGGGTGACAGTACTTTTCACTGTATTTTGATCCGGAATTTTTTACAGTGTAATAAGAAACAAGACACCTGTTCATTAATAATTTGTTATTTTAAAACGTTTTATCTAGATTATTTCATGACGATTGAGTTTGTTAAATGAAAATTCTAGTTGTTTTAAAAAAAAATATCAACCTAGTTTAGGAATAATGGTATGAAAAAAAGAAAGTGAAAATAAATATATTTTACCATTTAAAAAACAGTTCCATTTTTCTGTTATAAATGTTATAAATATTCCATTATAATGTTATTCCATTATAAATGTTATAAATATTCCATTATAATGTTATTCCATTGTAAATGTTTTGCAGTAACTAAACTCATTTTCTTCATTACAAATATTTAAAAATCTAAGCAATACATATCCCTCGAAGCAGCATTAAATTCATTTCAATTCTAAAAAAAAAATAATGTGAGTGTAAATCTAATTATTAACAGCATTTCGAAATTTATAATGAAACATGTAACACAATAAACTTGTCAACTGAATCAAGTTTCATCTATGCTTTTATTTCTGTTTGATTCATTTTAATAATTTATAACCTGCTAAAAATGTTCTCTCTTTCAAACATATGTATCAAAATCTTGCACATGTATCTGAAACGTGCTTTCATTTCTTCAAATTTAATATGAAAAATACAATTTCAAAACTATATTTAAAAATTCAAATGCATACGTGACGACTAAACAGACAGTTTCAAAAATCTTTTATTATAAATCCCAGATTTTTCCAGCATCTGAAACAAATAGACTGTCTGTTACCTTCTAGACATGTATTCTCGGTGGGATTACAACAAACGAAATTTCGCTCAACGAGAACGCATGTGGTCGTTAAGTTCTAAAAGAAAATTCTAGAACCTCATTAATCAATATGCTTTGTATTTTCCTTTTGGCAATCTTCTCCAACTGTTGATTGGTTGCATTTCTTCCTATTTTCATATGCTAGTAAACATGTATTTCTAAAGGCAAAAGTTTCTATTTACTGCCAATCGCCAAATTTTAATGGAATTCTCCTTTTTGTTTCCAATAACTTTCGCCAAACTCCATTTGAAGTAGTTCTGATAAGTTAAAAATCAAAGAATCGTTTATCTCACAGATGAGGCAATTTTTAATTTACTTGTAAATATTATTGAAATAAATAAAATAAATGTTGACGTAATTAGACAGTTACTCCCAAGAGTACAACATTTTAATTAATATAACAATGCGTGCAAAAATAGTTTATTTAAAATATGGAAAAATGTTTGTTTCTAAGATTTTGTGGCATTGAAGAAAAAACAAAATAGAAATATTTACAAATAATTTTTTTTTATAAATATATAGTTTTTTTTAATGACTTTGTATCGAAAAGATCATAATTTAGTAAAGAAATTTTCCGTGAAGCAATTGAAAAGGATATAATGTGCAAAGAAAATATTTAGTTTCTTATTAACTACAACTTGTTCACTATACGTCATTTTTGTTGCAGTGGAAAGAAGGATTAATTTGAACAATTTTCATAAATCCTATATTAAAGCTTACTAATCATCGTATTAGACATATCTTAAATTAGAATACATATTAAAATTTCAATGTTTATTTTCATTTTGAAAATAAAAAAATGTTTATTTTCATTTTTCACTATGTGGAAACATAAGCTAATTTGTATCCATACGTTTTAATAGCATTTCCACATATATGTGACTACACTAGCTCCATGGAGACATTTGTTTGTAAAAACCTCATTATTTTTTAATTAAAAATGGCAAATTAGATATGACTGTTTAAATATGTTTTAAGCATTTTCATTCAAAAATATTTCTTAGTTTCTCGCAGTTTTCTCTCCATGTAACACAGACGTGGGTGAGTCCCATAAAAAAAGTTTCTGCGAAATCTAGTTTCTCCCAATGGCTTAGATTGAAGTTCTCTTGTCTTCCGGTTTGGATGCAAAATTACAAAACTACGGAGTTGAATATTGATGGTTTTAAACTCAAAATTGAGTTGGCTATTCAACGCCGGATATAAAATAAAATAAGAAGTTACAGGAGGTTCGAATCCTAGATTTGAAAGCCGAGGTTCAAATCCTAGATTCGAAACCCGAGGTTCGAATCCTAGAAATGGCTGGTGAATATGAGTTCTGTTCTTGGCTCACACTGACCACAGTACTGCATTAAATATTCTCAGTGGTACAAGGATCATGGGTCAGAATCCCTTTACCACCGGTCTAATATTATGAGGTTTTCGTTTCCATGCAACGCAACTACGGATAAGTCCCATCAAAATTCCTCCGCTAATGCTAGTTTTTTCAAAATGCTTGTTTGATCCAGAAGTTCCCTTTTCTTTTGGATTGAGCTCAAAATTACATGGCAATAGAGTTGAATGCTGATTGTCGTAAACTTGGATTTGGGCCAGCTGTTCAACTCCGGATATTAAACAAAATTATAAAATAAAGAGTACTGGCTACCACAAAATCATTTAGGATGTTTCATAGATATACCCTGTTCTGAGTGGTTTTATTTTTTCAGAAAACACAAATGCAATATTATTCAACATATGCTATTTCTAACCTAAGATTTTCCAAATTTTAAAAGCTTCTTTGATAACCTAATCAAAGAAGCTTTTAAAATTTGGAACTGGATTTAAAGAAATGTACTAAATAACTTTTTTTGTATATAAAATGATTGGGTTTGAATTAACATTGTTTATTTAATTTCTATGCATTAAATAACCTAAAGAATTTTTTTTCCAAATCAAAGTTTGCTAAACAAAATATTTTTTTGAGCATGAATCAACAGCTTTTGGTCTAGTTTATGAGTAGAGCAATTTCTTGTCGTGACCCTTTTGTATTAGATTATGTGACCAAGCATTCTCCGCTCGTAATATTGCAGTATTTAAGAATGTTATAGTTGGTTGTTACGCACAGGAAAATAAATTTAGTTTAGGAAAATGTTATGTTTAGGAAAAAAGGAAAGAAAGAAAAAAAATATTCAGATTTTAGATTCTAAAAAAGGCAGGTTAAACTTTATTAAAAAATGTGGACGTCAGCTTTGATATTTAGGCATCATGGCGACAGGGCATCCGAGATTTATATACTCCGAGTTCTTGATTATAACTGAGATGATATGACACTTAATTTTCAATTTAAAACAATTTTTAAAAAATTCAAAAAGAAAATTAATAATATAGTGCTTTAAACAATTCATAAAAATTATTGCTTTTACATACATCATAAGTTCTAAAAATTCAATTCAACTTAAACAAAACTCCCATGTTTATTTATTAGAAATATTTTATAAACTTACAATACTGCAAAAATAAAAAGTGAGCTAAGTTTTTGAAATGTACTTTATTATTACGGTTCTTACGATTCTCGTTCGCTTTGCTTGTTATTTGCTGTACAATTATGTATATTTTCTTAAGAGTTTATTCCATACTATTTCTCTTTGAATTTCAAGAGTGATGCGTTAAGAATAAAAGATAGTATTGAAAAGGTCGATGAAAAGTGCTCTCTATCGTGCATATCCATTCTCTTTCAGTTCTTTGTGAAACTAGAAGCGTGATATTTTTCTTCTCATTGTGGAAAGAAAAGAGTATTCTATCCAATCCGGTATGAAAAACGACCCTATTTCAAATAAACGGATAACGTAAAATGATCTGATTCTTTAAAACTACCGAATTCTCAAAATGACCAAAAGGAGTAGTAGAAAAATATCAAATGCGATCGAAAACATTCAACCATTGATTGGTATGCGTTCTTTTGCTGAATTGCCCTTTCTGGGCCTTGTCCGAATTTTATCCGTGGATTTGAACTTCTATCCTCACTTTAGCATTCAGTTTTGAGAACTAAAATGTCTTGAATAAACCTTATTTATCTGCTAGATCGAGAGTAAGAAGGAAATATTCCTTTAGAAACCCAATTTGTCTTCTTCTTATAAAATATTCCCATTGCTAAAGATTGTTAAGGCAGATTCAAATGGTTTTTAAGGAAATACAATTCTTTTATATAACTTTGAGATTTATTTTGTACCTTGGGACAGTTGTAGAGCGTAAAATGTTTCTTTATCGCTATTACCACGATTCTCTTAAATGTATCTATTTTTGATACCTTTAAATAGATTTATTTAATAGCACACATTGTAAAAAAATATATCTGGTCATATGTTTTCCATTTTTGCTTCTTTTGTTTATTTAAATTTTCTTGCAACTCACGAATGGTAGGTTTTTAGAGATTTTACGATCCATAGAAAATCGCTGCTGCAACATTTGGGAAAGTTTAATTGAGGTTCAACAGCAATTTTTGATCCAATTGCATTACGATTCTCATTCATTTTGTGTGATACTTTCAGTACAGTTATATATATTTTTTAGAGTTTATACAATTTTTGATACTTTTAAATAGATTTATTTAATAGCACTCATTTTAAGGAGATGTATCTGGACATATTTTTTCGGTTTTTGATTGTTTTGTTTATTATTATTTTTCTTCTTCTTTTTTTTTTTTTTTTTTTTTTTTTTTTTTGCAGCTCATGGGTATTTTTGGAGAGAGTTTTCGTTCGATTGAAACTTGCTGCTGTAACATTTGGGAACGATTAATTGAGGTTAAACTGCAATTTTTGATCCAATTGTATTACGATTCTCATTCATTTTGCGTGATACAGTCAGTGCAATTATATATATATTTTTTTAGAGTTTATAAATTTTTTAATACTGGTCATATGAGTTCCGCTAAGCCTTTGCTTTGTTTATTGAAGTGTTTTGCAACTCAAGGTTTGGTTTTAGGATATGTTTCGATCGATAGAGTACCGCTGCGATAAGTTTGAGATTTAACTGCAATTTTTGATCGAATCACATTTTGATTCTTGTTCGTTTTGTGTGATACTTTCAGTCCAATTATGTATATTTTCTTCAGAGCATATGCAATTGTATATACCTTTAGACAGATTTAAATAATAGCTCAAATTTAAACAAAAATATATATCTCTGGCTATATCGCTGGTTCAAAATTAAAACGACACATCTGCAAACATAATACGTTGCAGATGTGTCGTTTTAGTTTTGAACCAGAGATATGTTTTCCGTTTTCCCTTGCTTTGCTTACTTAATTTTTTTTCGACTCACGGGTAGCTTTTAGGTGGTTTTTGGATCGATTAAAAATCGCTTTGGTAAAATACGAGAAAATTTTATCGAGATTTAACTGCAATTTTTAATCTAATCGCATTATGATTCTCATTCATTTTATGTGATACCTTTGGTACAATTATATATATTTTACAATTATACAATTTTCTTTACTTTTAAATAGATTTATTTAATAGCACACATTTTAAAAAAATTTATCTGGACATATGTTTTCCGTTTTTGATTGTTTTGTGTATTATTATTGGGAGTACAAATTAGTTCGGTCCGTTTTTAAAAGATGGCTCTGCTGTTATGAATTTTATATAATGACAGCTGGCTTCGGTGGTTTCAGAGAGGTTAAACATCTGTCAATAATATTCAGCTTATATCGCTTTGAGTTTCATGCAAATACCCTGTTTTTTACTTTGTTGAATATGTCAAATTTTGTGGTAACGAAGCACCATTTGCGGGAGGTTTTATGTTTCTGCTTTAATTGGAAGAAAAGTGCAGCTAAAGCGCATCGAATGCTTGTAGAAGTTTATGTTAACAATGCTCCAACTGATAAATCATGTAGGGAATGGTTTCGGCATTTCAAGAATGGTGAATGGTGAATGAAGAATGGTAAACGGTGAATAATGAATGGTGAATAGTGTTCTATACTATGGGCTGCTACAACCTGGTGATTCCATCGATCGGTATAGGCTACAATTTATTCGTTTGAGCCGTGCATTACGAGAAAAACTGCCGGAATGCGAGCAAAGACATGACAAAGTTATTCTTCTGTATAATAACGGTCGGCCTGATGTCTGAAAAGTAGTTTTAAAAAATTTGGAAACGCTCAAGTGGGATATTTTATCGCACCCACTGTATTCGCTGGACATTGCTCCTTCTGATCACTGGTTGTTCCAGCGGATGCAGCATGATTTGGCAGGTCACCAGTTCACTTCTTTTGCAGAAATGGAAAATTGGCTCCTAACTTGGATCGCCTCAAAAGACGAGACATTTTTTCGAGATGAAATTCGAAAAATGCCTGAAAAAGTAGTGGTGGGAAAAAGTAGTAGCCAGCGATGGACAATACTTTGATTAATCTGTTCATTCATTTTGTTCTGAAATAAATGTATTTTTGACCACAAAAAACAGACTGAACTAACTATTTTTGGAGCGATTTTTTGTTCGATAGAAAACCACTGCGGTAACATTTAGGAACTGTTAATTGAGGTTAAAATGCAATTTTTGATGCAATCGCATTGTGATTCTCATTTATTTTGTTTAAATAATAGATTTAAATAATAGCTCAAATTTTTAAAAAAATATCTTTGGCTATATGTTTTCCGTTTTCCCTTGATTTGTTTTTTCAATTTTTTTCGACTCACGGGTTGCTTTTGGCTGGTTTTTGGATCGATTAAAAATCGCTTTGGTAACATACGAGAAAATTAAATCGAGATTTAACTGCAATTTTTGATCTAATCGCATTACGATTGTCGTTTATTTTGTGTGATATTTTCAGCACAATTATGTATAGTTTCTTAAGAGTTTATACTTTATTTGATACCTTAAAATATATTTTCAATAGCACACATTTTAAAAAATATCACTGACCATATGTTTTCCGTTTCCCCTTGCAATTTTTACTTCTCAATGTAATTTCTCAAATGTAATTTTCGAACCAATCGTATTATTGTTGTAATCGTAGTATTGTTGTTGTCAGAAGTCAATCAATATTTCAGTTTTGTGCCAATTATACAAGAAAATGTTTTAAACGAAACAATAAAGCCATCTGGTAATTTCATATAATTTCAACTTCTCTACTTTTTTCTGTCAGCTTCATATTGTTACAACTTTTTCTACTTGTTATTCTGGAGAAAAAAAAACTCACTGCTCCTCTTAGCTCTTGCATTCATTAACCCTTTTACTCAGAATTTTTATTAAACACATTTGTCAAACTTTTTTCATTTTGTATTTATTTAGGTAAAATAAGCGAAAAATACCACATTTAGCATTTCAATCATTTATGGTTATGAAATATAGCATGAATCATCGGTGTCTTTTTTTGGCATTAAAGATAAAAATTTTCAAACACGAGTCAGTTCCAATTAATAATCTTTCAAATTTCCACTCATCTCAAGCTGTTTAGATCAAAGTAAAATTTTGACTCCATTTTATTAACCTGTTGTTACCTGACAGGATATATAGTATATAAAAAGAAAGAGTTTTCGATTAATATCTTCATTTCGTGTACATAGTATCCTACATTAGACATCATGTTTAAACATTGTTCCTGGTAAGGTGTATTATGCAATGTTTATAATTTATTCAGTGTCGAGGATTAATGTGTAGATAGGCATTGCAAATGATAAATTTAATAATTTACTTGGTTTTTTTTCTTTCAAAATTTTTTGATCTCACTCATAGCATTTGTGAGATAAATTTGATACACCATTTGGACATTCAGATGAATAACCATCCAATGTTAATTTATAGGAAAGTGTTATTCAGAGACAATTAGTTTTTCTAGTCAATCGAACTTAATATCGTTTCCAATGCTCAAACATCGTTTTGACCGTTATGCAATCAACAAGCAACGTTTTGATAATCCTCTGTCCAGGGCCACTTTTAGTGGGTAATGTATCTATAAAATACTTTTGGTAATATAAAATTTGTTGTACTGATAATTCAATTTGTTATGCTGGCTCCCAAAATTTCCATTTATCAATAGAAAGCTACAGTCCTTGGTCTAATTACTAAGCGCATTACAATATTCTATGTAAAATCTTAATTATCAGGTGCACTTTTACTGTTTTTACGTGACTGAAACCGGTTTGCACTTGTTTACGTTCGGGCATCAATCTAAATTAGACAGTATATATTATAAATTTGGCGGTTGGATAAATTAAACATGCTATATAAATATAGAATATTTATAATATCAGGTATTATTTTAGTATGTAATAATAATTAGACCAAATTATTAGACGCAGTGTAGTTTTATAATAATTACTTTTTTTGCACGAGTTCGTAAGCAATACTTTCCTATTTAAACATACATGTAGTGGTTTTTTATTTAGGAGATTTTTTATATATTTCCTATTTGTATTTATTTTTAAACAGGAATGTAAATAAATGCAATCGGGTTTTAGCCGCGTTAAAACAATAGAGCCATATTGTATCACTTGATAATCAAGAATTTACATAGAATCTTATAGTGTGTCTAATAATTTGTCCAGGGACAGTAGAAAAGAATTCTTACATTTCGATGAATAATTGTCTTGAAAGTGCTATTTAGAAACCACAAAGGGCCCATCAGCAATTTGAAGAGTCACTACTTATAGCTGTTTTGGAAACAAAACTGATTCGACAGCACCTTGTGGGCCAAAGCCTTTCTTAGATTTTTTTTTCCATTCATCTTTCTTCCTCGCCAGTTCCTGTTGTTCACTCTCAGTGCTTCATATTTTCCATTAAAACAATCACCGCATATTAGCTTTGGGCATGCCTCTGGTTCCAAAGTGCTTAAAATTAAAGATTCTGGATTTTTCAGGAGATAAAGGTCATTTTGACAGATGTATCCAGCTAGTTTACAAACGAAATACTACAGATGTTATCATGAAGTGGCCCTTCAGTGCATAGGAAAATGAAATTATTTATCTGTATATCATATGACCAGTTTTTGACTTACACTCTATGTTTATAAATAAAACATGAGAAATTATTGCTGGGCTACCAATAGTGTTCAAAAAACATTGAAGTGGATGTAAATCAATCATAAGAGCAACTGGAAATTTTCGAAACTTAGCAACCACTTAAAATATTTTCATGCAATAGACATAATATTTCTATATATAAAATAAGTTACCGAATTATTATGGTTGTTGAAAACGTTTTACGATAAACTTTTGAAACTAAAAATTCTTTTTTATAATAAAAATTTGCTATCACATTAACAATTATAGCAAACTACTGCGAGCCCAGTTATTGTAAAATTTTATTCCCAATTTAAAATATCGCTCAATAATTGTCAATTTTATTCTATAATCTTTAGCTTATTTCAATTTTTATTTATTTAGTCTTTTTTGTTCTTATTTGAAACAAATATCGATAAATTTTACTAATCTTTGAAAGTTTTTAAGAATTGTTAGCTTTACCCATTTAATATTCTAGTGCAACGCTTATACTTTCTTTTCTACGTGTATTATTTTATGATTTTTATGTATTTTACCAAAACACTCGTTTTACAGATTGGAAAAGAACCATTAAAATATTTTTATAATGACTCTATTATTTAACTTATTAGCTTTCATAACGAATATCCGACAACCAAACAAATGTATTGTAATTACAAATTTAAAAGAAAAATTTTTAATTTTTAAACACATTTTATCCTAATTATATTCTACGTAAAATAAATAATGCATTTATTAACTAAATAAATACTTGTTTGATAAAGTTAGATTAAATATCTAAACAGGAAAATGTTCTAAAACTTATTAACTTTAGTATGGTTCATGTAAAATATTCAAAAAGTAAATTAAGTCTGATATTCGAATTCAAACGATTTGGGTAAAAAAGAACAGAAAAACACATATGCTTTGAAAAGAACAGTAGCATAAACCAGTTTCAAGTAAACATTCAACCCAGGAAAATGTCTGTTACATGAAAAGATAGTTAATTTACCTTGTCTCTTGAAAATTAATTAACTAATATATATTCAAAAATTCTAAGAACAGCAGCTGGGTGTACTACAACTATTATCACAATCTAGATTAGAAATTGAATTTTATGTAAAGTGACTATTGATTTGTAATATGTTTGAATTATTCATTTGTGGTATTTAAACTTACAAGTACGAATAAAATCGATTGAAATTAAACATTTGTTTTAATTGCAAATTTTAATTTCCAATGCATTTTTAATTCTTTGTTAAATATCGATTTTGATTTAATACAGCATTTTAAAGAAAATATTTGAAGAGAAATATTTAAATTGAAATGAAATGCGAGTATTTAAACTCATATTATTTGGAATCAATTATATTTTATCAACGAAAATCAGTCTTGCAATATTTGTGACACAAAATCATTAATATAGGTGAGACCAGTGCGACAACAGTTGAGCACACTAGAATCAACAAAGTTCTCAGCTTTTTCATGCATAGTAAAGAGGCATGGAATTTTAGTTATTTTATAAAAGTCTAGTCATTAATTTATTGTAATTTAATATGTTTAAATGATTATTTTTAAATACATTTTCACCAAATTATATTCTAAGAAAAATAAATAATGCATTTATTAATTAATTAAATACCTGTCTGATAATTTTTGATTAAATCTCAAACCAGAAAAATGTTCTCAAACTTATTAACTTTGGTGTGTTTCATTTAAAATATTTAAAAAATAAATTGAGTCTGATATTCAAATTCAAACTATTAAAAAAAGAGCAAAAAAACACACGTACTTTGAAAAGAACAGTGGCATAAACCCGTTTTAACACAGGAAAATGTATGTAAAATGAAAAATTCGTTAATTTATTTTGTCTCTTGAAAATTACAAAAATTCTAAGAGCAGCAGCTGCATGTACAACTATTATCACAATCTATATTAGAAATTAAATTTTACGTGAAGTGACTATTAATTTGTAATATGTTTGAATAATTCCTTTTTGGTATTAGAACATTAAAAAATAAGCAGAAAACAGGATTTTATTTCTAAGTTTAAAATTAAAATATTTACACAAATGCAAGTAAATGTTTAGAATTAAATACAAAAAGTTAAATTTCTCATTATTTGTTGCATTATATTTCTTAGCGTACTTTTATTAAGCTGAAATTAAAAAAGAACTTACAGCACCCATAACTAAAATTATAGGCTAGATCCCATCTAAAATTAACTCAATTATTTCTGGAAAGCTGAAAATTGTTCGAAAACTTTGATTAAGGTCAAAAATAAAAGCATGATACACAGTTAAAAATTTTATTTTGAAATAACTGTAAAATAACAGGCAGCATCTGTCCATCCAATTGATCGTGAAGTTTACGAAAGAATTCAAGTTTTACCTTTACGGTTTTGAAACCGTTTACAACTAGTATGGTTAAAAAACCATAAGTATAACTATGCTATTTTTTATCCATTTACAACTAGCATGGCTTCAAAACCGTAAAAATGAAATTTAGCTGGTCATTAGAGCTTGAGTTACCGTTAAGTAATGGGCATTGAAGTTTTGTATTTTTTTCAAAGGAACCGTGGATGAGGTTAAATTAGTTTATCTGGTTGATTCATCTGATTGATTTTTTTTGCATTAAGCGGCTTTATGGTGCTGTCATCTATGCGTGAAAGAGAATATCTCATTTTTTAATAGTACAGGGACACAAATTGGGTAGTTCAGGACACTGGAAACTTTTCATGTGTTGAAGGGAATAGAGGAAATACTGTGGTGTCAACGTTGGGAGTTGAACTCCCATTCTATCGCGCATGAGATTGACAGATTAATCCTCTTTGTCATAATATGTTCCCAGTTGCAAGGAACTAACTGGCTTCATTCGGGTGGTCTAGATGGTGATTCTAGTTCCTTAACCGTTTTAGGTGAAAGCTGTTAATAAATGGTTTTTCTAAAAATTAAAAGTTTGAATTAAAAGTTGAAAAGTTTGAAAGTCTCAGAGGAGGCTAATCAATACGAATTCTGCTCTCGGCTAGCACCGATCACAGTCCTGAAGTAAAATAGTAGAGACGGATCATTGGTAAGAGCCCCTTTGCCGTCAGGTTTACCGTGAATGATTTTCGTGGTTTTCACCTCCGTGTAACGCATCGGCGAATTGGTTCCATCAAAAGACCTCCACGAGGGCAAATTCTCCCATTATTTGAGGATTTCCTTTGTCTTTGGGATTGGGTTCAAAACTACAGGGCTACGGAGTTTAACATTTGTTGCTGTAAACTCAAAATTGGGTCGGATGTTCGATGACAGTTATAAAAAAAATTTTTATAAAATAATGCCAAATTGGAGTATCTTTTTCGATCTGTGATTCACGGTATAATGAAGGTGAAATTCTACTAATTAATGAAATCTTTAATTCAAAATTTTATATTTAAAATTAAGCTTGAAGTGAAACGGATAATGATAAAATTATTAGAAGGTTTGATTTAAGTAAAAAGTAGAGTGAAACTGAGATTAAAAGTAAAATTGTAGTTATAGTAAAAACAGAATTCAGCTAAAATAGAGAATTATTTTAGAAGATGAAATTTAAATAAATACAATTATATGTTTTAAGATTATCATTATACAGCAGGATAAGATCTTTATAAACAACAGACTTTAATGAATAACGTGGAGGAAAAAAAATGGACCACACAGAATAACTTTTAATCTATTGATCTGATCTTCGCTTTCTAAAACTCTATCTTAATGGTTCACAGTGTAGACCTCAAATACTCTTGGTTAGTTAAGTACATGAATGTTATTACATACAAACACAAACATGCCTTTATTCTGACGGAATCAGATTTCTGAAGCCCAAAAAACAAAGAGTATACGATCTGGGGAATACAGTACTTCTAGTTAGATCTGGAGAGCGGTCCAAAGTTCGAACCCTTTAGTGCTAATTTTACTTTTAGCGTTTTTTGACCATCTCGAGAACTGACTTTCTTTTATGACTTTCTGGAGTATCTGACTTTTTTAAAATTCAATTTTACAGGAACTATTCTGCCGATTTCGCTGAAATTTTGATTTTTACAATGTAAAATTATATTCCTTAAAATGATGTAAGCAATTGTATGTCTTACAATAAAAAAAAATTCTGACTATTAGGAATTATTGACTACATTATTAACTATTATTAATCACATAATTTTGAAGAAAATGGTCGTAAAAAGCTCATTTTTTTACTCAAGAAAAATATATAAAACTAAGTATATATGAGTGATTCTTTTTAAACATGAATATTTGGACAAAAAAATTTCTTCAAATTTAAAGTCTACAAAAAAATCTAAAAAGAATTTTTTTGTATATTTCTTTAGATACACTTCTTAATATCTTACAGACAGCAGTGTAGTTTATTGACATTTGCTCGAGAGAAAAATAAAATAGAAATTCACCAAATCTTGAATGCCAAGAAAATGATATATTAGCTTAGAAGTTTAAAAAAAAGTCATTTTAAGTTAATAGTAAGTAACTCAACTTAAGCCTTTATGTTGGATGGACCAGAAATTGCTTAAATTAATTCTTTTTATCCACTGTAGAAAGAATCAAAATTTTTTGGTGCTGATATGATTATAAACCACTAAATAAAAGTAGTCAGGAAAATGAAAGATTTTCTTGGGACAAACAAATTATTGACAGAAAAAATTATTGTAAACGAAGTTTTTGTAAATAATACCTCCTGCGTATATTCTAGAAATACTTACACCGGTTGAGATAAAAAAAATTAGATATTGAAAAATTTATGGGAAGTTTTGAAGCTAGTTACTATTGGAAACATTGTTTGGGACATGCCAGAAACACAAAATTTTGAAGTTCAATTAAATTTTTTAACTATACAAAACAGTAAATACTAGTGTAAAGTCATTTTAAAATGCTAACAGCAATGCTATTTATTAATTTTTTTAGTATTATAGCATTAGATCTTGGAGCAAGGGACAGTGAATTGTCATATTTCGTGAGAATCACCCATATACATTATATGTACTCATTTTTAACTTTTAGGTTTAATTTTTAGATTACATGTTTGATGAGTGCTGAAATCTAGTTCATAATAAACTACCTCTAAAAACATGACAAATAGTCTGGCACTGCCGTCTGGTGTATTGAGAGATAAATATGAGATTGATAAATAAATATGATTTCAGGCATAAAAAACACATTTCCTTGATATTGTTGACACGATACTTTTGAACACAACAGTCCGGAAATATCACGGGCAAGAGAAAGAGAGCTCGAAAAACTTTACCCATCATTTTGACGAAAGCGTAATGCAAGGGGTTAAATAAAATCATAGAAAAAATATTTATATATTACTAAATAATAATATAAATTTATTTTTTGTATGGAATTATTTTTTGATAAACGAGTTATATAATTATATGCAAAAAAAATCTATTTCGCTTAGTGTTCTCGAGGTGTAGCAAAATACGTGAAAAATAAAATAAACATTTAGGGGTCCAAACTTTGGACCACTCTCCTGAACCAAACTATTGGATCCATATTCCAAATCCGCCGAAAAAATGGTATTTTTATTCAAAGATAGCACGTTGTATGATGTTGTGTCTGGTTTCGTAGTTTAATCTAATCACTAATTAACGTATCACTAACGTCTTCACTAATAAACGTATTTAAGGTCCACTCTTTGAACCATTAAAAATGAATTCCAGAACGTAAGGATCCGATAATTAGAACGAAAGTTTTTCAGGGTGGACGGTTTTTATTTATTTTCTTTTTCGTACTGACAAATCCCAGTGCCAATTTATCAAAAACTAATAATAAAGATTTAAATTAAAAAGACATTACTTAAGAAAGAATTTTAAAACTTAAAAAGAAGATTGAAAGAGGAAAGAAGGAAGAATTTTAAAACTTAAAACTTAAAAAAATTGCTTAAAAATTATTATGATTTAAAACAATTTTAATTTTAAAATTTATTAAACCTTAAGAACAGCAAAAAAATAGATTTAATTATAATTAAAATTCAAAAAATTCATATATTTATTTATTTTAATTGTTTTGTTTGATACACATGCTACCTACGCATAACATGCAGTCTATTTATAAACATATTATGCAATTCTTATGTTTGTTGTATAATTTATTCATTTCTTACACTATAGTCTTGACACTGGGTATACTAAATAAAATGTTCATTGCACCATTTAAATGAAAATAAGTTTTTAAAAATAAGCTGCCCCTTCAATTTTGAAGATTGAAATTTAACATTTATTTAGTAATCTGATGCATTATTTTTAACATATTTTTAATCAAGAAAAAAAAATACTTTTTCCCGAACTGAATATTTTGATAATTTGGCATATAGAACAGAATATAATGAATCAACAAACTAAAAATAGGGTTAAATTTTTTATATTATTAACCAAATATATGCACTATAGTAGTCCTAATTGCAGTTTTATATTTGAAACAAGCAGGACTACGCTTTAAAAAATTGTGGAACAAATTATAGTTAAAAGTATTAGCCGTGAATTTTAAGTAACAAAAAATCTTACCAACTGGAAATTTTCAATAATATTTACAGTAAAAGCACTGAATCACTGTAATTAAATAAATATTATTATTAAAATTACTGAGTAAAATTTTACGGTACTTTTTACTATAATTCAATCTGAAATTTTTACAGTGTATAAACGCTTTAAACCATTTGTGTCTTTTAAAACGGATGGTTCTCTGCTTAAAAATAGAAAAAAAATGGTAGTCCAAGTGTTTCATGACTAAGATTCATTTTTTCTGGCACAATATATCAATAATTTTAATATTTTTATTTGGATCTCAGATCAAAGAACAGGGTTTCGTTAATGTTAAAGTGGTAGGAAACTGATTCCTAGTATAAGCAAATATGTACAGTACATACTACCCTGAATAATTTTTGATCTAATGATCGGATCTTAAGTTTCTATGACACAATCGAGGGGATTTCTAACCCTCAAAATATACAAATATGCCGCCATCGCATCTTAAAAGTTGTATATTAAAAATCGAGAAAGTCAATTTCTCAAGAACTATTCAGCCGATTTCCCTCAAATTTCGTATTTTGTTAGAATAAATTACATTCATTCCTTAAAATAATATTTAAAAAATTTCTACCCAACAATTCAAAATTTTTGTGTGCAAAAATTGTGTGCAAAAAATTTTGTGCAAAAAATTAAAAAGTTAAAGAGATAAGACGAAATACGCAAAAAGGGGATCCGAGTCCGTCGAAAGAACGATAAGTTTATTCAGAGAAAGAACGTTTCTGTGCATGTTTTCGTAACTTAAAATATTATCTGCTAAAATTAATTAGCTTATTTGAGATCACCTCAACGAACCATTAAGATTGAGTCCTAAAAAGTCAAGATCCGATCATTAGATCAAAAGTTATTCAGTTTGGTCCGTTTATAAAAAATATGTTTCTATCCCCTCGTACGTTTTCAAATGTTTAATGAAAAATAATAAATATTTTAAAGCACATTTTTTTCCTCTTAATCTTAGCTTTTCTTTTTCTGCTTTTATAATCTTGTCAAGTAGAATTTTAAATTGTCTTTCAATAATTTTTTTTAAAGAAAATAGCACCGCATTATCAAAACTCCTTTAAATTTCATGAAATATTTTTTTTAATTTGTGATTAGTTTAGAAAGCAAAATTCCAGAAAATGTCTATTTCTTTTCAATTTCTATGATTTGTTTCTTTCTAAAAATTTCCTTTTAAAATTTAAAATATTTTACCTTTATTTTATTAGTCAAATTTAATTTATTTTTGATAGTAACGCATAAAATAATATAGTAAAATTAATATCGTGAACTATAGAATATTATAACCACCTTTTTTTGAACTTGAAAGGAATTTTAATTTTAATAAAAAAAAAATTTAATCTTGAAACATTCAAAAATTTCTTACTTTAATCTTGACAAACTTATTTTTATCCAATAAGAACATATCTTGAAGACTATTCTTCTCAAGTAATGGAAAATATTTTAATATCCCAACCGAAAAGATCTATTAAAATTGTAAATAACTTCAAAAAAGTAATATTTTAGTAATATTACTTTACAAGTTGCTTAAGTGAGTAACTCATTTTAGTTGACTTACATTTTCGACTTTTTCGTATTTTTTTTTTCTTTTTTTTTTTTACATTTAATATATTTTACTCTTTTCCGTCAAATTGTATCCTTCGTCTGTCTTAAATAAGCATAATAAAAATCTGTATATCTGTTTTCATTTTCAAAATAAAGTTTTAGCATTTCTTACTTAGCATTTCTTACTTCTCAGTTTTAGCATTACAGATTTTTTTGTTGATTTTAATAATTTTAATAATTTTAATTTTGGCGCGTAATAATTTAATTCATGTTAATAATTTAAATCCAGGAGCGTCTATGAATATACATACTTATATATATATATATATATATATATATATATATATATATATATATATATATATATATATATATATATATATATATATATATATATATATATATATATATATATATATATATATATATATATATATATATATATATATATATATATATATATATATATATATATATATATATATATATATATATATATATATATATATATATATATATATATATATATATATATATATATATATATATATATACATTGTTAACTATTTCCTGTTACTGTTGCTTTTTTAATTATTTCTCCTGTAATGTTTTTATCGGATTCATCAGAACATAATTTATTTTGATTTATATTTTCTTCAAATATTCTTTCAGTTATAACATAAACGGTTTGGCGCTGCTGTTACTTGGAATTGCAAATATTTTACGATCTTTTTCTCTTCAATTTTCAGCTTTGTTTCATTATGTATTTTAAATTGTGTGTTTATATGTATGGAGTATAAAATAAAGCATATACTACATTAAAAATACTATAAAAAAGCTTTGTCTGATCATTTCCAGGAAAAAAATTACTTTTAATATCTAGAAAAATATGAGAAAGACTCTGAGGGAATGATAAATTCCTTCAGTAAAGCAATTTATTTATAAAATCATTAGGCTTAGTAATATTCTCAAGCACTAAATATTTATTGAAATACATTTTTAATAAAGTAACAAAAGAAAAAAATAAATCTCAATTTTCATTAATAGTTTCATACTAAATAAGCGAATGACATGCGAAGACAATATTTACATTGATGTAACGCTTAAGAACAATGTTCTATTCACTGTAGATTGTTCTTCAACTGGAAATAAATTTACTTCTTTTTCTTTACTACTATACAAACAAGTTAAAGGTTTTTTTAATTTCTTTATATGTCTTAAATATAATAATATTATGTTGGATTAAACTTTGTTTAAGTGTTCTTAATAAATTTCTTTTTCAAAAAATTTAATTATACATGCTGAAATATAACACAATTATTTTATTTATCCATATGTATGCATGTAGACAATGTGAGGGAATATTATTTTGCTTTTAAAATATATTAATATATCATAAAATAATATTTAAATTCCAGTAAACAAGTAATAACAGTTTATGTTATAGGTGTAACAGAAAAAAATGCTAGTTTTGACTACTAACATTTACTGAAATTGTCACTTTTTTGAGAATAACCCATCTGTGTGTCTGGATTTTAAAACAAACAATTAACTTGAATTGTTCACAAATTTTTATGATTTGAATTTTTCTCTTAGAATAAAATTTCTCAATTTTTTAATTTTTGAATGTTTCTTTGTGCATATCATTAAGTTTATGCATGAACTAAGAAAAAAATTGTGTTAAGGCAACCAGAATATGCTTTACTTTGTCTCTGGAACTATGGGAACACAATCTTCAACGAAGTGCTTAGATAAAGATAAAAAAAAATATGGTTTAACTCTTTAATAATTTAATCTTGTAACTATGACTTTATTTAATACCCTCTTCCATCCCAACCATTGCAGATTAAAAGTCAGGAACTACCAAAACTTCTTAGCGATTAGCATTTTCCCAGCAAATATGATTGAATAATCGGAATCAATACAAATCGGAATCAATATAAATCGGAATCAATATAAATGCAACTCTTTAATAATTTAATCTTGTAATTATGAAATCATTTTGAACCCACTTCTCTTAATATTTAAGTGGCGAAAATGACTAAGTTTTTGATCTCATTACTTTTCACTCCATCTTTATCTTTTAAAATCATTATTTTTAAACAGTGTGAAATTTATAATAAAAGTAATTATTCGTTAAATCGCGTACTCATTTATATGAGAGAGTTCACCAGTTCATCTATTTATCGAGACAATTCACCAATAAACAGATCATAATAGAAGCATATTAGTAGCATTTGCGCCTTATATATTTCCTTTGTTCAGGAAATCGAGAACTAATGTGTTTAGTGGTCACGTTTTGGACCATTTGGAATTAAAAGTCTGGATTTCAAAAACTTTTTTACGATTAACAGTTTTCGACCAATTAAAATAATTAGTGATTTCAGAATAATTCAAATCTAATTTCACCAATAAACAGACCACAATAAAAACAAATTAGTATCATTTGCCGTCATAAAAATTTCTATTAGTCAGGACAGAAACAACGAATAAATTTGATAGTCATGGTTTGAACTATTTGGAATTAAAAGTCTAAACTCCAAAACGATTAACATTCTCTCTTGATTTTTTACGATTAACATTCTCTCTCCAACTAAATTAATTAATGAAATCAGTATAATCAAAATCAAACTCTTTAATATTTTAATCTTGTAATTATGACTTTATTTAATACCTACATTTCTTTCTATTTAAATAGCGAAAAATTATTTAATTTTTGCTTTTATTGTATCTTGCTCTTTTAAAATCATTATTTTTTAACCTCGATGACTCATATAATAAAAGAAAATATTCGTTAAATCATGTGCTCATTTATATAAGTTTACTAAATCATATATTTATCGAGAAAATTATCCAATAAACAGATTCATAATAGAACAAAATAGTTTTTCATTTGCAGCCATATATATTTCTATTGGTCAAGAAATAAGCAACTAGAGTGTTTGGTGATCACGTTTGAGACCATTGCTGCTTAAAAGTCAGAAACTTCAAAAACGTCTTTGCGATTAGCGTTTACCCATCAAATATGATAAAATAATTAATGAAATCGGAATTATTCAAGTCAAACTATTTAATACTTTATTCTTGTAATGATTTTATTTAATATCTACTTTTCTTTCTATTTTAACAGCGAAAAATGATTCCATTTTTGCTTTCATTGTATCTTTCTCTTATAAAATCATTATTTTTTTATCTCTGTGACTCATATAATAAAAGTAATTATTCGTTAAATCGTGTATTCATTAATATAAGTTCACTAAATCTTATATTTATCAGGACAATTCACCAATAAACAGACCATAATAAAAGCAAAATAGTTTCATTTGCCGCCATATATATTTCTATAGGTCCGGAAAAGAAACAACTGATGAGTTTGGTAGTCACGTTTGGCACTATTTAGAGTTAAAAGTTTGGAACTTCAATAAGATCTTTACAATTTAGGTTTTCTCCCCTACTAAAATAACTAGAGAAATCAGAATAATTCAAATCTAACACTTCAATAATTTAATCTTGTAATTATGGAATTATTTTGTAGCCACTTTTCATAATATTTAAATAGCAAAAATGACTTAGTTTTTGGTTTAATTGTATCTTTCGCTTAATCATTATTTATTTACCACGTAACCTTTATAGAAAAAAACAATTACTCATTAAATCGGGAACTGATTATAATAAGTTCGCTAAATCATATATTTATCAAGATAATTCCCCAATAAACAGATCGTAATAGAAGCAACATAGTAACATTTGTCGCCTTATAAATTTCCATTGTTCAGAAAATAAACAACTGAAGAGTTTAGTAGCCATTTTGAACAATTTGGAATTAAAAATCTGGTTTTAAAAAACTGCTTCACGGTTAAAATTTTTAGTGAATTCAAATCAAACTCTTTAATACTTTATTCTTGTAATTATGACTTTATTTGATACCTACGTTTCTTTCTATTTTAACAGCGAAAATGATTCCATTTTTGCTTTCATTGTATATTTCTCTTATAAAATCATTTTAAACCTCTGTGACTCATATAATAAAAGTAATTATTCGTTAAATCGTGTATTCAATAATATGAGTTTAGTAAATCTTATATTTATCAAGATAATTTACCAATAAACAGACCATAACAAAAGCAAATTAGTTTCATTTGCCGTAATAAATATTTCTATTAGTCAGTAAAGAAACAACTAATGAATTTGGTAGTCATGTTCGGGACAATTTGGAAATAAAAATCTTAACTTAAAAAGCTAGTTACGATTAACATTTTCTTTATAACTAAAATAATTTGTAAAATCAGAATAAAATCAAACTCTCTAATAATTTAATATCTGAATTATTTGATACTCACTTAATATTTAAGTTTGGAAAATGATTCAAATTTCGGTTCATTAAATAAAAGCATTATTTTTTTACCTCTGTTACTCATATAATAAAGTAATTGTTCGTTAAAACATGTTCTCTTTCATAAAAGTTCTCTAAATCATATATTTATCGAGACAATTCACCAATAAACAGACCCTAATAGAAGCAAAATAGTTTCATTTGCTACCCTATATATTTCTATAGATCCGGAAAAGAAACAAACTAATGAGTTAGGTAGTCACGTTTGGGACCATTTGGAATTAGAAGTCTGGAACTTTCAAAACTAATCTTCTTTACGATTGGCATTTTCCCTTCAACCAAAATGCCAAAATATATAAATCAGAGCAAAGAGTGAGATAGCTTTGCATCGCTTCTTTAGGTTAGGTTAGAAATTAAACTGATTTCTCAAATGGGGAACGAGGTTAGCTCTTAATCATGATTCTAAATCCAAATAATCGAGCCGAAGCCGGTAGGAATTAGTTGCCTGGGCAACTATTTAATCTTCAAAATATGATGTCATTTCCTGTTCACGCCATGAAATTTGTTTAAGCTTCCAGTATGAAAACGAGTTGCATCTTGGGAGGGAAGATTCAAATCCTCAAAGGCAAATTTATCAGAATCTTAACTGTAGCCGCTTGCAAAGAAGATTAAATTCTCAGCGTCGACATTCTACTAGACTTCAAAATTTCCCTGGAGCCCCAAGTGCATGCTTTCTCTTTAAGTGGCCATAAGTGCAAACACTTTCAAAAAGGAGAGAAAGAGTTTTAGAAAAATTTTAATTAATGAAACAAAAGAGAATCGTTGAATTGCATTTTAAGCATGTTTTGTAGGAAAAAGATGGAAGATCTTCTAAGAACATTTTTATGCTCTCCTGTTTTAGATTTTAGCGTTGTTTTCATAAAACAAATGTTTAATTTTTTTGGCAGTTTAAAAGTCATTTCTTAAGATTTTATTTAAGTTTGTAACTTTTTATCTTAAGTTTTTAATGCGGCTTAAAAATATTTAAAGCTTGTTTTCTGTTATAAACTTCTTCCACTGGGAACCATCTTAAGATGTGAAATGAAAAAATTCTAAAATTAATGTTGAGATAAGCAGCGAAACAAAAGAAAATTGTTATAAATTAATGTCGCTTTAAAATATGATTTTCAGCTTAACTTTGTAAAATTAATTTATTTATTTTTCTAACATTAGAAAAATATAATTAAAGTTTCACAGAAACTTTTCTAAGATTTTAAACATCCGTGTTTATCATTAGACTTTTAATTTGTCTAAAACCAGAAACTAAAATATAATTCAAAAATAAGTGATTTATATTTCTACTAATTTAAGACATTGTTCAGTGCAAACAATAATAACAACATTTATGAATGTATAGTTTTCAATGTAATTATCGGAATTTCATTTAACAATATGCTTTTTGTTTGTCAGTAAATTCACTACCAATTTTCTCATAGAAACAATTTTCCACTATCAAAGTAATCAAATGAATAATCAATAAAGATAAACGAAGTATAATATTATATTTATTTTATTGTAATAGGGAATTTTTTCCACAATACATTATTTCCATAAGTAATTTTAAATGAGGATATTTTATTCTAACTTTACTTAAAAATCAAACTATTTATTATATTATTATATTTCATATTCTAGAATAAATCATATTCTATATTTTATATATTTATTACTTATTTTTATTCTCTATTCACAAATATTTTTTTTCACATTCTATAATAAAATTTTCATTGTATCTCATACTCTTTTCCAGATAGTAAGGTTGATTTTAAAATCAGCAACAACTTTTATCACCAATCCCAACAAGGTTTATAAATGATTAGCAAATATAACATGCAAGCTTGAAACAATGTTAAGTTTAACTAAGGGGTTAGCATTAATCTTGTATAAACAACCCTATTATATCAAGATTGAATTAGCCTGAACGAGACAAAGCTGGATAAACACTCTGAAATCGAGGATGAATCATCATTTTCAAATAAAGAGTATAAAGCGTTTTCAAACCCATATAGATTCATTTTCTCGAGGTTGATTTTAGATTTTATGACCATCACTGAAACAAGCTCTATTTGTGCAGGTTTTTATATACTTTCTTTAACACTTTAATAGTAAAAATTGACATGAACTTTAAGATTTCAACTCAAACAAAATGTTGCATTTGAGAGCCCGGACAAAGCTAGCATGAAAGAAAGGCAAAAACAAGGCTTACAGTAATATAACTTATTTATTGTTGCCATTAATTTGTTTAGTATATGGTCAAGTAACCATCTTAACTATTTCAACATTATACTCTTATTTTTATTTGTAGATAGTTAGACACTATTTAAAAGAAATTTATTTTGATGCTTCATTGCCTCAATTATGCCTCAATCATCATGTCCAAAACAGCACTTTAATGCTAAAAAAAAATTTTAAGCTAGTTATCGAAAACTTTTGCAATAATTTACGCTAATTCCCGCCACTAGATAGAATTATAAATTATCTCCAAAATTTTAACTGTGAATTAATTTAAACTTAATTTTTTCCAGGTCTGAAAGTTTAGATCTGTATAATGCTTCCATCTTGTGAGAACTGCCCATATACCTTTTGTGTGGTACTAGTGTATAAAAGAAATTCAAACCTCTGCATTCATTTTATAAAAAGAGGTTTCAAATATGTGTTTCAGACAGCGTTTTTGCTTTATAAAATGATTCTATATTAATTTAAAGCAAAACATATTCATCTATACTGTAAAAAAAATCTGCTTCTAATTACGGTATTAAATGTGGGAACACATCTGCGAAATCTATTTCACCGTGAAATCCATTTTCCCCGTAAAATACAGTTTAGCCGTAAAATATTATACCCTTATTTTTATAGTAATATTTATTTAATTAGAGTGATCCAGTGATTTTACGGTAATTATTACAGTAAAAATTACATTATATATGATTTTTTGTTCCTTAACATGTTCGTATAAAATTTTATTTTACGGTAAAAAATATTGACACCCTGAGTGCCGGTACTCTGTACAGTAATTTGATACGAAATTTTTGACAGCGTATCAGTAAGAAAAAAGTCATGCACTCACAAAATATAATACTAATACATTCTCGATACAGGGGTAAAAGGCAGACGTCTGCGTTAATTTAAAAGTTTTAAATAATATATAGATATAGATATATTGAGAAAAATAATACTGTTTTGATACATCCTAAAAGGTTTGTGGTCTGTCATTTTTTCTCTTATAAATCCCTGCTCCTTTTCCAAAGAAAATAAACTTGTGGATTCTGAGACTCAAAATAACAATAAATCCCTGGAGCATCCGAGAAAGAAAATACATCGCCATCTTCAACAAGCCAAAGAAAAATCTTCAGATTTAAATTCCCGTAGCGAGAATTCAAGTTTCTGAAAGTTGTGTAAAATATTGAAAATGTAAGTTTGTCTGTTGAAAAATCTGAAGCACATTGCTTCAAATTCTAGAGTTTTGTGTTATATAGCTAAAATAAATTTATCAATCTTTTCTCATTATTTTTATCCACTAAGAAAAGAATTCTGATCAAAACTACCCGAATATGGTAATATTTACTATACTTCTGGCTTTATGGGAACACTGAAAAGCTCGGTAATTTTAACCCATGCACTTTGGTAAGCGCAGAATTTTGGGCAAACTGTTACCAAATGAACGAAACAAATACCAATTGAATAATTTAAATACCGTTATTTTGGTTTTATTGACCAGAATTATGATTCTTTAACAGAAATGCCGTTACCAAACTTACTTATATAACAGTACAGCCCTCTGTGAGCCTTGGCCTGCCAAACAATACCATTCCAGACTTTTGACATCCAATTTTTAATATTTCAAAGTTGGAGGAGACGTCCAATCATCTCTTTTTCGGTCTTCTTAATTGTCTCGAGTTCAAAATTTGCCTTTTAAAATGTTTTCTTAGAATTCGAATAACATTTAATCCTCCAATGTGAATCCTCCATGCGAAACGTCTGGATTTAAGAAACCGAATTTAGTTTTACCGTCTAATTTAATGATTTTGTTAATTATCGTTTCTTTTTCTCCACTGTGTATTATTTACTTTCATTTGTCCGAAAATTCTTCACAAAATTTTCCTTTCGATGATTAGTTGGTTAGTTTCGTCTTAATTGATTTGAGTCCAAAATTCACCAGAAGTAACAGCAGATCTGATAACTGCTTTACTGATTTATTAACTTACTGTAATTTTACCAGATTTTTTTTTTCTCCTTGGGGAGCTATGTTTTCCATATTGCAGCAATCTCACATATTTTTGAGGATGAAGAATACAAATATCCTCCAGAAATTTGTTTATTCAGAAGAAGTACGATTTCGAGTTTGATTGTGGAACTAACATCCATATAAGATGAATACATATTTAAGATAATATCTCCGAAACATTAAGATAGCAGCTTAGTGCGTAACATTCCAATCACAAGGCCGAAAGTTTTTTGAGTGTATAGTGTCACTGTAAGTGTTTTTAGTAAAAATTAAACCAACTCAGTTGGTTTACTACCAATGAGTTGGTAGTAAACCAACTCATCAACTCATTCAATGCATCTTGTATTGTAGCATTACGTATAGATATGGTCTAAAACTTTACAAACTTCAGATGACTTTATCACAATATAGTTTGTAATTTATTTATTTTTTTAATATTTTCCTCCAATTTACTTTAAAAAGTAACAGAAGGCTTAGTAAAATATTTTGCTCCTGGTAGAACGTTTTTGATAGCTTTATAGTTTGTTAGAATGTTAATATAATCTTCGAATTTCTTTCTACCTGTTATTTTGTTAAACTACCTTTTCACTTAGGAAAATGTAAAGCTATCAATAATAGACAAGATTTCGAAATATTAAAAAAAAAAAAAAATCAGTCCCGTTTTTATCTGTGCTGTTAGAAATTTCTCGATAAAATGGTCAAATAACAATTTATTTAATTGTTATTTTACCATAATCAAACAAAACGGTCAAATGACCATAAAGAAAGAGGGTACGCAAATTGTTAACTATGAGAAAACAGTTAATGAACTTTTTTCCCCTAATACTGTTAAACATCCAGGATTTTATTGCACCAACTGGGCCCATAGAATAAAGCCACATAGTTATTTGCACTTGGGTATATGTTATAGTCTAGAGGGCTAATCTGTCAATCTCATAACAGATAGACCAGGTTTCGAGTCTCAGCGTTGCCACCACAATATTTCCTCCACTCCTTTCAACACACGAAGAGTTTCCAGTATCCTGTACTCCTCAATTTGGATCCCTAGACTATTAGAATACAATACTCTCAGTCACCCATAGATGGCAGCACCATAAAGCTACTTAACACAAAAAAGTCCAGCATTTCTCATCTTGCACTATAGGTGAAACAATTAGATAAACTCATTAAACCTCTTTCTACGGTTCAATTGATGAAACACAACTCAATCATAACTTAACCCCGATGCCCATTACCAATGAAAAGCCTAGGTTCAATGTCCAGTCAAATTTCTTTTTTATGATTTTGAGACCATACTAGGTGTAAATGGTTAAAAAACCGTGAAGTTTTGCTTTCATGGTTCTTCTAACCGTACTAGTTGATAGCGGTTACAAAACCGTAAAGGTAAAAAAAATGTTATTTACCATGAACTTTACGATTGAACTACTGCGTGTAATTTTAGCGTAATTTTAGAATGAAAATTTTAATATTGGATTTATCTCAGTACTTTATAAAGTGAATAAAACTATTTAAATATATATATATTTCATTGCAATATACCTATCATTTAAAGTTTCATTTAAAAAAGGAACTGTAATATGGATTACAGTCTTATACTTCTAACCCATTTTCATTTGTTTGTCCTAGTGTTTTTCACTCCGTGTCATAATGTTTTTCCCTTCTTTGCTAATGAAAGTGACGTTTAAAACTAATTTTTGATTGTTGTCCTTCTAAAACATGGCATTATTTTAAATCTAAAAGATCAGAAATGACGATGATTTTAAGAAAATTGTCGCTATTTATCTAACAGTACAATTAATATTTACTTTTGTATTCAAACTACTTAAATTCTATTCTTTACTCTGAAGGCTTTTCTACTTTTACGGGCGTGAATAATAAATTTCATTTAAATTACAATATATTTTTCTAATATTAAATTCTAAAATGGAAATTATTTTCCTTTGCCTTCAAACAATAAATTTATACTGATGGCTCAGAAATGTTGGAAGAGAAATTAAATTGTCTAAGGTACTTTCTATTCTCCTGAGCTTTTATTCAGCAAACAAATTACCTTATTCAAAAGTTTGGAATTAAATGATACCCTAAGTGATAACAAAAGAAATCCTAATTGAACAATTGAAATGCAATATATTTTATTACCGCTCCATTTCTTAAACTTTGCTTCATTTACAGTGACTGGTATTAGAATTTTGCAGCGGAATAATGACTTCTGGGTGAAAAGTAAAAGGCTTTATTTCTATAGAGAAGGCTTCATATTTCAATTTGAATAAAGGCAGCTTTTTATCAAAAAGTATTTTTGCTGAAGCTTCGACATTTTCTCTAATAAAATTCTTATTTTCTTTATTCACATTCTTTTCGTTTTTGAAGTATCATTAAAAGAAAATTAAGTTGTTCATGATTCTTATTTGATTTTTTAAATAATATTATTTAAGTCAGTTCTTGATTTCTCAAAAGGAGCTAAGATTGATAGCATAATTATCTAGTTCTTTGCCTATGGATTCTCTGAGGCGTTAAACGCAAAGCATAATAATGGCAAAGTTCACATTTCACCTTTCTTTGATGCTCGAAAAATGTATTTTTATTTAAATGTACAATGCTCAAAAAAATGAACGGACCACCTTGAATGACTTTTGATCTAATAATCGTATATTTACGTTCTGGGACTCAATCTGCATGGTTCGAGGGGGTGACCACAAATATGCTAAATAATTAGAGCAGAGATAATAATTTAAACTCTAAAATTCGATACAAAAACGTACTATCTCTGATTAAGCACACCTTTTTATCAAAGGATTTTAATTTTTAACTCCCAAAATATAGAAGAGAGTCTCAATCTCAAAAATATGGTCCCAATAGTTTGGTCAAAAGTTTGAACCCCTTAATGTTACTTTTATTTTTTGCGTATTTCGCCATATCTCGAGAACTATTCAAACAGATTGACAAATTTTTGCACACTATTATAAAATTCGCTTGTCCAAAATAATTCTATGCAAAAAAATTCCTTTTAGTAAATATTTTTTTTTAACTGGATAAAAATTGAATTTTATACACTATTTTAATAATATAGTACACTAATATTACTCACTATTATAATATATAATAATATTATACACTATTTTAAAGAATGTAATTTTGCAAGGCAGAATGCAAAGTTCTAATTCTGAGAAATCGAATTTTAAAAATGTCCTTATTTGAAAATTCAATTTCTCAAGAACTATCAACCCCCTCAAAACCATTAAGATCGCATCCGAAATCATAACGATAATTAGATCAAAAGTTATTCAAGGTGGTCCTTTTATTTTTTATATTTTAATATTTATTAATTTATGTATTTATTTGCGCACTGTAAGTTAAAGCATCTGGGATGAAGGTCATATCTGATATAGCAAATCAATTTCAGATCATGGGATAATGGAAGCGAAGACATAAGAAATGAAGGGTTCTAGACAAAAAACTAACCAAGTGCAAACAATTTTTTAAGTTACGAAATCAGTCATAAAAAAGTGCTTTCTCTGAATATACATGCCTTTTATTCAACGGATTCGGATTTCTGACCCTCAAAATATAGGGAGTAGCCGCAATCAAGAGAACAATAGAACGTTTAGACCCCTTAATGTAAATTTTACTTAATGAGTATTTCGTCACATCTCGAACACTTTTTAAGTAAATTTAAAAAAAATTGCACACAATTATAAAATTCGTTTGTACAAAGATAATTCCATGCAAAAATTAAATTTTAGTAATTATTTATCAGTTTTAATTTTTTTATTTAATAACAGTCGAAAAAAATTTGAATTGTCAAGTATATGATTTTTACAACATATTAAAGTATATAATTTTACACGTCAGAATACAAAATTTGAACGAAAGCGCTTAAATATTTCCTTTGAAATCGAAATTTAGAAAACTCGTATATTTAAAACTTGATATCTCAGGAACTCTTCAATCGACTTATATACCACTAACATTCTACAAAATAGAATATTATCTAATAATTAATTATCTGTACTGAGGTCGGACCTGTAGGAAAAAAGTCCAGTAAAATTACCACATTGAACATTTCTGGTAAACAAATAAAACCATAATTCTGCTCATTAAGTAATTTTTTCGTTGATATGGTTCATTCATTCGTTTAGCGAATAGGGTAAACTAACCAGTGAAGGAACACTTAAGCTTCGCTTGCCTTTTAAAAAATCATATTAATTTCAAAATTCGTAATTTTAGTTAAATGACAGTGTCAACATATTTGTTACTAATTGCAAATTATGTAAAAAAAATTTTAGAGAACTTACATAATATTGTTTTAAAGTTTTGAAGGTTCAAAAAACAAGTAGTAAGAAGACCAAGTGAAGGAACAACTCTTACCAGTGAATGAACACCCAGTAAAGGAACACTTAATTTTGGTTATTTTTTAATGCTCTTTATGAATTTATAAGTCATACAAATATTTAAAAACAAGCCTATTCTTGAAATTATAACATATAAATACGTGAAAAATGTTAACTTTTTTTTGTAATCATGAATTGAAATATAAAGTGTCAACATATTAACACATACTGTTCATTCACTGGGAAATCTATGCCCAGTAAAGGAGCATGCCTGTTCCCTCACTGGTTAGAAGTTGTTTTTCATATTTTTAACATACTTTTGATGCGGAACATCACTAAAGGTACAAGAAAATTAAAGTTTATCTTTTATTTTCATTAACTTAGAAAAAAACCCATTAACGGAATACTTGTTCCTTCACTGGTTTTTCATCGTTTGGTGATCCAGTGAATAAACACCCCCTTATCTCTGTACTTTATTATGCTATGATGCTTAAAAAAAAATAAAGCGTAACTTCAATAACTATATTTTGAATTCTCTTTTTCACAGTGAGGAAAATAAAACTATTACATGCAATTAATTCCACTTCAAACATATAAATACAAACACTCACCTTATAATTTTTTCAAAGAAACAATGTGTTGCAGAGATAATAACAAATTCAAACATTTTTCCAGAGAATTCTATGTGACCAGGTAATCCCAAACATTGCTAGATGACTTCCTATTGTTTAGCAGTAAGCTATTGTTACCAATCAATCTAAAGAAAAACTTTCAAATTCTAATTTTTAATCAATATATATGAAATGTTCCTTCACTGGGTAATGTTCCTTCACTGATTGGTTTACCCTATTCTGGTTTTCGAAATTATAGCTATTACCACACATTTAGTAAAAAAATTCAAAACAGGATAGTAATTTGACCAAATAAATAGTTCTTCTGCCCTGCCTTAAGCTATCATGATAAAATTTCCAAATTTTACCACATTCAACAAATTTTATATTATATTTCCAAACCATATTTTTAGTTAACTTTAACAAAATCCTTACCAAATCGTTTTGGCAAAAATTATCTAGCTTCTTGGTGCTTATAAAGAGCCAGAAACATGGTATATTTGGTCTGAATAATCACGTCGCCATTCCTTCTGAAAAATCACTGAATAAATCCGGTCACGGAAAATCTAAAACACTTTCTCAGTGCAATAGTTTAAGTAGGAGACCTATCAAAAATATAGGTTCCTTATTGCTATATTTTTGGTACTATTCAAAAGAAAAAAGAAACTTATTAAAACAATACTAAAACTCATTTATCTAAAATTATTTGAATGCATAATAATTTAGTTTTCATTTTTATCATATCCTGTTTTGCAATATTTGTTGAATAATGATAGACAAATTTAAATAGTAAGGTGCCCAAATATTTAAATAATTTTATACTACTAAATTTTAATTGAAAAAACAAAAACAAAATTTAAGTGAAATTGGTTAAACAGTTCTAAAGAAATGAATAATTTAAATTGTAAATTTTTTGAAATTTCAGAACTATTCGCCCGGATTTGCTCAAATTTTGTATTTCATGATTAAAAACTACGCAGTTTAAAAGAAGGTAAAGCTTTATGTACATTACGATTCAAACATTTCTGGATCGTTAATAAATAAAATAATTGAATATAATAAATAGTTTTTTTAAAAAAATTAGATTTTTATGAAACTAATCTTTGATAAATAATTTTAACAATTGCGTTTCTTTTTATTCGCTTACAGTTCAAGAGATAAGACAAACTGCGCAAAGATATTGACACTCAAAATCCCAAACTTTTGACCGCTTTCTTGTTTGAACTTTTAAGACCAAATCTTCCAGCCTGCGGCTACCCTGTTTTTAGGGTCAAGAAAAGGTCATTTAGAAAAATTGTATTTTTATGTTTGACTTCTTAGCTGAAAATATTGCCTCCACTAAACAATTAACATATTTAAAGCTACTGGCTCCAAATCACTATTAGATAGATCTTTTTTATTAGCAGTCATTAGTCTCTAAAGAGTGATTATTACTTAGTAAAATTACTACTTAAATATCAGGCTGTAGTCACCATAATTGGCAACCTTGTTGCAGGCCACGTAAGAAAATAAAGGAATAGAATACCCGGGGTTTATGGCGATTTCATCCGAAATCTTGAGATCGTTTTATCGGCAATTTTTTCTACGAATTCATACAACTTTTTTTTTTTTTTTTTTTTAAATCCCGATAATTTTCATACTACGCGCGAATACATAATCGAGCCTTTGAGTAATTACTTTTCGATATTCAATTTGTAATGATTTATTATTAATAATATTTGTTATTACTACGGATTTCCACCCGGTTTCTAAAATCCTTATATTTTTTTCGACGGAAATACAATGCGTGAATAACGAATCGCACCTTTGAGTAATCACTTTTAGATGGATCCGATTAGCAACGATTACTTCGTAAATTTATTTTATTGTAAAATAAATCGAATTTACTTTGAAAACGAATATACTAGATCCATGATGGCTCATAAGATAGAGCGAGCGTCTCCTAATAAGGTGACCCGGGTTCGAATCCCAGCTACGACTCACACTGACCACAATGCTGATATAAAATATCCTCAAAGGTAAATGGGTCATGAGTTAGAGTCTTTTGCCCTTAGACTAACCATATGAGGTTTCAAGGTTTTCCTTTAAAATTAAAGCAAATGCAGGTTAGTTCCACCTAAAAATCTTCCATGAAGGCAAATTTCTTCCAATAAGGAGCTCCCTTGTCTTCTGAATTTAGTTCAAAATTACAAGGTAGTTGTAAAGTCGAAATTGGGTCGGCTTTGCACCGACGATTTTTAAATGAGTATACTAAATCAAAAACTCTGATGTTGCGCGTACACTTATCTAAAAGTGGCTACGATTCATATAAAACGCAATTATGAATAATAGCCGATGGCTACTTTACATAATTGCTAGTCTAGATCACTACTGGAAGACCTTAGATAGCAGTATAAATTAAATTTCAGCTAAACCAATCGCATTTTTTATATTAACTGCTGATAAAGTAATAAAATGTTTGCCAAAAATGATGTTTTAAATGAATTGAAAAATAAGAAATATGTCAAACAATAAAAAAGAAATTAAAAAAAGTTGAATGTTTGAATGATATCAATAGAAACTTGTAGTGATTTTAATCTAAAAACTACATTGTTTAATATTATTGACAAAGAGAAACTACCACAGTGAAATCTATTGTTTATTACAACCCCCAAAAGAGAAAACTAAGGAAAAATAAACTTGTTTACTTCTTCGGTTTATTTAAATTTTGTGACAGCAATAACATCTTTTACAATCTCTTTTATTAGTTTTCAATATTTCTCTTTTAATCCAAATAATTTTGCATAAAGCTACACTTTTATTCGCAGAATTGCATGAAGCTCCGGACATAAAAGAAGAAATAATTTAAAAAGAATACAAATAACGGAGAAAAAAAGCTTTTTATTAATGTGACAGAACTCAAATATCCGGTAGCATAGATAAAAAGTTTTTTTGAAAGAATTTAACGTTAACGGTAAATCAAATTTCAACTAAAAAACTTTTTTATATCTTAAAAAAGAACATTCTGAAAATATGCAGCGAAATATTTACTCCTTTTTCACGAAAATTATTTTTATTAAATATTTCTGAAACTATTGCATTGCAGATTCAAATATCGATAACATTTTCATTTTTTATTTGATCCTTACTATACCATATTATATATATATATATATATATATATATATATATATATATATATATATATATATATATATTTGAGGCGTAAAAATAATAATTACAGGAGCGCGTATAATGGGTGTATAACAAAAATTTATATTGTTGTCATAAAATTTTAAACCTTTGAAAAAAAAATTATGACAATTGTAACGTAACTTTATTTTGGCAACTTACTGACTCCTTGTCGAGCACATCGTTTGGAAGAAAAATAGAAATTTTGTATAGATGTATAAGATTTTGTGATTAAATTTTTCTGCCCTTATTAATAATGTTGAAACCGTTTATCCAGTTAGCATCTATTTTTTTCAATAAAACATAATCCTTACAGTAAAAAAAAAAAAAATTAAAATAGTGTTTGAATGATATTTCAGCATGTGACGACGCTAGTCAGAGATGGTGAGAGAAAGGTGGAATATACAAATTATTTTGCTTTCTTCAAATGGTTTAATAGAGCTAATTTGGTGATATGTCGAGAATTTATAAAGTTACTTTTTTTTTCTTTAATCCCTGCCTAGCTACACCATTTTTCATTCTAGAAGTATTCACAGTAAATTTTATTTATTTTTTATTTATTTATTAATTCATTTATATAATTGTATATTTATTTATTTTACTGTAGGGAATACGTTTTGATGGAAAAATGTTGATTTTGCTATTTAGAAATTTAGAAATTCTGTCGATATAACCTTAACTCTTAGAATTGAATAAGTAATTATACGTTATTTAGTGTATCTTTATATTAACTAGTTAAAAAATCATATACCCTCCAACGGCATGCTTACAGCGGCATTGTATGCTAGCAAAGTTTTCATAATCACCCTCTGCAGTTGTTTTTACTTTAGTATCTCTGTTAAACAGTGACAAGAAACATAAATTACTTTTTCACCTCCTTTATAAAGCATGACATCTTTTTTATAAAGCCTGTGTCAAAACCAATATCGCCATTACAGTAATTACTAAATCATTACATTTGTCGGGTCTTCCATGTTCTCATAAAAAATTACACTTCTGCAGGTACTGAATTGGAGATTGATCTTTCTCTAGTTCAGATAAAATTACGATTTGTGGATGAATGAATGGGTCCACCCTATAAACGAGTTGTGACGATTGTGTGGGTGAAAACGAATCCTTGACCATAGATGGCGCCGCTGAAAAGCAAGAAATGCACCCTCTGCTTTAAATTCGTTTAATTTCACCGATCATGATTGCTGATATGAGCAAGTGACATTAGAAACAACAACAACAACAACGCAATTAATAAATTAATATTTTTAAAATATAAAGATAGTTTACGTATAGATTCTTCATAAAGCTCATGTCATAACCACAGTTCTCTGTATTTTAAAACAACTCAAATTTCGGTTATTTGAATGAAATAGAAAAAAAAGCACCTTTTCAAGGGGAGAAAGGTATTATAAAATATCATCTGTGCCTTCCTTATGAAACTTGTACGATAAACACTATCCTCAGTATCTTCGTTATAAAGCTTGCGCCACAGTCCCCACCCTTTGAACCGTTAAACTACTTAACTGTGGTTCAATAAAGCGACAAAAAAAGCTTCAAAAATCCATGTTTTTCAAGTCGATAAAAAAAAAGTATTCGCAACACATTTTTCCTTTTCGGTGTGACAAAAGGTCGTTTTTTTTTATCTTGTTTATATTCAATTTGAAAAGTGTAGTTTTCAAAAAAAAAATTTCTAGTTTCATTACCACAGTTTTTGTTGTTACCTCAGTGACATGAAGAAAACATGAAGCAAGATATATGTAATTTTTAAGAATTTCAGAATTGCAAATAACAAGTTTCTCTAAGTTTAAACTGCACGGAAAAAATACCAACTCCCTCTTCTTCTTTACTGGCTCGACAGACCTTTGTGTCGGCCTTTTCGGAATCATTTTTCCATTCTGCTGCCTTCCTCAACAGGTTGTTCCAGCTGTTTACTTTCAGTGTCTTTAAATCCTCATCTATACAGTCATTCCGGGTTGCTAATTTACAATCCAGCGGTGTTTAATGTCCCACTTGTTTATTTGGAGATTTTCTTCTAGTTGTTATTGATTGCAATTGTAATGCAAGCTTTTAATTGTTTTGAAATTTGTTAACTAAACTAAAAAATAGACAATAATCGAGTTTTTTTTAATTTTATTTAAGAAGATGTCAAACAGGAGAGCTGGTCGTTAAAGGCCGCTGGATTTGAAAACTGCGCCAGGGATTGCCTATAGTTCTGGTTCCAGTCGTTTTGAAATTAATGATTCCCGATGTTAAGAAGAATGAGACCCTTCTGCAGATGTGTGATCAACCCACAACATGACCTACTCACTCTAGGATCAAGATTTTTCATCGCTTTATCGCAGTGAAGAAAAGTAAAATGGATTGAACAAGTGAAGCTCTTGCAATTCTGTGAGTTTGCGATCAAAAGTAAGCTGTAGAAAAGCCCTTTAATATGTTTAACATAAAGTATAAAATAAATTTAAATATAAGAACTTTGGCAGTAAACATAAATAATGTTTAAGAAAAAAACTAACATTACATATAATTTTTTACATATAACATGCATGTATAAGAATAAACAATTTAGAAAGAACTGCGGAAGAAATTTTGAAGATTGACGAGGAAGCAGAGAGCAAAGACCCCTAATATTGAAAAAAAAAACATAATGAAAAGAACTTAAGATTATTTAGGTTTAAAATTTCAGATTGAAAAAATAAAATTGTTTGATAGAAATCAAAACTTTTTTCTAATATTTTTTTTTCTAAATACAACATATAGTAATAGAAAGAAGATATATTTGTATCTAACAACCATCATTTTATGACGCCAGCAAACTTTCTTGTTTTCTTGAAAATTACAGTTGACTTAACAGTAAAAAATAACATTTTGATTGATGTCATAAAAACATTTCTTGCGAATATTCAAAAAGATATCTATTTCGAATTTTTATCACGTTTTCGTTGTCACTTCTGCCTACTTCTTTACATTTTTCTGTTTATTTAAGAAACAGAAAGAGATTTCCAAGTCCTTGAAGTGTACTAGGTCTTCAATTTGACATTTTGTCCTATTTTGGTCGACCATCTGGTATATGAAAAAGTGTCGAATTCATAGAAAAGCGTTTAAAAATTTTTGTTTTCCTACGAAAAAAATAACATTTCAAATACAAAACAAATAATTCCAAAATCGTATCAAAACTATTTTTTAGATATACTTTAAACTTGAAAAACAGTACTGAAAGGATTTTATTATATTTCTAAAACAACCAAATGTTCTATGAACTATTAAATATTGGAGGAAGAGTCGTTTCTCTTTGATGTCGTTTAGTCGTTCTTTTTTTACTGAAAATAAAAATTTTAAAAACATAGAAATTATGTGAAATTTATTCCCCAAAAATTTTAATGATAAACAACTCTAAATTCTACCATGCACTTCAGAAGAAAAAAATTTAAAGTAAAAGAAATGGTCTGAAATACAACATGATGTTATTCCTTGGACCACCATATGTTGTACCTTAGACCATAGGATGTAACTCCTTAGATGATATTCAATTCAACATAAATATAGTAAACATTTCCATTAAACATATGCAGTAAAAATATACATTACAGTAAATATACAGTTAAAATATTTATATATTTAAAAAGCTATAAAACACGACAGAAACTTTAATCTCAGTTTAAAACTTCACTCATAATTATTCTATAATTATTTTTATGATTTTAATTTTTTGAACTTGCCTTCCATAAATGTCGCAGCGTACAATAAGCGAATAATGCTTTTCATTATTGCTTTTTTAATCATTGTTTATGTTAGCGTGGAGTTTGACTAATTATTTTGAAAACTAAAGTTTCATTGAATTATATTTTTATTGTTTTCACAATGAATGATCATAATACGCATAGCAATTGTAACTTAGGTTTTCAAGCTACTTAAATAGTTTATTCATTTAACTGGAAAATCTACCAGAAATCCAGCTTCCATAGCATTTATACTTGAAAATTATTAAATCAAATCGTTATATTCCAATAAAGTTTATTCAATATTTTTTATTATTTAAAAGGCAAAAAGGGCACCAGCATCACTATAATATATCTCAAGACTATCTGAATCTAGCCCCTAGGTGTCAGCAAACTTTTAGCCAGATAACGTATAATGATCAGATAATCAAGTGCAATGTAAAATATTCCTGTTCAAATTACTTTAAGAAATTACTTAAGAAGTTTAAGGTGCCAGTACTTTTTACGGTAAAACCCATTATTACCGTATTTTACGGAATAAATATCATCTATACCGTAATTTTTACAATGTAAATTGACTGAATTACTGTTATTAAATAAGTATTACTATAAAAATTATGGTTTAAAATGGGTTTTACGGTAAAATGGAATTATTTTTCGGTTGCTGCACTCAGAGGACTGTACTTTTTACCGTAATATGATCCGAAATTTTTTAAAATGTACTAAAATGCAAGCTCAATGGTAGAGAAATTGACCAATAGGCTATTTATTTATTACAAACGATATATTAGGATACAATAACAGATACAAAAACGTACTTTTTCTAAATAAACCTTTTTCTCAAGGAATTCGGATTCTTGATTCTCAAAATATGGAAAGATGCCACTATTTTGAAGATATAATTTCAATAATTAAAGATACTGCTTTTTAGACCCACTGGAAAAAGAAAGCGAGGAAGGCCGCGGTTAAGATTGGCTGACTCAGTAGAGTCTGATTTTCTCGCAATTACTGAAAAGAATTGGATATCAAAGGTAAATCGGAAATCGTCATGGATAAATCTTCAGAGGAAGGCATTGGCTAACATTGGGCTGTCTGGCCAACTATGATGATGAATCTCAATAATTTACTCAGGAGAGCATACGAAAGCTTGGTCCGATTAACGCCAACTTCACCTTCTTGCGTATCTCGCTATGTCTCAGAAGCTATTTAAAAAAACAGAATATTTTTGCCTACAGTTTTAAAATTTGTTTATTCAAACATAATTTCAAACAAATTATTTCTTTAATTATTTACTAGTTAATTTATTACAGACCGTAAAAGTACACACTTTCTACCTCCTTTAAACCATATAATTTTAAATAACAAAATTCAAAATTTGATTAGATTTGATAGCCTATCAGACAAAATTGGCAAAATTTGAAAGCCTATCAGAGATTTAGGATAGCAATTTTCACGTTACAATCAATCATTAATTTATAATTATTGATATTATTATTATTATTTGCGTACGGTACACTTAATAAGCCGCTCAATTACAAATTGCAATAGTTAACTTGTTTTCCGTTTCCATTTTTTTCATTCATAAGTTCTAAATAAAGGTTATCATTTTTTCTTTTATAATCAATTCTCTATTTATCTTCCCACTCATTTTTTTTAATTAGCATAGCAAATTTTTTTTAATGAAAGATTTTTCTTAACTTTTTATGTGATTATTCTATTAACAGTAAAAAATCTGCTTAATGTAATAAAAATTATTATAATCAGTTTCTACAAGAAGAAATGTAACTTTTAATTTAAATATTTCAAAACATAAGAGTTAAATTAATATTAATGTCAATAGAAAATATAAAAAAAGAAAAGAAAATTTTTAAAAAAATAATTATGCAAAAGAATATTTTTCCATAATATATAAATTTTTTACTAAAGTTTACTAAAAAAAAATATGAGTTTTTTATGAGGTAAAAAGAGCAACTATAATGTAAGTTTTAGCAATCCTAAAAGTTTTAGTTTTAAATAGATTAATTAGTTACTGTTTTAATTGAATAAATTCACTAATTATATTTTCATTGATTAGAAAATCTTGCATTTTTGCGTGGAAAAAAGCTAGAAAGCTTACATTATTATTAAAATTAACTAAGTCACAAAAGTAAATTAGAAAACTGTTTCTGAATTAGGATATGCCGGTTAATATAGCCCTATAATTTGGTGGAAAAAATAGAAGTATCTACTAAGAATTTTAATCACTTGACAACTTATATCGCATAGAAAAATCATTACAAACGTAATATTTATTTCACAAGTAGTTATAATTCTATGTGATAATGACTTTAATTTATATTTTTCTGAAAACAAATTATATTTGTCTAATTTCATTAGGTTATATTCTAAATTTTAAAAAACAAAAAATACAAAAAGATAATATTCGCTTACTATTCTAAATTCTAATGAATTCTTCATAGTAAAATAAACGGTTCAAAATGTATGATATTTCTAAAAGATTTTCTTCAAATTTTGAGAATTATATTTTAAGTTTTGGTCTACTATTGTTAATGAACAATAACTAACTTTGGTCTAACTAAAATATTTTGAACAATTATAAATTTTAATTATAAATAGTCGATAAAAATTGCCTGATCGAGTCTGATATTTAAAGATTATATTGATTATTCAGTGAACCATAAAAATAAAAATATTGTGTCTTTTGATCGGGTTTTCAAATTTTTGGTGGAGCACGTTTAAAATGTTGCGAGACAGATTAAAAATATCCACACAAAAATTTTATTTTTCTAAATAAACGTGATAAACTCTCTGAGTTTTTAACAGTCAAAATATGATCAGTAAAAAGCAGTGCTTTCTAGCAATGTATCAATATAGCTAAAGCAAAATATATTAATACAATAGAGTGAAGAGCACTCAAAAAAATTGAAACGAATATAGAACACGTTAAGTAAAAAATATATTAAGCAAAAAACAGAAAATAAAATAAGAAAATACAGAACAAAACACAAAAAGAAATCTATAAAGCTAGTAGCGAATACAAACGAACTTACACGTACCGTAATCTTTCAAGAATAATTAAAAATGTTTTCGTAATAAGATTGCCAGATTACAAAATATGAAAACAGAAGCGGAAATCGAGTAAAAATCGTAAATAGAGGGAACTTTTATGGCGCGTTCTTACTGCAGTACTGAAGCACGTTTGATTTGTTAGTTAGCATGGATTGACCCGAAAATGGATGTGCACAATTTAATAATATTATACTAGATAATTTAAAGTTTATAATTAATAAGGTTAAGATTTAACTATACAATTTTAATGATTTTAGAAAATTAACATTTATTTAAAAAAAGAAAAGAAAAGAAACATGATTTGTTCGTTTTGCAAAAACTTTTAGCCACGTATTTGCCTGGGGTGGATTTGTACATGGTAAAAGTATAAATTAGCAAAGAAGTTTTTAGCAAATTTATGACTAATAACATACAATTAACTCAATGATTTTATATAAAACTCAATTGCATTAGTTGGATACCCGTTGTTTTTTTACAAATTGTTATAGAGTTTGTTTATTTTTTTGGGATAAATGAACAATGCTACAAATTCTTTTAATTCCATTCATCTGATTAAAAATCGTATTTAAATAAATGTTTTTAGAAACATTAGAATTCCTAGTAATTAGTTTATTTAGATTAAAATTAAAATCCTTTCTTTTATCATATAAATCAACAAAGCAGATGTTTTCTTCTTTTTAATACCCCGAATAAAAAAAATAAAATTAATATTATAATCATGATTACGAAGCAAAATTGATTCCTCGGTGTAAATATTATTTAATAAATTTGTATAATCTTGAAAATTAAGGATAATTAAATCATCAATAAATCTAAATAGAAATTTAATATTAAGAGAATAATTTTTTTCATAATAGTATAAAAAAAGGATAAAAAAAATAGATGCTTGTAGTTATCCATCAATTTGAGTTAAAATGTGTTTTCCATTGTAAAGATATATTTATATTTTATTATATATTATACATTTTATTTTAATAATTTTTCTTTTGAATGATCATTGTTATTTTCTATATTTTCACCATATTTATATTATATCGAAAATAAACCTTATTGAATATTTTATTATTTAATGTTCTTCACATTTGAAGAGAATATTTTTGAAACATTTTAAGGTTAAAAGGATTGCACTGTAAAATACAGGTTGCTTCGTAATCACTGACCTTAATAGTAATGCCAACAAAAAAGAAAATTTACATTGCATCTTAAGTTAGTATTTAAAGTAGAACGAAACAAAAAAGCTTACAAAATTGGACAATAGCTATTGAGGAAGACAGGTGAAAAATAATATAGCATTTTTGATTGCTGGTTATTATAATCTTGTTTCGACTCTTCGCACTTTCCTCAGACGATCAGTAAGATTTTAATGTTTTTAATCACATCTTGTTTATTCCTTTGAAGAAGAATTTTTATTAAACATATTTGTCTTATTTTGTATTAATTTAGGTCAAAGTAAGTAAAGAAATATTATATTTAGCATTTCTATAATTAATGGTCATGAAATACAGCATGAAACACCAACGGTTTTTTCTATGTTAAAGGTAAAATCTTCGATATGTGACTCACTTCCAAACAGTTATTTTCAAATTTGCAGTTATTTAGAATTAAGAGAAACTCTTTCTCTACTCATCAATAAAATTTCTTTAATTTACAGATTCAATTATTGGTAAATGTTTGAATATGATTGAAAAAAAAGTTTCAAACTACTTTTTTATGGATTTTTAAATTTACTACAAACATAATTCCGATAACCTAATACATTTTTAGTAACTGAAATACATTTCTGCTTGTAACTAGAACGTTAAAAAAATTATCATAAAAGGGACACCGATGCATCATTTGTTTCAAAGGGCTAGACGAGATTTTTCAGATTTCTATATATTCTATATATAGAAATCTGTATATTCTATATATAGAAATCTGTATATTCTATATATAAAAAGGAAAAATATATTTTCCATATATTTTTCCTTTTTTAAATATTAATTTGTGACCCCAGGAATTTCTTAACTTTAATTTTGAAATAAAAATCATAAATTTATACATTAAGGGCCGTGATTACCGAAAACCATATATTTGCTTGTTGTTTAAGACATTAAAATTAATTCTAATATTTCTCCTATATAAACATAATCCTATTACTTTCCTACTTTTTAACATTATAGAAACAATAAACACCAACAAAGATAATTTGCAATTTGATTTTACTATTTAAACTAGTACAAATCACTGTATACGTAATTATAAATCATTATTCCGGTTAATAGCAGCATTTAATTGAAAATCTTAAAACCGTAATTCACTTTCAATGTAATTTGTCTCTAAAAGTTTAAATAGTGAAATCTGATAATAGTTTTACCATAGTTATTTGACTTTCTAAATATCAAATTAACTCTTATCTATTCACTGTATTCCTCGTAACATAATTTGCTACTAGTAGAACATGATAGACTATTATGTAAATTAGAACAGAATATATAGATTTTAACTGTTGTATAAATGCATAGAGAATATCTAAATCATAATAGGAATCGCATAACTCATTGATGGAGAGTTGAATATTACTCCTAGAGAATCACCTGATTAATCTACATTAAAATATTGTTATAAGGTTTTAGATACATTTCCTATTTACCTTACATAAAAGTAGGATTGAAATAGAAAATAAATTATTATATTATGACGAAGGTTTAATGGGGGTTTTTATTGATATCTTCCCCTTATCGTATTTCTGCATTAAGACAACTGAAAGGTTTGAAGACATTTTCAAATAGCTCAAGAAAGCATTTGTTATTAAACGCACCGTGACTTTCAAGTAAATGGTAAAATGATTATGTATATTTTTCTATCACGTAGTAATTATGAAAACTTGAATAGTATTCACCTGGAAACAATATAAAGTTGCATTTTAGTGTAAAAATGTCGTGCTTGAAGAAATGAGAATTATTACTATATCTTACTTAAGCATAAAACAACTGAAAAATGCAGTATTACATTCAGGAATATTGGTTTTTCTCTTTTTTTAAAGAAAAGGTTGAGTTTGAAGATTTTTTGAGAAAAACAGTGCACGAATTCACCTCTTAATTTTCTTCACCTTTAATCACCTTTTAATTTTTTTCTCAAAGCATAATCTATATAATAAAATGCCGAATAATAAATCATCAAAGCATAATCTATCATAATAAAATGCCGAATAATTTTCTTCAAGGAAAAGTGCTTTATTCCTTTCAAAAAATACAAATATTGATTTTTTATTCCTTATAAAAGCAACTTGTAACAAATTATTCAAATTTATTTTTTAAGAAAATCATTTCTTTTTTCAAATAAAAAACTTCTAAAGTCAATTTAAAATTATCACTTCTTAATTTGTTTGTTAAAACATAACCTATAAACATTGCTTCTTCCGCAATATGCTATAATAACAAAAAATTTACTTTCAGGAAAAGTGTTTTAGTTCTTTAAAAAATAAAAATGTTGATTTTGTAGAATTATGAAAGAAACAGTTTTTTTAACTAATTATTAAATTTTTTATAAATATAAAAACCTTTTTAAGGAAAGTTTCTGCAGCTATTTTGAACTAATCACTTTTCAATTTATTTTTTAAATATAACCAATTAACTGCTTCTCCCTAAGTATACTATAATAATAACGGATAATTTACCTTCGGGAAGACTATTATATTTCTTTAAAAAAATATTGATTTTTCAGCTTTATAAAAAAACAGTTTGCAACAAATTATTCATATTTCTTTTTAAATAAAACCCTTTTTCAAATAAAAACTTCCAAGTTTTTCAAAGTTTTAACCTATTAATTTTTTTGTTAAAATATAACCTACAAATATTCCGTCTCACAGAATATTCTATAATAAAGAATAATTTAATTTCAAAAAGACTGCCTTGTTCCTTTAAAAAAATAATAATGTTGATGTTGAAGCTTTATAAGAAAACAGCTTGTTATAAATTATTCAAATTTATTTTTAAATAAAAATCTTTATCGAATAAAAATTCCAAAAACCATTTTAAAATTATCACCTCTTTATTTATTTGTTAAAGCGTATCCTATTAAAACTGCTTCTCACTGAATATACTTTAATAACGAATAATTTACTTTAATGAAAACTGTTTTTTTTTTTTTTAAATAAAAGCAAATGTTGATTACGAAGCTTTATAATAAAACAGTTTGTAACAAATAATTCAAAGTTCTTTTTGAACAAAAAAAAACCTTTTTCAAATAAAATCTTCTAAAGTCTTTTAAAGTTTTAACCTCTTAATTTTTTTTTGTTAAAATATAACCTATAAATATTCCATCGCACAGAATATTCCATTATAGGAAATAATTTACTTCCAAAAATACTTATTTTTAAAAAAATTTGATTTTCAAACTTGTTAGTAAACAGTTTGTTAAAAAAATTTAAAATTTCTTTTTCATGAAAATCTTTTTCAAATAAAAAATTTTAAAGTCATTTTGATATTATCGCCTCTTATTTATTTTTTGTTAAAACATTACCAATTAACTCTTTTTCTTACTGAATATAATATAATAACGAATTATTTATTTTCATGAAAATTTTTATTCCTTTAAAAATATTTTTAAAGGAATGTTGATTTTAAAGCTTTATAATAAAACCGTTCACAACAATTATTCAAAGTTCTTTTTAAATAAAAATCTTTTTCGAATAAAATCTTCTGAAGTCTTTTAAAATTTTAATCTCGTAATTTTTTGTTAAAATATAACCTATAAATATTCCGTCTCTCAGAATATTCTATAACAACGAATAATTTACTTTCAAGAAGACTGCCTTATTTCTTTTTTAAAAAAATGTTTATTTTGTAGCTTTTTAGTAAACACTTTGTGAGAAATTATTCAAATTTATTTTTAAATAAAAACATTTTCAAATAGAAATTCCGAAAATTGTTTTAAAATTATCACATCTTAATTTATTTGTTAAAACATAACCTATTAACAATACTTCTCACTGAGTATACTATAATAACGAATAATTTACTTTCATGAAAACTGTCTTATTATTTTAAAAAAAATTTTTAAAAAGTTGATTTTGAAGCTTTATAAGAAAACAGTTTATGACAAATTATTCAAATTTATTTTTAAATAAAAACCATCCCATAAATATGTCGATATTTTTGTTTGACACAAGCACTAATCGACAGAATTAGTGAAAAAGCAATTTATGTCGATAAAACACGTTAATTACTTCTCAAAAATAAAGTTTCTCTTTACCATAAGCACTTTCAGACACGCACTTCAACTACTTAATTTGTATCGCCAACGCATTTAAAAATTACAACGCCTAACATTTTTCCAATACTTAATACTTCATGAAATGCCATGTAATCAACGCTGAAAGACACGAAATTCCTCTTCCAATCTTATTATCAAATTTTCCTTTCGAAAAAAAAAACGGAATGAAAAAACTTCAAAATTCCTTTCCAAAACATTTATTAGCCAACAATTATTAATATTGTCAGTAAAAAAATGTCCCCTTCCATTACTTTGTCTCTGTTATGACACTCTACTAGCTGAAGAATACGAGGGAAAGTGTTTTGAATCTTTTACTTCACTTCCTTAAAAGAAAGAAACGCATACCGTTAATTGAGCCAAAAAGTAAAAAATAATAAAACTAGATTGTGAAAGTAATTTTTCGCAATTTTTGTGTTGTTGTTTTCAATAATGAAGTGTCAACATCACACTAAAATATTTTTTTAGAGTTTTCTTAAAGAAAAAAATTAATCCCCGTGGAATTTCATCTTCGTAGATAGTGCATGCTCTGAAGTTTTTTAGCAGTTTGCATTTGTGAAATAAGAGGCTTCAAAACTGTGTTTTCGCATTCCTCGAATTTCCTTCAATTTTTCACGAGAGGAATTTTTTTAGCTGTTTAGGTTTGCAGAAAGGGGTATAACTTTTTAAAACAACATGTTTGTTATTTTAAGAACGGTTTAGTTTCCTTGTGTTTTTTAATGTTTAAAAATTTTTCTAGAGTAAAATTGAGATGCGTTCATATACGTAGAAAAAAATATTAGAATTGTTTAAAAAGTATTTATAAATTCGTTGAACTATTTGACTTGAAGTAATTTTGAGTTTTTTCTTTGTTTATACTGAAATAAATTTGACAGACATTATTTCCGAAAAATTTTGTTACATTTTTATATTTTGTTGTGTATTTTTTGTAAGTTTTTAGCTTCTATGAAGTAGTACTTGAATATTAAAATTAAAATTATAAATTCAATTGTATATTAATGTAAAATTTTCCCTGTCTAGTTTCGACACATAAATTTTCACAGATTTGGAGTAATTTTGAGTCCTTTTCTTGTTTATATTAAAATTGACGGACATAATGATCGAAACATGTTGTTAGATTTTTATATTTTGTTGTGTGCCAGCCAGGTGGCCGAGCGGTTAGCACGCTTGACTGCGAAGACATTTGCTGCGGGTTCGAATCCCGCTCTGGGCATGGATGTTTCTCTCTCTCTCTTTGTGCTGTCCTCTGTAGTGTGTGTGTGTGATGTGTGAATGTGGATCATTTCGCGTTACCCAGTGGGCACTGGGTAACGCGAAATGAGCAACAATTCTGGCATCTTCATAGGGCAAAAGATTCAAATTCAGTGTCTGCCATTGGAAAAAAAAAACAGTTTGTTGTGTATTTTTATAACATTTTAGTTTCATTAAAGAATTACTTAAATATAAGTTCAATAGTATATTATTGCATAGTTTTCACCGTCCTGATTTTGAGGCATAAATTTTCGCTGATTTGAAATTTTGAGTCTTCTTTGTTTATACTGAAATAAAGTTGACAGACATAATTTATTAAGAACATTTTTGTATTTTTTTGTGGTTTTTTTGCATATTTAAGTATTTCTTATGCGTTAGTTAATTTTAAATTTAATTGTATATTAACGTATAGCTTTCACTATCTGATTTTGATACAAAAATTTTAAAGGATTTGTGCTATTGTAAATTATTGTTTTATCCCAAATAAATTGATGGGAGCAAAACAAAGAAGGTGACACCTTGATTTACTTCTGATCCTAAAGATCGGATTTTCACGTACTGGGGGTAAATCTTAATGGTTCGGAGGCTTAACCTGAAACATGTCAATTAATTATTGTAGGTGGTATTCTAAGTTAAATTCAATAATCAAAAAATTTGAATCGAAGCTATACAAAATTCTTATATGGTTAATTCTTATGTAATTTAAAATTACAAAACACGAATTTTGAACGAAATCGGCTGAATAGTATCAAGATATCAAATTTTAAATAATATAAATGCTTAAAGATTGATAATTTAGACACTATTTGACTTATTTTATTCATTTTAAATAACATTCTTTAAAATGATGCAAATTGTATATGGTTTACTATGCACATTTTTGTTGATCACTATTAAATCAAATACTAAAAAATAATAAATTAATATTAAAAATTATTTTTTACAAAGAATTATCTTGGGATAAACGAATTTTATAATTGTGCGAGATACTGCAAAATACGCAAAAAGTAAAATATAGCATTAAGAGGTTAAAACTTTAAATTGCTCTCCTGCCTGAACAATATCTTTACGACCAAATTTTTCAGATTGCAGCTATCTCCTTATTTGGAAAGTTAGAAATCCAAATCCGCCGTAAAAATTTATGTTTATTCAAAAAAAGTTAATTTTATCCCCAACAAATTGTTTTATATTGTTAATTTCCAATGTTTTCAATTTTTTTTCAAATATTTAAGGCCTATTTACTAATATGACGAATATGTTAAGATACATTTCAGTTTGTCTTGCTAAATCATAATGTCAATGAAGTGTCTTCAAAAAATCTGCAAATATTTTAAAGGTAAATTAAAACCTTTAAAATGTCTATGAAATGTCTTCGAAAAATCTGCAGCTATTTTAAAGAAAAATTAAATTCCTAGAATTCTTAAAAAGAAATTCTTAAAAAAAAAAAAAATATGTTGAAAAAAAATTTTTTTAATTGGTAATTGTTTAGTGCTTTTTTTGAACTTTGAACTGTCACTTTCGCAAAAACTTCTGTCAAATTCGAATTTTAAATCCGGATGTTTAAAACAGAGTGAAATTATGAAATTTAACATGATAGAAAAGGATAAGAATCAAAATACATTTTTCCATTGAAATAAGCATAAAATATACTGCTTATGTAGATTATAAATATTAGGCTTATAAAGTTTAAAGTTAAAAAAACATAATAAATTAAAAAACGAACTTTAAACACAATAAATTTTAAAAAAATAAAAGTTAAAACTAAACAAAAATAAATTGTAACACCAACCGATGGGATGAACAAAAAAGAAATATTTTTAATATGATTAAATCAAACTAATAAAAAAAAACATTTTCTATATACATAACATCATTTCATTTAGTTCAGATAAAATTATTTTAAATAATCCCTTTTAGTTAATCAGTCTTACCATAAACCTAAAAATAAGAGGAAGTTCTGTGTTTCCTTTTTGCCGTCATATTTTTTCGCTCTTAATAACAGTTCTTTTCTTTGAGTCTGTGGTAGAGATAATCTAATCCACCGTCCTTATAAGGTGTTTGTTGTGAAGAAGAACTCGGTGAACAATAGAAGTGCTTTTCTCCGTTAACTCAATATTATCTTTTAGAATAACTACACGCAGAATGTAAGCAGGTGCGTTGAAAAGATCCTATCTTGCTGTACACGTCGAATAAATTCAATATAAAAGTAAGTTAATGAGACTTCTTATTGGTTACCCCAACCAGCCTTAAAAGATTCCCAACTCACAATTAATTACATCACAGAATTTCTTTTCTGCTTTCCTTTTACAAACAGATGAACCTTCAATGAAGCTATCGAAAGAGTAAAAAACGCCAAAACATTACTTTGTGCAAAAGCTTCTAATTCGGTTTAGAAACATTTTAACACTGAATCCTTTTCTCGTAAGCTATTACTTCACTTTATCAAAAAGGCTGGTTTTAATAACATTTTCCATTAACAGCTTAGGTATTTTTTTACAGCTATATATTAATTCCGCGTCTAAAAATGACGCAGTTTGTAAACATTGGATATTAGCTGATCTGTATTAGTTTATTGAAAATTCTTGTTATTATTAATTTGAAGTTGATTTATCGTTACAGTAATTTAGCTTCAAAGATTTATTATTCGCGTTTATGAACGTATTTATTACGTTTAAATTCCAAATATTTCTCACATGAAATTTCTTACTATTTCGGAATTTATTCTATTACTTATTAAGTTTATTTTCTGTAATATGAGATGTACTGAAACATTGTTGAAGTTCCACCAGCTTCTTTTTATGAAAGAAAAAAAACCTGGTTTTAATAACATTTTCCATTAACAGCTTGGATGCGTTTTTTAACTATATGCATATTAATTCAGTCTCTATTTTTTTATATATCGCAGTTATCGCAGTTTATATATTTCATATACTAACTGATCTGTGAAGGATTATTGAAAATTCTTGTTATTATTATTTTTATTATTGTTTTCCTTAGTTTTTAAGTTATATTCTTTGCTTTTACGAACACATTTATATTACCTCTAAATTCAAAATTCGAATTCTTTTATCGTAAGCTGTTACCTTAGTTTATAAAAATAACTGGTTTTAACTACATTTTTCATTAACAACTTGGATGAGTTTTTATAACTATGTATTAATTCTGCCTCTAATAATGTCACAGTTTAAAAACATGAGACACCAGCTGTTCTGAGCTAGATTATCGAAAATTATAGCTATAATTTTTTTTGTTATTGTTTTACTTAGTTTCGAAGTTATATTCTTTGCTTTTACGAACGCATTTGTAGCCTTTAAATTTTAAATTTGAATTTTTTTTTCTCGTGCGCTGGTACCTATGCTCTATTTACTTTTTTCATGAATAGCTTGGATGTTTTTTATCACTATGCATTAATTCTGCCATTACAAATACCACAATTTATAAAGATTTTACTGTAACCGATCAGTGTTAGGTTATTTTATTTTATAACCGCCCTTGAACAGCTGACCCAATTTTTGGGTTTACGACTACTAATGTTCAACTCCGTAGACTTGTAATTTAGAACCCAATCTAGAAGACAAGGGAACTTCTGGATCAAGTATTGGGAGAAATTTGCCTTCGTGGAGTACTTTTTGATGGAACTAACCAGCATTTGCGTTGCACGGAAAGGACGACCACGAGAACCTCCTAGCCTGGCGGCAAGGGGACTCTAACCCATGATCCGTCTACCACTGAGGATATTTCACTTCAGCACTGTGGTCGGTGCAAGCCGGATTCGGAATTTGTATCGACGAGCCATCGCCGGTATCGAACCCCGGTCCACCTCATTGGAAGGCGAGCGCTCTATCCTCTGAGCCATCGCTGCTCATTGTTAGGTTATTGAAAATTATTCGTATTATTAATTTTGCTGTTGTTTTATAGTTGGCGCAGCTTAGTTTCAAAATTACAGTAATTTCCTTTTCGAAAGATTTAAATTTCAAATTAGTAAGAATTTTTTCATATTTAAGTCATTATTGCGGATAAGATCATAATTACTTGCAATCACAATATTGGTTCTGGTTAAGGTATCTGACTAGTGCAAAAACATGAGTTTGGGCAAAGTTTTCGAAATTGTATATATGATAAATTTAGAATTCCTGTACTATCAGCTTTTTAAAAATGCATTACTGTTTTGTACAGTAATTATTTACAAAGTTGTGCAGTTTTTGTGCAAAGTGATAACAGTGGATAGACAAATGATTTCAATACTTTAAGTACGTTTATCCCAAAATCAGATTCCTTTTCACAATTAACACTACCTTAAACACGATATCTCGTATTGATTTTTAAATAGTTGTCTACACTTTTTCATGAATGCTTATGATTATCGCATAAATGTTTGGAATCACAGACTAAGAAAATCAAGCAGAATTCCATTTTTATTTATGTTTTTTTTTTGCAAAGAAAAGTGCGGAAATTTTTAAACATTTGCCTTTCTGACTCAGTAGTATATGCACTTGCTTTCAAGATAATTGTTCAAAACATAATTGATACCCTTCTAAATAAAAAAAAAACTCAAAGGCTTTTTTTGTTTTAGGAAATAGAATTTTTAACAACATTTACCGTATATGCATAAAAATGGCTTATTTTTATTCAAAAAGAGCCATGTAAAATAATAATTTTTTGCTGGCTTAATAAGTTTTTACACAAAATAAAATAAATGAACTTTTCCTTAAATGATAATAGTTATTTGTTAATATGTTAATATTTAAAGTTGTCGAAACTAGTTGAATACCTTAAGATTCGATGTAAACATAATTACTTCCAGACGCAGCGGATGTTATAATTTAAATTAGATGTAATTATAATTGCTTATAATCATAGAGCATAGTTATTTATAACCAGATATTAATACTAACCAAAATTACAGTCAGATACATTCCAAATGACTTATTGAAATTATGATTACATTTGTAATCATGAAATATGTCAGTTTATTATTAAATATAAAATTATTATCGGAAGTTTTAATAACGTGTACTCTTAATTAGTAATTGATTACTTTTAATCATTTATATATTCTTCAGTTTTATAGTGATGATAAATCACTATGATAATGATTGATCACTGTCCCACAATACCAAACCATCACAAACATTTTACCAAAATACTCAATTGGAGAATTCTATCATAGAATCGTCTACTTGCAAAGCACTTTAAACTTCATCTAATATAAACTGATATGTGATTTTATGACGATTATTGATTTCATGAAAGCAGTATGTAATATTGCAAGTATAACAGATTGATTAAACTGGAGAAAAAAAATTTCCGTTGCAGGACATTTTTCCCAGTTCTTATACTTTCGCATTGCTGATTCCAAATTTGAAATTGGTTTCTCTCTTCAAACTACAGTTGTTTAAAAACATATTTAATCTATTTGTAGTCGAAATATAAAAGTTCATAAACGTTACATATAGCAGCGGGTCGCATTAATGTTGCAACAAACTTCTTGAACAGCTTATAACAGGAAAGCTCCTCTAGCCATGTTCAATGACATTTTTCGGGCATGGTTCCTAGACAAATTTAATAATGGTGATGTGCTCAATTTTCCTAGAACCTTGTTGCAACATTTATGTGACCGCCTATAATATATAACATTGTTAAACATGTATATTTCGACAAAAAATAGACTAAAAATGTTATGTAAAAAACATCAGTTTTGAGAGGAAAACTAATTTCAGATTTGAAACCCCTCACCTGAATTAGGCAAGGTCCAAGCATTTGTATAAATGCGACAAAATATTTGTATCCCAGTGTAATCATTTTATCTAGCTTTAAAAACCTTGGTAAAAGATGAATAGTAAATCTGGGGAAAGATAGAATATTTATAATATTTATTTAAAACTAGAACAGAATAGAATAGAATAGTTATAATATATATTTAATAATCTATTTTATTAATTTCGTTTAAAATGAAAAGCACATACACCCCCACATACATTTTCTTCAAAATTGAGTATATGCTGTTTAAATTTTGAATGCATAGTATTTTTTAATTCGACTATTATTCTTTTGGGAGCCAATTTGACACATTTTTGCTTAATGTTGAGAAACCACTTTTTTCAATGCATTAATATATAAAAATATTTTATTTTATTTTATAACCGTCGTTGAACAGCCGACTAAATTTTGGGTATACAACTACTAATGTTCAACTCCGTAGCCTTGTAATTTTGAACCAATCTAAAAGACAGGGAAACTCCCGAATCAGTACCCCCAGAGGTATGATTTGTTATGGGTACATAGAGGACTTTGTGACTCGACAGATTCAACATGCATCGGTCACCATTTTCTACACGGGGAGTCATCGGCTGATGGGATAGAACCCACGCTCTCTTGTGACCTACCAACAGCGCTATATCAAAGCCCATATAAAAATATTCTGAAAATCATTTTAACGCACTGAACAGTCTTAACTTTAGAGAATGCTCTGTAACAATGAAATTTCTTATACACAAGATATCTCGTTCTTAAGACACCAAGAGTATTTCTGGAAGAAAAAATGTACCTTAATTATTTTCAGAATGATTTTAACACATTTCTTTGTACGCATCGCCGGCCAAATTAGCACAATAATTAGATTTTATTATTAAAGTTTAATTCTAAAATCACTGTAAAATAGCCAGCAGCATTCTGTCTCTCTAATTAACTGTAACGTTTGCAGTTAGGAACATCTATTTACCTTTACGGATTTTAAATCGTTTACAACTGGTAAGGTTAAAAAACCGTGTAAACAAAACTATAAAGTTTTGTAACCATTTGTAACCAGCATGATTTCAAAACTGTAAAAATGAAATTGAACTTAACATTGGGGTTTGGTTATGCTTAGTCTTTCGTTAGGGCATGGACATTAGAGCTAGGTTGTGTTGTTTTGTGTCAAGTGAGCTGTGGAATTTGCTTAATTAGTTTTTCTAATAGTGGCCATCCATCGTCAAAAATCGAAAATATTGTACTTTTTCCTGTTAAGTAGCTCTGCAGTGATGCCACCAAAGCGTGAATCGTAGTGCAATTGTCCAGGGTCAAAAATTGAGGTGCACAGGACACTAGAAACTACTCGTGTGATGAAGTTGTTAAATAAATACTGTGGTGTCATCTTTGGGATTCGAGCCTTCATTAGGTTGACATATTAGCCCTCTCAGCTAATGTATGAAACAAGCTACAAGAAATTAAATGGTTTCGTAAGGTGTTTACTTCAGATGTTGTTGACGTATGCCTGTTTAGGCAGAGGGGATGCGATTGTTCTTGTTTTCCAATGGCGCCATCTATGGCCAAGAATTCGATTTCTGCCACACCATACGTCACACCCGTTTATAGAGCGGACCCATTCATACATCCCTTCATTCATCCACAAATCGTAATTTTGACCTGAATCAGAGGACGGTCGATCTCCAATCCAGTACCCTCAGAGGTATTGATTTGTTATGGGAAAATGAAGGACTTTTGCGACTCGACAGATTTAACGTGCATCAGTCACTTTACTACACGGGGAGTCTTCAGCCGGCAGGGCTTGAACCCACGAACTCTCGAACATGGGCCCAGCGCCCTACAGACCAGGCTATCCCGGCCTCTGTTTAACTTGAATCTGTTAAATAACAGTTAAATTGATTGGTATATAGCCATTTTATACGAGAAATTTCTATCAGTGTACGGTGTAGCTCCAAACAAGAATTTAATAAATTAAACATGCATAAATTAATAATTTCTAAATTTATAATTTTTATTGCTCTTTGTAATGTAATCTTTTGGTATCTGTTATGAGTTCATGTTGCTTAAATAAAGGCTTCGGTTAAATGTAACATTGATTCCATGATTTTGTTTTTACTGCCCTTATTTTATATGGGCACACATATCTAGCGCAAGGAAAAACACTTCTACTATTATTAAAAAAAAAGGTTTCAGAATAGTAATATGCCTAATAAACATTACTTAATGTTATGCCGAAATAACTTGAAATTTTGCTTAAATCTAATATTGTACAAACATTATCATTAATTTTCCTACAAAAAACTATGGTTACGTTATAAGTTTCGAAAATTCTTTAACTATGCACTTAAACTCAATGATTTTCAATAAAAAATGACTTCAAAAATATTTTTTCTATTGAAGTTCCGTTACAAACTTTAAACTCTTATAATTGTTTGACTATTATTGTATGATAATACTGTTATTGGTATTTACTATCACTGTTAGAATGAATGGTGGAAGACATGGTAAACAAACAACCTACTTAATTTTTATTTTACAATATTCAAACAAAACAGTCAAATTCACCATGAATAGGATGGTACTCAAACTATTAATAGTAAGAAAAACCGTTTATTAACTGCTTTCACCTAATACGGTTGAACAACCAGAATTTTAGCGCACCAACTAATCTCACCTAGTGAAGCCAATTAGTTCCTTGCAGCTGAGAACATATTAAAACCGTGAAGTATAATCTGTCAATCACATGACTTACAGAATGGGGGTTCCAGATAAAACAATAACAGCAATATTTCCTCCATTACCTTCAGCACATGAAGAGTTTCCAGTGTCCTGCACTCCCCAATTTGTGACAATGGACTTTTAGAATACGATACTCTCACTCAAACATAGATGACAGCACGATGAAGCTGCTTAACACTAGCATTTCCCATTTCTCACGATGTGTGAAACAATCAGATAAACTAATTAAAGCACATTCCATGGTTCATTTGACACAACACAGCTCAGCCACAACCTAACTTCAATGCAAATTACCTGACGAAAAGGTTAGCTCTAATGTCCAGTTAAATTTCTTTTTTACAACTTTAAAACCATGATAGTTTTAAATGGTGAAAAAACCGTGTAGTTTCGCTTTCACGGTCTTTTAACCATACTAGTTGTTAACGGTTACAAAACCGTAAAGGTAAAAAATGTTCTTTACCTTAAACTTTATGATTCTGAACCCATGCTAGTTGTAAATGGTTAAGAAACGTATAGTTCGTATACATGGTTTTTTAACCATACTAGTTGTAAATGGTTTCCAAACCATAAAGAAAAATGTGAACACCTTATGAAGTCACATAAAGTCTTACAGCTGGTTACGTTATCTGAGAGGGCTAATCTGTCAATCTAATGAATAACTGAATCCAATGAAGTCAATCTAAAAAACAACTGAACAAGGCCTCGAATTCCAAAGTTGACACCACATTATTTCCTCAACTACTTGATCACACGAGGAGTTTCTAGTGTCTTGTATACTTAAATTGTTGACCCTGGACAATTGCAATACGATTCACGCATAAGTGGTAGCACCACAAGGCTGCTTAACACGAAAAAGTCAAATATTTTCTATCTTTCACGATATATGGCACTATTAGATAAACTAATTAAGCAAATTCCATTCATTCCCCAACGAAAGGCTAAACATAACCAAACTTAAATGTCAATTTCACTTTTACTAATTTGGAATAATGCTGGTTGTCAATAGTTACAGAAACTTATAGTTTTGTTTTCACGGTTCTTTAAACTTACCAGTTGTAAATGGTTTAAAATCCGTAAAGGTTAAGAAATGTTCCTAACCATAAATTTTACGGTTGATCTGATGGAAAAACTGCTTATTTTACCATAATTTTAGAATGTAAATTCTAGTAGAGATCAATGATTTACATTTTAATAATAAATATTATATTTTCCATTTAGGTTAGTTTATATACCTTTGAAGATAATGTTAAAATGTTGCCTAAAATAAATAATGAAAATACGTATTAATACTTAAAGTGCATCCTCACAACGTCTCATTGACCCTAATTTGCATCATTTTACTATAAAACTTTTCTCGAACATTCGATTGAAACCTGTCAAAAGTAATTTTCTGAAATTATCCACCAAAATTATTGTCAAAGCTTGAGAAACCTTTTAAAGCGACGTGTGCATTAAAACCTGATTGTGGCATCAAACGAAAGGCGTAATGCACATTAACTGGCCTTAATCCATTCGACAAGAGAGCACTTCAACGAAGCAGATCGACTGAGAAAGAGGCAACTTTGCTTGAAGATATGGGGTGCAATCGCTTAAAACCGCCATTTCGATGCGAGGGCTGAAACAAAATTCATGGGGCGTCTCATCATCGTTAACCAAAGGGGAAATTCGTCGTCTGAACATAAACAACTAGTTGTTAATACGAAATGTCGCTTACTTGTCATCATTACTCTTAGAGATGAACTTATTTGTCATATATCTTTCTTGAAAAAGAATCTTGTAAGAGATTAAACGTTTGAAATATTTCTTTTATAACTTATTTCAACTTATTGCTTCTGGTCTTCATCAACAAAATCTAATAGAAAACTTAGTTCCTTTGCTTAAAGAATAATTCATTTTGCATTTGAAATCACAAGAGACCCATTTTAAATCACATTTAAATGTTCTATGTTTTAGATGCAGACTTGGTGTTGGTTCAAATTTTATTGCTGTTTGAGTGTTTTATTACTTGCCTTAGGAAATACAAACGTTGGAGATGAAACTGGATAAAATAATGTAGCGAGAATGCATATAAAGAAAATAAATACGTTTGGTGAAACTGGATTATTCTTTAAATTGAATAGAAAGAAATTCAGCAAATGTTGTATCACAAAGAAAAATATTCTTTTCTACAAAAAAAAGAAGAAAAAAACGTAAACATTGAGAGTTGATTATTAGTTTATTTTAGTAGAACTGTAATTTTTTCTTCCATTTCGAAAGTAAACCTCATTTAGCAAACACAATTAGATGAATTGCCTTCTGTTAATGGTAAATAATTTATTAATATATAATAAAAATGCGTAACATTATTCACGTATTACTTAGCATATAAATCTTAATTGTTAAAAAATACCTTGGTAGTGAAAGTAATATATTGCTAAAAAAAATACTTCCATATAAATACATTAATTTCTTTTTCCCTTTTAAATTTATATATTTAAGAAACTTTCTGTTATCTCGAAATAAAGATAACTCCATCCTATTTTTCAGTGCCTGAAATTTAAATGATGAATGATTTTAAATTTCAAGTTGTTCGAATTTTCACAAATATTAGTATATAAAGCTTACATATGCAAATACATATTCAAAGTGGTAACTTAACGCATAATTATTAATTACATTTTAACTAAGAGTATATATTTCAGCGCTTTCCAGAAAACAGAAATTACAACACCAAATAAAAATATATTGCTATTAAAAATGAATGATTTAATATCCTGTTATTAAAATTTAAATAATGTATGATTTTAAGTTTCATGTTGCTGCAATTTCACAAACATTAGTATATAATGTTTACATATATAAATACATATACAAAGCTTAAATGGTAACTTAACGCATAATTATTATATATATAGAAAATATATATCTAGAATATATCTAGAAAACAGAAGTTCCAAAATCTTGTTATGACTAAAGTTCTTCACAATAAAGTATTATAGTAACTATTGCATCTATTGCACTCTATTATTACATTGCACTTATATTAAAAAAAATTCTTATTAAATTGATACATTGAAGCACTTTACAGTAATTTTAATTTCACAACACAAACAGTGTATATACAAAGCTCAGATGGTAACTTAGCGCATAATTATTTATTAAATTTCAACTAAGTATATATATTTCAGCGCTTTCCAGAAAACAGAAGTTACAACTTCAAAGAATTCCAATCTCATCTCCATTGCCAACAAATTAAATGGTCAGGATTTAACGTTAATTTATCTGTTTACAAGATCTCTGTTTCTATTGACCGAAAGACTTGTCAGAGTTCAGGAGCTTTACAGCCGTATACATAGAAAGGGAGGACGTTTCAATGGGAATTCAATTGTCATTACATCTATTATTGCTTGTATTGATTTTTACGGTATAATAGCCAATTATATAAAGCATTAAGCTAAATTAATGCAACAAATGGTAGAAGGCTTGAATATATAATTTATTCTGATCTTTTTTGATGGCTGTTTCTGACGATATTTCTAAAACATCTAAAAGAATATTTTGATTTTTTTTTCTGCTTGCACGCAGTAAAGCGATGGTGAAAACCTGATATTGATCCTACCCCCAAAAACCAGACTTTTGAGGGTAAAAATACTAGAATGGCTAACTGTAAGATGATTGTGACATTTTTACTGAATTTGAGTAAATTTAAGTTCATGCATTGCCTTTTTTTATTAAATTAATGGATCTTAGTACAAGGAATTTTATGATCACAACTTTAAGGGTGATAAAATCTGCCAAAGTAAACAGCTCACACCATACAATAAGGGGTCAGGAGGCAAAGGGTGATCTGTAAAAGGAGGCCAACTTGTAGAAAAGGAGAATATAAAGAAGACGAATCAAAAAGGACGAAAATGCTTTATATCACAAGTCAAAATTCTTGATGGTCCCATCGAAGCATTCCGGTGGTTTATGTTGGTTCATGATGTTTCAACATCATTTGATGGTCACCATCATCCAGCATTTTCCTTTAGGTGTTCATGGTTTTGATGTGCCAACAAACTTCCATCATTCCATGATGGAAAATAGTACTTTAATACTATGATGGTTAACCATCAAGAGAAGTTTTGATTCCCATGTACGAACAATCCCTGATGATACGTAATGGTCCATGATGGTTCCAACTATACATTTCCATGGTGGTTTCATGGGAATTCTTGTTAGTTCTCATGAATATACCATCAAAACAATTTCTTTCTTTTTTTATGTTCGACCATCATAATTCAGTCCAAATTCCTACATTGAGATGATGATTGTTCATGATTGTTGAAACATTTGATCTCTAAGATACTATGATGAAATTCATGATGGTCCATAATGGTACAACAATGCATTTCTATGACGGTTTAATAATAATTAAGGCCCGGATTTTGATGACACTTGCATTTTTTTGCATTTTTTTCATTTTTGGACATTTTTTGTCCTTTAGAGCATTTTTTTAGATTTATAGGACATTTTTTTAAATTTCGGGGCGTATTTTGCATTTTTTGTTAATTTTTTCCAATTTTTATTATTTTTGGGGGCATTTTTGCTACATAAAATGCAAGATTTGTCTTATAATTTGTCTTGCTCCAGAAAATGCTGCATCAATTAAGATAGCGCAAAACGTGTTGGCCTCTGAAAAAAATCGAAGGAAACTTATCATTTATAAGTCTAACTTTGCTATTGTGTCCTCGACAATTACAAGCTTGGAGAAACAAGAATTGGAACTTTGCGATGCAATAAATTATTTTGACGTAATGAGTCAAGTGTTGCAAAAAGCAAGGGGAAAGATGGCACAGAGAGTAGCATCTAAATTTAACAAAGTTTTTGGAGAAGAACACTGGCTTCCAAACAATGAAGAAAATCTCTAGGATATTAACAGGTGAAGCAACATCTTTTCAAATTGAAGAATTGTCAGTAAGTGAGACCGTCTTTTTCAAGTACGCACCAATAACATCAGTAGACGTTGCGAGAAGCTTCTCCAGGTATAAAAATTTACTTTCAGACAAAAGACGCTCGTTTACATTTCAAAATATCAAAAATCATTTAATAATCCAATGTAATTCTGATATTTAGTAATATTATGAGATGGAAGTTGTTATATTCATTAAAGTTTCTATACAAAATGAAAATGTTTTGGAGTCAATACATTTTTCTTTTTTTTGTTATTTTAGGTTATAAAACATTTTTTTCAAACTTTAATGAACGTAGAACAAGTATTACATTGCTTTATATTTTTTGAAATGACTCATAATAATTTTAAAGAGTAAAACATTGTTTTAGTTCAATATTTTTGCTTTATTTAAGTCATGTTATAAGGCATTTTTAGCGCAATTTTCGCATTTTTAAAGGCATTTTTTGCACTCTTTTAAGGTCATTTTTTGCACTTTTTAAGGGCATTAGTTGAGATCTTTTAGGTCATCAAAATCCGGGCTCTAATAATAATTATTGTCCGTTCATCAGCCATCATAACATAATACCATCAAAACATTTTGATTTGTTCTTTTTTACGTTGGCTCATCAAATCAGTCCAAAATCCATCATTGGGGAGATGGTTGTTCATGATCGTTCCAACATTTGATTTCTAAGAAACTATGATGAAAATTTCTTATGGGTCAACATGAACAAAGCATCAAAGCAAGTTGCCATTTTCATGTTGGACCATCATAAATCAGTCCGAATTCCTACATTGGGGTAATGGTTACTTATGTTGGTTACCATCAAAATATAAAGGTTCGTGATGAATTTATGGATGGTTACCATCAGGATTATGTTGGTCTATCAATGGAACACTATCACAAATTTTGCCTTTAGAACTGAAACTTTACAGCAAATGTTCAAACGAGTGCTCACAAACTATAGAACAGGATTCACATCAGAGATAGATAGAATCACGTTGACATTTGAAGATTCCTGTTATTTCCCAGCTGCGACACTAATTTAGGCAAAAATGTTCGACAATATTGGTGACAATGGAGAGGGATATTTCGTAAATGACGCTGTTTAGATGCCTCTAGAGAAAAAAATCCGGAAGAAAAGATCCGGGAAGCTAATCTGTGGACAATCCATCTATTTCAGAGGAATTCAACTCAGCAAAAAGTGCTCTTTCCCGGTTCTTTCTTTGCCTTATAATCTCACATAGTGTTGAAAGTTATTTGTTTTAGCAAGTTCTATCATCTCTTACAGTTATCACCATTAGCTTTGTTACATTCAATGTTTCGTACGTATAGGCCGTATAGGAATTATAAGAGAAAATTAATTCGGTTCTAGCTCTTTTTTTATACGGAAATATTTGTAAGATTTTCAAACATAGAATCTTCGCAAAACATTACTTTCACTTTTTGAATGTGAAAAAGTTATGAAATATTCATAATCTCATGATTTTGTAAAATAAATAAATGTAGCACAGTTAAAAATTACTGAAATGAGATATTTCTACGTATCACTTAGAAATATTTCTTTAAACAGCTCTTAAATTTTCGAATAATAAATATAACTTATACAATACTATGGCTAAGGACTACATAGTAATAAGCCACATTTTTTCTAAATGTGATATTTTTACGCCTTACTGATCCTTAGATTGTTTTCTATGTAGTTTACAAGTTTCGGGAATTTCTATCTGATTACAACTTAATACTTAAAAACTCCTTACTGCTTACATAAAAATCGTTGTGTTTTTTACCGAAATTGCTTTCCTAAACAATTTAAAACTATTGTTTACCTTTACATTGCTCCTAAATTTCCAACTCAACCTAAGCTTGTCAATTGAATTTAAATTATTATTTATTTATTATCTAAACTCTTCTTGATCTAATAGTATTGAACAATAATAAGTAAATAATTCCAAGAAACTAAAGTGGAAAAATCTAACCTGATTAAAAACTTCATTCTCTTCAAAAATATATAAACAGGTTAATAACATTCGGCATGCTTCAAGTTTTTTTTTTGCTACCTTAGACAAAATAAACACGCTTTAAAATTTAGGCATAAGGAACAAGCTGTTGGAATCTTGGGCAAAACTAAATTTCGAAAATGCCATAATTAATTTCTCCCCAGTTACATCAGCTCATCTTGATGCCCTGGATTCTTGCTTTATTAAGATGAACTCTGATCCCCTTGTTAAAGACTTTAGCTCCTCACCACCTCTCCATTGCGCGTAGAAATGCATTTTACCTTAATTCATATCCTGTAGTGGACTGATCGTAATGACACGATTTCCAGTAGAACAGCGATGTCAAGTATCACTGGCTGCGGTCAGTAAGAAGCTGAGTGATCTTTTTAATTAGCCTGCGTAGGGACCGAAGGTGCGTGGTATCGGTCTTCATTAAACTGTTTTACTGTAAAGAGCTCGATTTCACGCGCAGGTCATCGGGCTACCAAAGCAGGGGAGCTATCCCCCTTGCTGAGGATCAAAACTGCGATGTCATGTATTCGGATCATACTCAGGGATGTTTCCCAGACCGTCACCAATAGCCTATTGTGCAGCTCTAGTGCGACGTAAATAAAGTACCTACCTACCTTACCTTTATTTTCTCCTCTAAGTCACTGTAGTTTTATTTCTTGTTCTACTTTTATTTTCATCTTTTCTTTCTCTCTGCTACTGTGGTTTTTCTAGTTTTGTTTCTCACCTTTATATTTCAATTCTTCGTTGGCAACTATCATTTTTGTTTCTTATCATTCACGTCTGGCGAGTCTTGAACATGGGTGCCTGTTTTTGAGAGCTTGAAATATGTCGACTATTATTTCCCATTCATATCATTTTGAAGCGAATGAAGTTTTTAATCATGTAATATAGTTCACTTAATTTGATAGGCTTTGGAGATAGATAAAATTCAAAATAATATTTTACAAATTTTTTAAGGTGTTTTTCTTTATTAAGAAAAAGTATGTTCTTCCAACGAAAGTGTATTCCACGCATTACGACAACAATAAGTGAAGTATTTCCGCAAACAGCTAATTGTGGATCAGGGGACACATAAATGTTAAGGCTCCACAATTTCTAATAAATGGAATGATGGTAACAATGTGGTCAGCATTGAGCAACGACCATATTTACTTCCCAGACAAGTTAGTACCTACTTTTTTTCATTTTATAACCATCATTGAAAAGCCGACCCAATTTCTAGTTTACGGCTACTAATGTCCAACTCCGTAGCCTTGTAAGTTTGAACCCAATCCAAAAGACAAGGGAACTCCTGGACCAAGTACTGGGAGAAATTTTGCCTTAGCGGAGGACTTTTTGATGGAACTAACCCCCACATTTGCGTTTTATAGAGAGGAAATGCTCTCACGGTTAGCCTTATGGCAAGGGGAGTCTAACCCATGATCCATCTACCTGAGGATATTTTTCGTCAGCTCTGTGGTCGAGGCAAGCCGGATGCGAAATTCGTATCCACCGGCCATCGGTGGAATTTGTACCTCGGGTCACCTCATTGGAAAACGAGCGCTCAATGCCCTAAGCCACCACGGCTCAAGTTAGTACCTATTTTATTTTATAACCGTCGTTGGAGAGCCGACCCATATTTGAGTTTACGACTACTATTATTCATCTCCGTAGCCTTGTGATTTTGAACCCTATCCAGAAGACTAGGGAACTCATGGATCAGTACCTCCGGGGAATTGATTTGTTATGGGAACTTGGAGGAAATTTATGACCCCGACAGATTTAACGTGTACCAGTCACCATTTAATACACGGGGATTCTTCGGTCAGCTGGATTCGCTCTCACAAACACGAGCTCAACAAATTAGTACCTGTTGAACAGAAATTCGGTAAGCTTCAAGTCACTGCCAGGGACCAATCTCTAGTTCTTCATAATGACAACTCAGTGCCTTAACAACTATGCCATGAAGGCTCGCTTTGTGTTATAATTATATATTGGTTAAATACGACAGCAAAGGTCTCCCCTTCAAATCGCTATGACTTGGGAACTATAAGAGAAATCTGATCATTAGATCAAAAATTATCTTGAAATAACATTCGAGGAATTGTATTCTTTGAAATAACATTCTTTTGAGCTCTGTATATTTCTGAAATGCATAATATAAAAGTGAAAATAAAAATAATAAAACTTTTCAAAATCCTTCTCCGAATAATATACATTGTCATTCAAATTTTTTCAGGAAAGCATGTCAATATTTTGTAAAGGTTGGAGGAACCCTTAAGTTTTTTTATACATAGACACCATAAATCATTAAAATTTCGAACTAGCAATAGGAAATATATGCTACAAAGCAGAGATTTTGAATATAATTCTTGTTATTAATTTCAAAATATTAAGCAGTTCCCATTAAGTACTTATCGCGAGCCGTGATAGCTCAGGGGATAGAGCGCTCGCCTTCCAATGAGGTGACCTGGTTCGAATCCCAGAAATGGCTGGTTGATACGAATTCTGCATCCGGCTCGATCAGACCACGGAACTGACGTTAAATATCCTCAGTGGTAGACTGATCATGGGTCAGAGTCCCCAGGCCGTCAGGATAACCATGGGAGGTTTTCTTTGTTCTCCTTTCCATGTAACGTAATTGTGGGTTAGTTCCATCAAAAAGACCTCCACGAAAGCAAAATTTCTCCCAATACTTGATCTAGAAGTTCCCTTGTCTTCTGGATCGAGTTCAAAATCACAAGGCTACGAAGTTGAACATTAGTAGTCGTAAACTTAAGCTGTGGTCAGCTATTCAACGGCGGTTAAAAAATATAATACTTATCGCAAATAATTAATGAATTAATGGAAATGGCTGATACAGTATATTTTTAATATCTGAAGCTTTTTAGTTCAAAGGTCTACACTGACTTCTAAATAAAGTTCCCTAAAAATGAGCTTTTAATTAAGGCTGAAACAAACAAACGGAAAGAAATTTAATATATAAGCATCATAAATTATTAGAATGTTAAGCTAGTAATAGGAAATATATACTACAAAGCAGAGATTTTAAATATAATCCATGTTATCAATTTCGCAATATTTAGCAATTCTCATTAAATACTTATCGCAAATAATTAAGAAGTTAATGGAAATCGCTGATATTGTATATTTTTAATATTTTAAGCTTTTTAGAAGTTAAAAGTTCCTCAATGTCTTCTCAATGAAAATTCCCTGAAAATGAAGTTTTAATTAAGGCGCTCTGTGAACAATCAAGGCGTGATTTGAACTATATAAATGATGTTTAACTTTCATTCCACAATCCACATTCATTAATAGACGGAATCTTTTAAAATAATCTTACTTTAATGAAACATCAATACTCTCTCTTTTGTGTTCTAAATAATTTTCATATCTTATCTGAAAACAACGCGCTTTTCAAATTAGATTACTTCTCCCCAAGTAATTAATGAAAATAAATTTAAAATTCCATTCTTATTTGACAAAAGAGAACTTATTGTCTTCGGCGAATTTTAGTTAACATAATTTTATCGGGCTTATTAAATTTAACTGCCACGGATTAGAAACTAATTAGTATAATTAGGTGATTTCAAGTCTCAGGGTACGACTCAGGATGTTAATAACTTGATGGGAAAATTTTTCTTAAAGAACTTATATTGAAAAATGAAGAATGTTAGTCACGTTAACTGTTTTGTAAAAAATGATATTGTCCGTAAAAAAATTTAAAATCATTTTTTATAATTAATACTTTTAAGCTTTTATGTAATTTAGAAGAAAAATTAAAAATAAATTAACGAGTCTAGTTTTACTTTTTAACTTCTTTGCCTTAATAAGCGTTCTACATTTATATCTCTGTTTTAGTATTAAGAGTGGAATAATTTTATAAAAGTCACTGTAAAAAATTAAAATCAACAAAAATCGTAAAAACTCTCAACATTCATCTTTGCTTAGTAGAAAAAATCATTACTATTATATTTCACAAAAATCCGCCTTCGATAATTTTCGTTCCCTTTACCCAAACTTCATTTATTTGAGAAATTTTCCATTTTGTATTGGGTTTCATAGCGCCATCTACAAATCACTTAAGTGCCCAGTTCTTATAATTGGAATCGTTCTTTGTTTTATTTCATAACCAATGTAGAATTGCAAATTCATTTATGGGTAATGCTCAACTTCCTTTTAGTTTTGTACCCAATCCAGACGAAAAATTTTATACCTTACATCTCAAACTTTTTTCGACTAATATTAAAGAAAAAAGTAGAAAGTAATAAATATATACTAAAATCTAATTTTTGCATGGAATTATCTTTGGATAAACGAATTTTATAATTGTGTGCAAAAATTTTTCAATTCTTCTAAAAAGTTTGCGAGATATGCGAGACTTTGGAAGGCGAACGCTCTATCCCCTGTGCCATCACGACTCTAAAGTAACTGTATATTGCGTACAACAGGGTGAAATATTTGCTTATTACATATTATGCTTCTAACATTAATAAAAATATTAACTACTCGAATATTAGCAGCTCTACTCCAACCCTACATTGCAGATGGAAATTTACTCTGCATAATCTCCGTTGTCCACGACCCTCTCTTGAACTACAGCGGTTTCTCTACTTTTTCCCACATGAACTATGCATTTCTCTTGTATTTAACCTGTTCTGTTTCCATCATTCATGACCGTCTTATATCGAGAAGCGTTGTATATCGTCTAGGCTATCGACTAGGTTGTTAGGCTATCGGCTTCTCTGCCCTTTTAACTCTTACACCGAAGAAGCTTTTATTTTTAAATTTTAAGTAAATCATGCTAATTTTTTAGCATCTTTCTACTATTAGTTAAAAGTGAAATTATGTAAAAGAAAGAATTGAAGTTTAAAACTAATTTATTTTTAAAACTCATTTTTATTGTTCATATAGCTAGCTTAATATTTTGTAACTGTATCTATCATTTAAAATAACAATTTAAAAAATAAGAGTTTACCTTAAATGAAACAATACCATATTTATATTTCAAATGTATGGATTATTTTGACGAATACATTAATTTTATTAAATAGTTAGAGTTTTAAAACGCATATCGCAAGAAAACAAAAAAGAATTTTAAAACCTAAAAAAGAAAAATATTGAGTACAAATTCCTCGCAAATCAACCAAAACATGTTTCAACTGAAACTTCTTTTACAAGAAAGTACATAATTTACTATTCACAATACATCAAAGCCGCAACGCTATAGTTGCAATTGGCATGCAAAATGTTAGTTATAACTTTATTATTTATTCTGATCAATAATTCATTATATAATATTAAATAAACTAATTAATATGTGACAAGTCTGAACATGACTAGGGATGCGTCAGCACAGCAGTTGAATGAAATACCGAAGCAAACCTGGAATGCATGAACCATTCCCCAAAATAATCAACCATCCACAAAATTTATAATAACGAGAAATTCTAACTTGATTAAAACTTATTTTTAAGTGTTTTTGAAACTATCTAAATATTTAATAACTATAACTATCATTAAAAATAATAACTTAAACAATAAGAGTAGACTTTAAACGAAACAATCCCTTATTTATATTTCAAATATACATATAAATATTATTATGGCTTAAACATTAATTTTATTAAAATATTAGAGGTTTGAAACCTTTATTGCAACGAAATAGTCTACATTTTGGAAACAAAAAAAAAACCTTAAAACCTAAAAAAGCGAAATACAGCATTCAAATTCATTGCAAACACTGGAGAAAGTATGTTTCATCTGAAATTTCTTTTACAAAGTACATAAGTTACTATTCTCAAAAAATAAAAGCCGCAATGCTAAAGTTACAATTGGCATGTAAAGTGTTCTTTATAGCTTTAAAAGTTATTCCAATCAATTTTAAAAAAATTTAGAATATTTAAATGAATATAAATTAAGAGAAGTTAACTTCGAAACAATGGAGAAGTTCTCTTCCAATAATTTGTTTGTATTTTGATATTTTGAATTTTTTTCAGAGATTAACTTCATAGCTTACTTTAGATTTACCTGAAAAGTTTTTCATTGCCTCATTTTTTTCTTTCTTTTAAATTTTAAATTAGTGATGGAGATGAAAGAAAATTTGCGATGAAAAGTTTATCCCGGAGTATGGCGTCCTCTTAATATGTGACAAGTCAGAACATAACAAGGGATACGCAAGCACAGCAGTTGAATTAAATATCAAAGCGAACCCTGAATGCACTATCCACTTTCTAAAATAATCAATCATCCGCAAAATTTTAAATAACAAGAAATTCTAACGTGGTTACTACTCGTTTTTATTGTTTTTGCAACTAACTTAACATTTTGTAACTATAACTATTATCGAAAATAGCAATTTAAACAATAAGGATATACCTTAAATGAAGCAATCCCTTATGTATATTTCAAATCTCTGTATTAATTTATCGAATACATTAACTTTATAAAATTGTTAGATATTTGAAACCTTTATTACAACAAAAGGTCTTCGATTTGCAACAACAACAAAAAAAAACCTTAAAACCAAAATAAGAGAAGTATAGACTCCAATTTCATCGCAAATATCAGCTAACACATATTTTAACTGAAATTTTCTTTACAAAGTGCATTATTTACTGTTCTAAATACATAAAAACCGCAATTCTAAAGTTGCAGTTGGCATGTAAAGTGTCCATTATAACTTTATAATTTATTACGAACCGTTCAAAAATAATAAATGACTAAATAATTTTAAATAAACTAATTAATATGTGACAAGTCATAACATGACTAGGAATGCGTCAGCACAGCAGCTGAATGAAATACCAAAGCAAACCCTCAATGCACTATCCACTCACCAAAATAGTCAATCATCCGCAAAATGAGAAATTCTAACGTGATTAAAACTTGTTTTTATTATTTTAGTAATTATAACCATCATTGAAAATAACAGTTTAAGCTAAAAGGGTATGCCTTAAGTTAAGCAATCCCTTATTCATATATCAAATATATGTATTAATTTAGGGAATACATTAATTTTATGAAATCGTTAGAAATTTGAAACCTTTATTTCACAGAAACGGTCTTCATTCTGAAACAGAAAAAAAAAACTTTAAACCTAAATATAGCGCTCAAATTCATCGCAAACATCAGTAAAAGCATGTTTTAACTGAAATTTCCTTAACGAAGTGCATGATTTACTATACTCAATACATAAAAAGCATTCAAAATGTCTAGACTAGCCCTTTAAATAGATTTAAATGTTCTATTTCCTGGAAGTTCCAATTTATCTAAAATATTGAATGTCATACCAATTTTATTTTAACAATCTTTTTCCTATTAAAATGTAAAACATAAAATAATTTAGTTGCTTACTAATGTTACTGCGGCTTTCGTAGAATAAAATATTACTATATTAGCATAACTGGAAAAAATGTCCTTTATATAAAATATTCAAGAGCATAAAATCAAAATATAAATGAATAACAGGTATTACTTTAGGATAATTTAAATGCATGCATATCGACATGACATTTACTGGTTATATATATCATCATAAGACTAGATATTAAAGTTCCCCTTTTGCATATATGTATAAATATAATTTCATCTTAAGAGCAAAAGAAAGTCATACGTCTCGATATGCAATATAAATTGACATAAAGAAGCTGAATTAATAATGTAAAGTGAGCATTATAAAAAAGGGTCATCTTAATAACTTTTGATCTATTAATCAGAATGCCGAGAACTAACATGCAATTTTAATAGTTTGAAGGGCTAAATAGAAATGTGCTAATTAATTTGTGCAGGTAACACTTTTATTAAATAATCAGGCACTTAAACGTGCTTTGTTACATAAAATATAGGGGAGAGTGGGGTCAAATGTAACATTTTTTACTTAACTATTTTTAACTAACAAAAATTCCAATATGTTATTAGCATTAATTGACAGACTAGTAAAGTAGACAATCCTCTACTAGAAAAAAAATAAATACCTTATTTTAAATGTTATTATATTAGTTATTAACAATTTTTGACAGTCGTGCATTTGTTACAATTGTCCCCACTTACGGGGTCAGTTGTAACAGTTCATAAATTCAACTAAAACATAGTTAATTAAACATGTTATCATAGTTGTGATATATTTTTTTATTGATCAAAATAGTAGTGATATTTCAGGAGTAAAAATAATAATGAGCAGAGACCTAAAGGGTTAAACTTTTAACTTTAAGGGGTTAAAAATTTTAATTTATGCTGTGAAAGGTGACAAATAAAATAATGCACATGCAACATAATATAAATGATATAGGAAACTATTGGTGGTTCTTAAGAGTTAAGTAATGGTTTGTAAGCATAAGATTATTTATTTTCAGCTGTTACATTCGCCCCCTTTGCTTATTGTTACAATCGTCCCCAAGACGCCATTTCAGCTTCATTTGTTAAAAACAATGCTAGTTAATTAACAAAACTAATCTTTTTTTTTAAATATTAATTAAGGTGTCCACGTACATATTCAGTTAATAATTTTTATTTGTTTAAGCAAAATTGCTTTGTTACAATATAATATTCTAATACCAAAAAAAGTACTTACTTAGCGTGAAAATATCTTTTGTTATGTAACTCATTCAAAAGTACATAAAAATGGTTTCCAGCAGGGGTGTTCATGTAGATTTATTAAATACACCTTGTGCGCCACCTAGGAACCAGATCTAGAACCCGACACTCGAAATTTTTGCTCTGTTACAATCGTACCCTGTTACAATTGCCCCACTCTCCTCTACTCTTTTCGACAGATATGGATTTTTTTTATCCTCAAAATATTAGATCTAGCCACATAAATGTGGTTCCAATAATGTAGACAAAGAAAACGGTCGAAAGTTTTTACTTCTTTACAAGGTTTATCAAAGCTCATCCGCCAAGGAAAATAAAAAAAAGTCACAATTTAAGTGCCTTAAATTTGAAGCTAAGCTATAATTTTAAATTGTATATAACATCTTGTAGTATAGAATTATCTTGGTCTTAGAACGGACAAATACCTAAAATATATCAAGAGTTATAAATTTTCTTAAAAATTGCCAATTTTGAGACATTGTTTGACCTAGATAAATTTATTAAAATCGGCTTAAATTATTAAAAATTATTAAAAATTATTAAAATTATTTTAATAATAAAAATTATTAAAAATATATATAAAGATATTAGATATTTAAGAGATATATATAGAGATATTAGATATTTAAAGAAATAAAAATTTAGAGATATTTAAAAGATATAAAATATGTATATTTACTTTCAAAAATATGTATATTTACTTTCAATTATTTTAATAATTGAACGAAATAAAATGAAGCCATCAAAAATTCAAAAGTTCACTGCTTTTCATTTTTGAATTGATTGAAATTCACAAGAGCAAAATGCTAAAACTAATAAGTTAATTCTAATCCCTCTGTATTTAATAGAATTAAATAAACACCCCTGAGTATTTATTTATGAGATTCTTAGATCTTTAATAATATGTGTCAAATTAAATATATTAAATCCTTATTTGGAAAATCAACTCTTCTTAAATAAGCTTAAAGTAAGGGATAAAAAATAATATCGCTTTTAAAATTAGTTAATATTTATAACGCTTATATTATTCAAATAAAAATGAAACTGAAAATTACTTATAAAACCAATTACTTAAACAATCAATATTTGCTTTAAAAGATTATCACTTTTGCATTATTAATATCTGATTAATATTAATGTCTAATTTTAAAATTCTAATTCTCCATTGTAATTCTTTCAGGTTCTAAAAATTCAAGATTAATGTTCCGTAAATATTTATATCTTGTTTAAAATGATTACGACGATCGGTTTTTACTTTTAACTAATTTGCACGTTTAAAAGGATTCTGCTTCATATGGAAAATAATTTTGCCTAAAGCATTTGCCATGAATGGGGGATATTTTCAATTATTTTTTAAAAATTTTTGCATTGTTTTCGATCAAAGTTCTTAACAAATTCCATCGTATCCTCATGAAAATCGATTTACTGAGTATTTTTAATGGACAGTTGCATATATTGTTGTTTGAAACAGCTTGGATAAAAATTTTAACAAACAAGACTTTTTTTATGCATTTAATATCTGAAGTTTTGCAAATTAATGTTAAAAATGTTTCAAAGAATTAAAACATTTTGGGTGCAGTATAAAGAAAGCTCCTTGTAAAATTTGGAAACAAGACCGGCAGCATAAATTACAGACAAAGCTCACAAAAAATATTTAACTCTTAAATTACGAATCACCTGTAATTGAAGATTGTAGCAAATATAGGATCAGTTTGTAAAATAATCAGTAAAAGTACAAATTAAGTACAAGTTACAATTAAGTACAAATTAAGCACACGTTACAATTAAGTACAAATTAATGTTAAAAATGCTTCAAAGAATTTAAGCAGTTTGGTTGCAGTATAAAAAAAGCTCCTTGTAAAATTTTGGAACAAGACCGGCAGCATAAATTACAGACAAAGCTCACAAAAAATATTTAACTCTTAAATTACGAATCACCTGTAATTGAAGATTGTAGCAAATATGGGATCAGTTTGTAAAATAATCAGTAAAAGTACAAATTAAGTACAAGTTACAATTAAGTACAAATTAGGTACAAATTAATGTTAAAAATGCTTCAAAGAATTGAAACATTTTGGGTGCAGCATAAAGAAAGCTCCTTGTAAAGTTAGGGAACAAGACCGGCAGCATAAATTACAGACAAAGCTCACAAAAAATATTTAAATCTTAAATTACGAATCACCTGTAATTGAAGATTGTAGCAAATATAAGATCAGTTTGTAAAATAATCAGTAAAATAACAATTGATGCGTAAAAGATCTCTTGTAGAAGAAAGGATACTGTCTGTAAAATAACAGAATAGATGCAAAAAGATCCCTCTAAATAAAACGGACACAAGCCGTGAAACGAAATGAAATTCCAACAAAAAAATTCACCACAATGAAATTCGAGACAAAAGGATTGCGATGATATGGTCAGCATTACGCACAAGCAGCTTTAATTTTCTCACAAGCTGTTACCCATCGATCTGAAACTAGGTGGCTTTCAAACCGCCATTGGCGATCGAACCCCAGTGCTTTGCAGTGACAGCTCAATGCCGTTGACCACTGAGCGTCATAATCTTTAGTAGTTGGCGAGCGTCAGAAAGCAGGGAGTGGAGTTCACTAGTAATCAGGATTTTAACGTCGAAAATTAAGCATTCTATTATGACGCCGTGAACACCTCCTAGAAAAGAGTAGGCCTCAGCACGGGTTACCATAAATATTCTTTAGTAGTCCAAACGTAATGACATATTTCGTATTTTCAACCACTGTGCAGCTTAGTACCCCGAACGTAATGACATCTTTCTTATTTTTCACCAACTGCGCAGTTAACTTCGTCACATCGGACTACTAAATTGATCCGTGCTGAGGCCTTCCTTCTTCTAGGAGGTGTTGCGCGAACAAGCTTTAATTTGAAGGTATTTGACAGTAAAAAACGGCTTAATTGTAGATTTGAACATCCTGCATGTATATACGGAGACTCTAGCTCATTTCGGTTATACACTAATAACGTTATCTTATAGAACTTTACCTTTTATCCTGAAAAGCGGACCTTGAAAGTAAAACTATTCGGTATTTGAACGCTAAATAATTATTAATATTTTTTGACACTGTGTGAAAAATTTTAAAAAATTAATATCTTCAATATTTCTATAAATGTATTCTACGTCTGAACGAATTTAAAAATTTGAATGTCAACAATTTTTTTTAAAATTCGAAACAATTAAGAAAAGCGTTTCCGCAGCAGCCCATTGTGGGCCTGGAGATATCAAAATGGGTGGAACTTCACAATTTTGTGAGAAACGGTATGTTAATGTGCTTAGTATTGCGCAAAACCGCCTTAACTTGTCAGGCATGCTGATACCCTTCAACCAAAAGTTTAAGAACGCTTCATGACACAACTAAGAATTGGAACTAGTCCTTCATAATAGCAGGATAGTTCTGTAAACATAATAAACATGGTGACATTGAGGCTCTAAAACTTTAAATGCATATTAAAATTAAATTTGAACTCTGAGCTAAGAAGCATATCCTAACATGTATGCTAGGAAACATATCCTAATATTTTTGTTTGGAAACATATCCTATTATATATGCCTGGAAACATAACCTAATATACATTATGATATGTTTCCAAATATTTTAGAAATTTTTGATTAACAAGAAACTACTAATAACCTTTTCAGGGTATTAAACACTAAATGTTTAAAGGAATGTCGAAAAATAGTGCAGTATATGGAAACAAATCTTAATATATGTTCTTGAAAATATATCCTAATATATATGCTAAGAAACATATCCTAATATATATGCTAGTAACCATATCCTAATACGTATGCTTGGAAGCATATTCGAATATTTATGTTTGGAAACATAGCCTAATATATATACTTGGAAACATATCCTGAAAGATTTTAAGAAATTGTGTTAGGATGTTTTTGTTAAAATCGCGTAATCACAAGGGTGTGATTTTTAAAGTAAATAAATTTGAGGATATGTAGCATAATGTTAGTAATTTATTATGCATGCATGATTTATTCTGAAATATTAGCACCTCTTATGATAGCTATCTTAAAAACTATTAAAATTCACACTGTTTTTATGAGGTTATAGAAAATCAAATCTGTTGTGTTAAAAATAATTGAAAATTTGAAAATTCAAAACTGAGCTTATAAAAAATACTACGTCACTTTATTGAATATTCAATTATTTATAATTACATAAGAACCAAATGAAATGATATGCCGTTTTGGCTCGAAAAAGTGGGGGTTTTTTTCTGCCCCTTTAAAGTTGAACTTTGGTAGCTTTTGCATAGATAAGTAAAACTGTTTTTTATTCTTAATTATTTCGACAAACATTGAAATAAAATATCATGGTCTGACAATTAAACCTTTAAACATATATATATTTATATATATATGTATATATATATATACATTACATATATATATATATATATATATATATATATATATATATATATATATATATATATATATTACAGTTAATTATTAATTAGAAATATGTGAACTTGAAAAAATAAAACTGATATAAAATAATATTATTTATAACAGCACTGTTTTTAATTGATCGAAACCGCAATGCTGAAGTTGCAATTAGCATGTAAAGTGTTCGTTATAACTTTATAATTTATTCCGATCCACTCAAAAATATCAATTGACGGAATAATTTTAAGTGCACTAATTAATATGTGACAAGTCAGAACATAACTGGGGATGCTTCAGCAGTTGAATGAAATACCAAAGCGAACCTTGAATGCACTATCCACTCTCCAAAATAATCAACCATCCGCAAAATTTTAAATAACGAGAAATTCTAACGTGATTAAAATATTCAAATTCCCTAAACCGCTTCCATCAGAGACGTCAAAAGCACTAACATGCTCTTTGCCCCCCCCCTTCCCAGAACACACCCCCACCTCCAAATCAAGCGCGCACACCCTTCCCCCCACTTGACCAATACTTCCGTCCGCAACCTTAAATTCTCTTTGATGCAAATCTCGCCATTTCTGTCTCTATGTTAATGTATCTAATTTCCCATTGTAGTGCTATTCCGCTATTCCGTTTCCTTGTGGATCAAACTTGCAATAACCTAACTCTGTGGCTATTGCGGATGACACAACTCACTGGATAAAGATGTCTACACTCATCACGTGACGAGGTAGAGGATATTAACAATTCATTTTAAGGTAACTTTACATGGACCGGAGGTGGAGAATGCAATTCGATTTTAATTAAGGGAAGTTAAAACTTTGTGTTCATGTTTTAATTAAAATAATGACTAATAGTTTATATGGTGGGAATTTTTGTAAAACATAGAAAATAAAAGAATTGCTTAATGTATCAAATTATAAGTTAATCATTTTTACAGAAATCCCTGTACATGAATTTTGATGAAGTTATTATTTTTTTCAATTTGATAAGCTACTTACGTAGCGTATTTTTACAGCTAAAAATCAACTACAATAATTTGATCTAGTTGTTTAGAACATTTTAGAAAATTATCAACTACAATGTAACAACAGTTATAAAAAAGGCTTATGAACTGTTAAAAGTTCCGGATCAAATTACGGCAAAAAGTACTAGGTGCTGGTATTTTTTACCGTGAAATACAATTTTCCCGGAATACGATACTGAACAAAAATTTGATATCTGTTACGGATTACAAAAAATCTGTTATGGAACAAAAAATCTGAACCCCCACCTTCAAATCAAGTGACACTCCCTTCTCAACGCTTGACCAATACTTTCGTCCACAACCTTGAATTCTCTTCCATGCAAATCTCGCCATTTCTATCTCTGTGTTAATGTATCTAATTTCCCATTGTATAACTATTCCGCTATTCCGTTTCCTTGTGGATCAAACTTGCAATAACCTAACTCAACTCACTTGCAATGACGTAACTCACTGTATAAAGATGTCTACACTCATCACGTGATGAGCTAGAAGATATTAACAATTCATTTTAAGATGACTTTAGATGGACCGGAGGTGGAGAATGCAATTCGATTTTAACTGAGAATTACAACTTTGCATTCATGTTTTCATTAAAATATTGACAAATAGTTTATACGCGGAGAATTTTTTAAATCATAGAGTATAAAAAAAAAATTTCATATATCAAATTATAAATTTTATAAGAACTAGCACTTTTAATGAAATCCCTGTATATGAATGTTGGTGAAGCTATTGTTTTTATAACCTGATACGCTACAGACAGCCTCAAAATCTTATTTTTATACCTAAAAACCAACGACAATAATTTTATCTAGTAGTTTTATACATTTAAAAATATTATTAGCTACAATGTAACAACAGTTATAAAAACAACTTATAACCACAATATTATAAAAATTATACAGTTATTGTAGTTATAAGTCTTTCTTTGTTCTTATCTCATCTTATTTTTTGGTCAAAACTTTCAATATATGGTAAAATTTTCCGCGTTTCTGACTGCTTAGGAACATTAATAAGCTCGGTAATTTTTAACTAAGAGATTTGGTAATGATTTTCGTAAAATTAAAAATAAAATACGGTTCTATAATAAGTGATAAAATTTGGTGAATGTATTTAAATTTAGTAATTTTATCATGAAACCTTAGAGCATGGTGCAAAAACCACTTATTCGGTTAAATTTTGTTTTCAGTTTTGTATTTTTTACTAAATGTTGAGCGTTATTATATGAATGGAAATATTACTAAATCAATGGTTTAAATACTAAATGAATGGTGTATTTTGAACTACTAAATGAATGGCATATTTTGGTTTTATTAATCAGATTTATGTTTTGGTTTCTTTACCAAGTATGTCATTACCATGCTGAACAGTAATTTTACCAGATTTATTTCCTTCATGTAAGCATCTTATCTTGTAGGATTGCGCTTACAATTATAGAATTAATTTGCGTTTATGCTTTACTGTTGAATGTTTGGTGCATGTTATTAAATTTAATAATTTTATCATGAATCCTTAGAGCATGACATAACAACTATTTATTTGCTTAAGATTTATTTTCAGTTGTGTATTTTTTCTAGATATGGGGAAATAAGTAATATAATTTTGAAAACCAGAATTACGTAAAAACCTTTATTGTATGAACAGAAAAATTACTAAATGCATGGTTTATGTACCGTATATTTTGATTTTATTTATCAGAATTGTGTTTTTTTTTTACCAAAAATTTCATTACCATACAGTACAATAATTTTACCAAAATTTTCTCGGTTTAGGTAGCCTTATCTAATAAGATTGCGCTTACAATTACAGATTTTATTTGCGTTGATGTTTTACTTAGAATAATAACTTATAGTTGAAAAAAAAATTATAATTCTTTAAAATGCAGAATGTGGGTTAATTTTTAAGTGTAAAAATTATAAAATATTAGAACTAGTATTCTTTTATTATCATTCATATTTATTAATGCCTATTAGGGATTTTTTAATCCATATCGAGAAAAGATGAGCGTCACAGCTTACTTATTTAAAACTAAAATTCAATAAAAAGAATTTTATCAAGTTGTTTTCGACATTTAATGTCTTGTCTTAATTAAATCAAATATTTATAAGATATTCTTTAGTAGTAAGCATTATCTGGTTAAGACAGTTGCGATTACAAAAAAAGGTATGTTTATACAGAGAAAGTACGTTTTTGTGACTAATTTCATAACTAAAATATAGTCAGCACTAATTAGTTCGCTAATTTGACGTCTTCCCCTCAAACTATTAACAATTTGTCCTAAAACGTGATCAATTAATTAAAAGTTATTCAGCATGGTTCATTTTTTACCACACTGTACGATGCCTAATTAATATTGTGCAATGTGTATGATGTTCAAAATCTTAAATACATACCTCATATAATGAATTCCTTAGGTTTCTCATCATGTGCATGTCTAGAATTAGCAACTTAAATGTATATAACATTAATAACAGCAGATTAAATTAAATTCTGCGCACTGATATTAAAAAAAAAACTAATTTAATAGCAGCAATAAATATTTTAATAACTTCTGAATTTAAAAAAAAAACAGCATTTATTAACATATAAAGGATGAATACTCAAAAATAAAAAAATACCAGGAATAAACAACTCTAGAAAAGTTGTTTATACCTTCATCCGCCTCATGATAAATGTAGTTCATTGTTTTTCTCTTTTTTGCTAGACAAAACGTAGATATTAATATTTGTTTCCGTTGTGCCATACCGTCAGATAAAGTCTTCCATCTTCTTTTCCAAATTCTGCTGTCAAACACTGCCTGTGTCTCTGTCTAGCTTTTTCATTCTAATTTTTCTTTCTTATTTCAGCTTTGTTGCTTTTTGATTTCCTGTTTACTTTTCTGCATTAATTTATTCTTTTTTGAAATACTCATATATAATATTATGTTTTCTGAATAAAGAATTTTGGGGTTTAATAATAAAAGTAAGAGTTTTTGTACATCAAGGCTACCCTTGTGTGCTTTGCGGTAATTTTTTTTTTTTTAAATTTCTAGAAATCTGGTTGGCTAATTATTTAGAAATTTTGTTGTGATATATATTTTTCTATTTTTTTTTTCTGTTGTAATTTATATTTTCTACTCTGCTTTTACACGATATTATACTTTTTAAATAAAATGTTAGCCTAATATTCAAATGAAGAATATTTTTGTAAATGAAATTTATCTTCCTGTATTTTTAATCGAATTGGAATTATTTTTTAAGATTGTTTGGTGATTAATTGGGGTAAGAAAACTAGGTGTCATTTAATAAATATTTTCTTGCTTATCTTTCTTGTAATAATTCATCATTCCTAAGCTACTTTTGTATGATATTATGCTTCCTAATTAAAATTTATAGTTTTCATATTCAAAGAGTACGACCATTTTAGTACACCAAAGTTATCCTCGTGCAATTTTCAGCAAACTTGGATTATTTTTTATTAAATTTTATTGCATTTTGGTTGGTTGGCTAATCATTTAAAATAACAAACCAAGTGCTCATTAACATATTTTTTTATTTACTTATTCTACATTAATACATTATATTTAACACATATTTTCTTGTTTGTTTGTCCTGAACTAATTTATCAATCCAAAGCTAATTTTAAATAATATTATGCTGCCTAATTAAAATTTATGGTCTTCATATTCAAAGAGTAGGATCATTCTTGTACATCAATGTAATTCTCGTGCAATTTTACGCTAACATGGATTATTTTTTAATAAATTTTATTGCATTTCACTTGGTTGGCTAATTATTTGAAATGCTAAACAAAGTACCGTTTAAGATAAATTTTCTTATTTACTTGCAATGCTTGAATACATCTTATTTAATGTATATTTTCTTATTTAAGTCTTGTATTTAATTTATCATTGTAAGCTATCTTTGAATAAAATTATGCTGCCTAATTAAAATGCATGGTCTTCATATTCAAAGATTAAGACCATTCTCATACATCAAAGTTATTATCATGCAATTATGAGCAAACGTGGATCATTTTTAAACGTATTTTATTGCATTTTAGTTAGATAATTATTTGAAATTATAAACTGTTGTTTCATACATATTTTCTTATTTACTTGTCCTGAATTAATTTTATATACCTATGCTACTGTTAAATAATATTATTATTTTTAAAATGTATGAGCTTCATACTCAAAATGAGACCACTCTAATTCATCAAATTTATCCTTGCACAAGTTTAAGCAAATATGTATTATTATTATTTTTAATATATTTTCTTTCATTCTAGTTGACTAATTACTTGGGATCATAAACTTAGTTTCATTGTAATACATATTTCCCCATTTACTCTTTCTGTCTTAATTTATCATTTCAACTTTACTTTTAAATTGCATAATTTCTAAATGAAATATGTGGACTGCATATACATAGTTACTTTCAAATTTCGGGATCATTTTTATAAATCAATTATCTTCGTGTATTTCTAAGAAAACGTCTCACAAAAGGATACTTACTCAATTAGCTAATAAATACTGTGTTAAGAATTTTTTTTTCAGAATTTCAAATTCGCAACGTGAATTAGGCGGAGCCCCTTAATTGTTTAGGTTTGAATGTTTACGTTTGCCTCATAAGTAAGGTGGAAGCATGGAAAGAAGTTCAACCGATTATATTACGTAACAAGCACTGCTTTGTGTATGTTTGTCTAAGGAAAATATCTCTTATGACGCTTCAGAACTGATTTATGTTTATATTCAGAGTACTGATGAAGCAGCATTACAAAGAAATTATTTACAATTTGCTTTAAGCTCGGTTAACAGTTAACGCTGTTTTTCGAAGCTCTGCCGCCAAGGAGAATAAAAAAAGCCATATTTTAAGTGCCTTACACTTGAATCAATGCGATAATTTTAAACTATAATCTATAACTTAAACATTTTAAAAGCCATTAAACTTTTTAAAAAATCGCCAATCTGGCGACATTTTTCCACATAGAGGAAAATTATGTAATGGCGGCCATATTCTCAGTTTTTGTAAATTTTCATGAGCTCAGCATTGGAGTAAGTTTTTAAATATTGAAAAAATTAGACAACAAACACTTTTTATTTTCACAAAACTGTGAATTTTCTCCATATTGACGTTTTGGGCCATTTTCAAAGGCTAAACTTGACCTAACAATCATGTTGCTATAGTTCATTTACGTCGCACTAGAGCTGCACAATGGGCTATTGGCAATGGTCTGGGAAACATCCCTGAGGATGATCCAAAGACATGCCAACAGTTTTGATCCTCTGCAAAAGGGGTGGCACCCCTGCTTCGGTAGCCCAACGACCTGCACGCGAAGTCGAGCACTTTACGGTAGAACAGTTTAACGAGGACCAATACCGCTCACCCTTGGTCCCTACGCAGACTGATTCAAGTGATAACTCAACCACACACTAATCGCAACCAGTGATGCTTGACTTTGGTGATCTGCTGGGAATCGTGTCTTAACGATCAGTTCACTGCGGGACCTAAAAATCATGAATAGCAATTGCAAACTCACAGCAGTTATAAAAATAACATTTTATTCATAAAAAGCATCATTTTATCTTACGACGGAGCCTTCGAAAAACAGCCTTAACTTAGGTAACGACGAAATCAAAGTGAAAATTTGACTTGTGTCCATTATTCCTGTGTCGCAGAAAATTCAATATATATTACAATATTTTTTTCGAAAAAACAAAGTCTTGTTAAAAACTTTTAATGAGGAATTTATAATCTAAATTCTTTAGATTTACTTATTAAAACTAAATATCCGTTCACTTTCAAATAACAGATTCTTCATATCTAAAGTAAGAATTTAAATCATTAACAACGTCAAATATACGTTTGTGTTATACATTCACTTTATTAATAATTCCTGCGTAGCACTATATAAGAGCTTTAAAGCTTCATTAAAAAAGAGCCTCCATTTTTGGGATAAAATTAAGCATTTTTTAAACATCACTTCTAGAAACTTTCGTTCATACAATATGAATGATTGTGATATTTAAGGCAAATATATTATTTTCTAGAGATTACAATATTTTCTTAGACAAAGCGAAGTCCTGTCAGAACTTACTTCTTAATATAGAATTGGTAATTCAAATTCTTTAGATTTACGTATTAAAAATACATTTCCAGCTTAAATTCGTAAACAGATTTTTCAAATCCAAAATCCATATTTAAAAAAATAATAGCGTCAAATATACGTTTGTCTTATATATTCACCATTTTAATAATTCCTGCGTCTCACCAATTCAGAGTTTCATTGCTTAATTAAAAAAGAATAATTTTTTTCTTGAAAATATCAAGCATTTCTTTAAAACACCATTACACGAAATTTTCCTTCATACAATATGCTTGAATGCTTTCATTAACGTAAATCTCTTCCATTTACATAACAATATTGTGATCTGAAAAGCCAAATCCTTTAAATAACTTCTTAATCTGAAATTTGCAAGCTAAACCACCTTAAGATTTAATAATTAAGATTAAATCTAAGTTTACATTCAAGCGACAGATTCTTCATATCCAAAACTTGAAAAACTGAAAATGTAAAAAAATAACTGCGACAAATATACGTATGTGTTATCTATCCGTGTAGAAATTTATAGCTTCATTGAAGAAGAAATGTTTCGTGAAATCAAGAATTTTCTTCAAAACATAACTACATGAAATTGTTCGACTTACAATATGATTGAATGTTTTATTTAATACAAATATAATTATTATACATTACAATATTTTCCATTGTGGCTGGTGCACATTAAATCTGCCGGGTCATAAAGTCGTCCATATCAAATCTCCCCAAATAATCTCCAATAACACATATCAATATCCAATTCCTTTCCCTCTGGGGGTACTGAATTGGAGTTTGATCCTTCTCTGGTTCAGGTTAAAATTACGATCTGTGGATAAATGAATGGGACCCTCCTATGATATGTGTGGCTTAAGTCGTATTCCTTTTCATAGATTGCTGCACTTAAAACACAAAATGTACTCTCTGTCTTAAATTTGCTTGGTTTCACCAAGCAGGCTTGCTGGTAATGGCAAGTGACATTAGAAACAGCAACAACAAAAGAACATAAGAACTAAATCCCCCTTCTTAACAATGAATTTATGATCTAATTTTTCATTTTTTTATTTCCAATGAGCTGCACAATCAGTGTTCCCGATGAGCAGACCTAGTGCGTTCTCAAGAAGTGGTATCCACTCTTTCAGTGGCCACCACAATGGGTGAAATACCGTTGGCCATGTTAATTTGGACGTCTTGTTTCTGCCACACTAGATGTCAGCACCGAGACTCTATTTGGATGCTAAAGTGCACTAGGAATTTAATTTAGCCGGAAACGCCAAGAGCCAATAAGGTACTCCAGGGATCTTTTACATGTCGCATAATCATACGACATGGCCGCTGAGGATTTTCTGCATCCCGAAAATCCGGTGTCTGGGCCGGGAATCGCACCCGCAGATTTGGGCTCAGAAGGCAGACGACAAACCAACTGCGCCACCCAGCCACATCCTTGATCTAAATCCTTCTGTATATTCTATTACAACTAATTCTACACCCATATTTAAGTAACAGATCTTTCTTCTCCAAAATAAAAATTTAAAAAAAAAAATTTTATTTTATTTTTTTACTCTGAATGTAATATATTCAGGTTTCTAATAATTTCTTTGTCACAGGGCACAAAAATTTTATATCTCCATTAAAGAAGCAACATTTTTTCGAAACTCTAAGTACATGTCAGTAATAATGCATTAATAATTGTATTTTTATTTTTAAAAAATAATGTTTTTTTGTAATTCAGTTAACAAGAACACACGTTAAAATAAAAGAACACTTTAAGAAAAGGACACTTTATTTTAGAATATTTAAATACGGGAGCAACAGAATGAATAGACGATGAAAAAATTAAAATAAAGACATTAGGATTAAATATTCGATCGTTAACTTAATCTAGATTCTTAAAAGTACTTCAACACAAAATCTCTTCACAAAGATAAGAAATGGAATTATCGTCAAATCTTGAATTTATATTCTCGAATACTTAAGCTTTTATCACTCTTCAAATAATAGTAAGATTATGTGCCTGGATTACATGGCCTTCTGTAGAATGATCTAAAAGAAAGTTGGAGATTAATTCTAAATTCAGTAAAAATGTAGTTAAACATTGGAAATAAATCCTTAAGTAAAGTAAAGTTATTTTATTGTTTTAATGTTAAAATCTCTAAAAGTACTTTCTATGGACATATTTTATTTATCCACAATAGGAGTTTTAAATGAAAAGGGTCAGTTCTGTTTTATTTCTTTACATGAAGTAATAAATCTAAGATTATAATTACTAATCGTAAGATTATGTGACTGGATTACGTGGCCTTCTGCAGAATTATCTGAAAGAAAGTTGGAGATTAATTCTAAATTCAGTAAAAATGTTGTTGGGACATTGTAGTTGTTAAACATTGAAAATAAATCCTTAAGAAAAATAAATTATTTTATTGTTTTAATGTTAAAATCTCTAGGTAGTTTCTATGGATATATTTTATTTATCCACATTAGACATTTTGAATTAAAAAATTCAGTTCTGCTTTATTTCTTTACATGAAGTAGTAAATCTAAGATTATAATTATTAATAGAAGGATTGTGTGACTGGATTACGTGGCATTCTGCAGAATTAGCTGGGGGGGAAATTGGAGATTAGTTCCAAATTCAGTAAAAATCCTGTTAAACATTGGAAATAAATCCTTAAGAAAAACAATGTTATTTTATTGTTTTAAGGCTAAAATCTCTAAAAGTATCCACATTATTTATCCGCATTAGATGTTTTAAATGAAAAAAGTCATTTGTGTTTTATTTTTTTACAAGAAGCAATAAATTTAACGGATTTTTAACTGTCAAAAACTCATTGCATGCAAGTCTTAGCATGAATTTGGAAGCTAAAAAGTGTCACCAACATAACGAATAAAAATGAAGTTTTTGTGGAACTACTCTGTTAGAATTTTCATTAAAATCACGGTAAAATAACCAGAATCAGTACTTCCATTCAAATAACCGTAAAATTTACTATAAAGAACCATTAGGATTACCTTTAAGATTTTGAAACCGTTTACAACTAGTACGGTTAAAAAAAAACATGAATACAATACTATACTGTTTGTTAACCATTTGCAACTATCATGAATCTAAAATCGTAAAAAAGAAATCTAACCGGACATCTGAACTAGATAATGGGCATTGGTGTTGGGTTGGAGTTGAGTTGTGATATAACAAATGAACCATGGAATGTGGTTTAACTAGTTTTTCTGTTTTTGTTTTTGTTTTTTTTTCACTTCTGATGAGAAATACTAAACTTTTTCATGTTAAACAAATTTATGGTACTGATGTCTATGCCTGATTGAGAGTATCAAATTCTAATAATTCGGGGTCCCAAATAGGGAGTGCAAGACACTAGAAACTTTCCATGTGTTTAAAGGAGTGAAGAAAATATTATGGCATCAATGCTGGGACTCTAACAACTATCGGTCATGAGATTTACAGAATACAACTAGTCATGAGATTGACAGATTTGACCTCTTGTACATGAAATGCATCTAGCTGCAAAGAGCTAAGTAGGCTCATTAAGTGATTAAGTGGGTTTATAAGTTAGTGTGATAAAATTCAGGTTGTTAACCCTTATTATGTGTAAGGAGTTAATATACAATTTTTCCCATAGTCCGCAGTTTGAATACCATCTTATTTGTGGTTATTTGGCTGCTTTGTTTGAAGATGGTAAAATAACAATTAAATAAATTGTCATCTAACCATTTTTTCAGATAAATTTGTGGCAGTATATTTATAATACAGAAAAAAAAAAATTTCTTCTGTTTGTAAATCATTAAATATTAAATACACTTTTTTCTACCTTTTTTATATTATGGATTGCGTTTTTCCGTTCACATTTGTCAAAATTTCCAAAACCCGGAGACAGCGCAATTGAAAAGTTTATGTTCATTGAAGCTGCTACGTATTTGGAAAAGAAAAGATACTAACTGTAAGAACATTTCATTTCTACCCTTATCGGGCTGAAGAACTCTCCTTTAACTACACTGTAAAAAATTCCTGATCAAATTAAGGTTTAAAGTACCAACTCTTTCTGTGCATCATCCGTAAAATCTATTTTACCGCAAAATTCCAATCATCGTTGAATATTATACCGTAATTTTTACAGTAATTTTTTTAATTAGAGTGATTCAATGAACTTACGGTAAATATTGTTGTAAAAAATTCTGATATTTTTAGTTCCATAACATGTTTCGGTAAAAATGAATTTTATGATGAAAAGTACCGACATATGATAAAAGTGGCGGTAAATTTTAACGTTAATTGATCAGAAATTTTTTACAGTGTATCACTATTTCAAAATCACTTATTATTTGGAACTTTCATGGATAAATATGTATGTTTAAATATCAAAAAGTGATATTAACGAATAGTTTATTGTTTAGCAGGAAAATTTTACTGTCAACCTACCCAAATTGCAGATAAATAGCGAACAGCTTATGGATAATGTTAAGTCACATTTTTGCTATTAATTATAAGCAAATACGGTTATTTCAAGAAAAGATGTATATTTTGATTTAATGAGTTTTATTCAGCAATTTACGGTGAGGTCCCTTCCCCTCTTCCCAAATGATGGGATAAGAAGCAATCTAACATATGAAAAAGCCAGGCATTTCTGTGTGTTTCGACTTAAATACTGGAATTATAAGCTGGAATTCCATTAAGGATTTTTGTTTAAGCAATTAAATTCATTCAAAAGGGAAAACAAAAAGATATTGATTTGTTCGAATCACGGCTCTATATTTTCATTTGGGAAATCTTATTAAAAGTATTATTTACTATGATAGAATTAATATCATTATTATATCTATAACCTCCAACGAGTTGTTTTATATTAACAGTTTGTTTAAATTCGCTTTCTTAGTTATATATTCTGAAGTTAATCCTTTTCCATCATTGAAGAATTTAGTGGAAGAACCAGGTAAGTGACATTTTCAGATTATCTGTAATCAGCTTAAAAAGAAAAAATTGGCATCCGAACTATATTATAGATTTATTAGAAGGCGAGTTTAATAATTCTTTGCCTTACTTTATTTCCCACTACCTAATTTTAAATAAAAATCACGGAAGCAAACTTAATACTATTTCGCTTTATTTATGATAAAGTTAAAGTGAAAGCAAAAACGGGTCTTTTACATTAAACATATTGAAGCGACCTATTTAAAAATGTTTAGTTATATTAATATATTATTAAGAAGAATGCCTCTGAAAATGCACTTACCTGGTTCTTTCCGATAAATTCACGTCTTGAGAAATATATATTTAAAAACGAAAATGCTTACATTTTATCGAAATAATTATCATAAAAGGCTTTTTCTTTAAGAAAGTAAAAAATCTAAATGAAGAAAGCTAATCAAAATAAATAATTTTTCCCTTTGTAAGGTATATTGAGAAAACCTAAAAATCACTGTTAATCCCCTTGTCCCCTTAAACCCTAAAAATCCTTGTTACAAAGAGCGGAGCACGGATCTGTGTGATTCCCAGATTTGCAGCAATATTTTAAAACTAATAAAATCTGATAAAAAATTTAAGTTTTACACTGCGCGATTTCTGTGTGTCAAACAGCCTTAACCGTGTAGTTTGTGATACTCACACACACACACAGACACCCACACACACACACATATATATATATATATAAATATATATATATATATATATATATATATATATATATATATATATATATATATATATATATATATATATATATATATATATATATAATTGTCCTGCAGTGGGCTGATTGTTAAGACAAGGTTCCCACCAGCAGATCACCGAAGTCAAGCATCACTGACTGCGGTCAGTGTGCGTGTGGGTGACCCTTGGATCAGTCTGCGTAGGGACCGAGGGTGTGCTGTTTTGATCCTCCTTAAACTGTTCTACCGTAAAGTACTCGACTTCGCGTCTAGGCATAACCCCCTAGAGAAGAAGGCCTGCTGGCTCAACGATTTCAACTCCGTGACGTCACGAGGAGAAGGTAATAGCGTCTGTAGCTATAACATAGGAACGCCATTTAAACCTAGTGTTTACAAGTGAATGTTGCGACAAAATTTGATTTTCTATCGAAGATTTAAAGAGATATAGAAGTAAGTAAAATTTACTATTTTTTTTTATGAATGTGTTATGTTTGATTTCAATATATTTTTCTCTAATATGTTCTAAATTAAGTTTGAAATCGGATTGAAAGCACGTATATAATTTAACTTGCATTGGTGTTATGTTGTAAGACGTTATTTGAGTATCTAATGTATTTATACGTGTTATCTGATCTATTTTCATTTGAATTATAAAATAACTTAATTTAGTTAGTATTCAAATATAAAATTACAAAAGCATTCGATTGTATTTTATATTCATACTTCATGAGATAAAGCATTTTAAATTAATCTAAGCGATTTAAATGGACTGCTCAAGATTTTTAAATAGCCCTAAAATTGTTTATAAAATATACATTACAATAAATCGGTTAAAATATGTTTGAATTATACATTTATATAAGGCATATTAAAATATATTAGTTACAATACAATATGTTTTACTGTTAAACTTTTTAGTGTTTGTAAGAATAAAATATGCAATTTCTTGAAATACTAATATGATGTTTCTAATGTTTTGTACATTGTTAGATTAGAGATTTGTATATATCTTTCTCGGTAAAAAATACCAAATAATTTGAAATGTAGAATTAGCAGTTGGTATAATTTTACTAATATTTTATAACTACTTTTCACTAATTATTATAAACAAGAATTACAAAGAAATTTATATTGTTTTGGTATTAAAAAGTAGTTATTTTTAACTCTAATGAAATTAAATTTAAACAAATTTTAGTTAAAAAGTACCATATGTGTTTATCTGAAGAATGCTGATAGAAGTTACATTTGTTTATATTTAGCTATTAGAATTTAATATGTCTGAGAAGAATTTTAATATTGAAGAATTTCTAAATGTAAAATGTTCGGGGATAAAAATATTAGTTTCTAATTCTTTATCAAGGTTTGGTTTCATTGTTAACTTATAATTCTTCTAATGTGCTGTTAAAATACTTTAAAAAAAGTATTTTGAATAAAGAAAATTTTAGTGAATAAATTACTTAATTGAACACTTATTTTAGAGATTGATGACTACATTTGGCAGAACTTTGTTTTTATGAAACAAAACTTTAGAAAATTTATTTAAGAATCTGTAAACTAAGAAAAATATTTTTAAATATATTATTTGAAATGTTGAATTACCAGTTGGTCTAATGTTGGCAATATTTGTAAACTACCTTTCACTAATTATTATAAACAAGCATTACAAAGAAATTTTTAACTGTTTTAGTGTCGAAAAGTAGTTATTTTTAACTCTAATGGAATTAAATTTAAGTACATTTTAGTACAAAAATACCAGATGTGTTTATCTGAAGAATGTTGATACAATTTACATTTATTTAAATTTAGCTATTAGAATTTTAAATTTAATATGCTTGAGAATAATTTTAATATTGAAGTATTTCTAAATGTACCAGCATTTGGGGATAAAAATATTAGTTTCTAATGCTATTACAAAGTTTGGTGTCATTGTTAACTTATAGTTCTTCTAGTGTGTTGTTAAAATACTTTTAGAAAAGTATTTTGAATAAAGACAATTTTTGACAATAAATTATTTAATTGAACACTTATTTTAGAGATTGTTGACTACATTTACCAGAACTTTGTTTTTATTAACCAAAACTTTAGAAAATTTATTTAAGAATTAGTTAACTTGGAAATATATTTTGTAACATATTTTTTGGGAAACTTTTTTTTTTTTTTTTTTTTTTTTTGATTTTCATTATTCTAATTGCAAATTAAGGTATTGATAAATACTTTAGTTACAGCCATGAGTCTTAATGTCGATTTATTTTTCAGGAATCAAGCATGGTTTATGTCTGTTGCGTCCCCATGTGTCGAGGAAACTATGATAAAAACCATAAAGTTTCAGTGTTCCGGTTCCCTCAAGACGCAGAACTGCAGCAATTGTGGTTGTGGAAAATCCCTAGAGAAAACTACAAAATAACTACTCACTCAAGGGTAAGTCTTTGATAATTTTTAAATTTAAATGTCAATTTTCATATAAATTCTTATTATTTAATACTTTTATTTCATTCAATGATGATGGGGATTATGGCATTCTCATCCTTATTTCCATTTTGAATTAAATTTTTTTTTTCCTTTGTTTTTTTTCCGAGCGATAAATTATTTAAGTGCTGCAACGACTGCTAATAATAATTTAAGAAATGTATATAATATCTAGTATTAATTCAGTGAAATTTAATTTTCATTTTATTAATAAGCATTTATTTGATATAAATTAATTCTACTTGCATGTAATAAAAGAATTGATCTCATTAAACAGAAAAAAAAGCAATGGAACAAAGTGTTATTTAACTTTCCTTTTATTACTAGGCACTTATTTCATATAAATTAATTATAGTTACATCTAGTAAACAAATAGACATCATTAAACATGAAAAAGCAACCAAACATCAAAAGTGTTATTTTTGAAAAGATAAATAAATAAAAAACCGCCTTGTGCGCATCCGCGGTTGCTCAAACTCAAGAAATCTTCTGGTTATAAATACCAAAAAAAAAAAAAAAAAATTATAATAATAATAATAATCAAAATACAAAACAATTAAAATTTAGAAGAAAAAAAAAACAGAAATTCAATTATATTATATTGTGAATATTCATTATGTTTTATTAATTATAGGTATGTGAAAAACATTTTCGGCCGGAGGATATAAGAAGAGAGGCCTCTCACTTTGATGAAAGTACGGGAAAGTACATATCTTGTTATTTTATAAAAGGAAGAGATGAACAGATTTCTTTTGTTCAGTATATAAATTTGATATATTATGGTGGAGCTTTCTTGATATTTTGCATATGTCTTGTATGTTGAAGTGGTATGTTGGGAAGTTTATTCAGAAAAAATTTTCAATCTTTGCCTTTTTCCCAATTTGCACCAATGATTATAATGAAATTATATTGATAAAATAAAATGTTTGGAAATTTGGTCATTTAAAAATATATGACAATCACGGTATGTTTTCTTCAAAAGTGTAGTAATCGTGAAATCGCAAGTGATGATATAATTTAATCAGCAAAAATTGCATTCATTATTTATACTGGTTATGTTCCTGTTATTTTATTAAAGGAAGAGTTGAACAGATATTTTTTGTTCAGTATATAAATTTGATATATTATGGTGGAGCTTTCTTGATATTTTGCATATGTCTTGTATGTTGAAGTGGTATGTTGGGAAGTTTATTCAGAAAAAATTTTCATTCTCTGCCTTTTTCCCAGCTTGCACCCATGATTATAATGAAATTATATTGATAAAATAAAATGTTTGGAAATTTGGTCATTTAAAAATATATGACAATTACGGTATGTTTTCTTCAAAAGTGTAGTAATCGTGAAATCGCAAGTGATGATATAATTTAATCAGTAAAAATTGCATTCATTATTTATACTGGTTATGTTCCTGTTATTTTATTAAAGGAAGAGATGAACAGATATTTTTTGTTCAGTATATAAATTTGATATATTATTAGGGATGTTTCCCAGACCGTCGCCAATAGCCCATTGTGCAGCTCTAGTGTGACGTAAATGAACTACAACAACAATAACAACACCACATATACATGTATATATATATATATATATATATATATATATATATATATATATATATATATATATATATATATATATATATAAAAAGTATGAAACATTTTATAACTCTCTCTTTAAATATTCAATTAAATAATTAATATTATTCAATAAATGTTAAGAATTTCTATAAAAATCATCGAATTTAATTTTGTATTTAAAATTTGTCCTTTCATTCATTATAAAATTTGCTTTATCCGGTACAATATATTTGCATTATCCAGTATAATATATTTACATTATCCAGAATATTATTATCTTGCGCAAATCCAGTAGTCGAGCCAATCCAAGGTAATAGACATAACAAAAGCGATTTTTAACTTCAGTTTCAATGCGCCTTCAAAATAGATTCCACTTACCTCCTATTTACGCTTCAATTTCATACTTTAAAATCTCACAACATAGTTGCGAAAATATTTCTAAACCATTTTCGCAAGATTTTCGTAAGTGCATGACATCAGTCCTCCCATCTCGCTTTATATATTCCTATTTCAGTTTGAAATGAATTTGAATCCTTGTGATATTTTACTTGATGAAATTTTGTTTGCAGGTTTTTTCTTCTTCTTCATCTCCTTTTTTTTTTCCTTCGATGCTATTCACACTACTATAATCATATATTTTAATTTGTTTATATTAATACATTATTGGAAAACACTATTTTTGCGTTTATAATAGTGTGAGTTGATTACGAGATTTTAACGTTCCGGTGTTATTTTTTTCTTATTTTAATTGATTCTCAGATTTTTTTAAGATTTTTTATACTTTTTTTTAAATTTTTTTGTGTTCACTGTAAAAAAAAAAAAACAATTTCGTTTCTATTTCTATTGTTTAGATTGTATATTTCAAATATTTAGTAGATTGCAAATATTTAGTCTATTGAATATTCCGTTTCGATTAGTCTATATAACAATCATTCATTATGCATTATACCTTTATTCAATCCTATCAACAATCACATGTTATTGAATACGTTTAATTTAATTTATGTTATAAATATTTTCAAACATTGTGTGACTATATTTAGCTCTAGATTCTAAATACCAAAACCGTAACTAAGTCAAAGCTATTGAAATTCTTCTAAATATAAACTATTTCAAATGTTCTAATGAAAATATAGATAAAACAAAACAAATATAATCGACTTTACGGCAGTCAACATCCTACTGATTACATTGAAATATTGCTACTGCCCAACATAATCATATTTACTTTCTACTTTCTCTTTCAAACCTCCTGATGCAGCAGTGCAGTGACGTTTAATGATAGATGACCAACTCAACAGGACTGTGTCCTATAGGAGTGAGTATGTTTCGGTTTCCTATGTCTTTATCCAATCATTCATCGCGGGTCAGGTTTACGTATTTTGAGTGTTCTAACACAGTAATTAGTTTGTGATGAGTGATATCTTTTAACCATGCTTACTAGACCAGTTTCAAACTTGTTTTATGCATTGTTTACCCCATAATTTGATATATACATATATATATATATATATATATATATATATATATATATATATATATATATATGTAGCACAAAAAGGACAAAAGGAAAAGAGAGAAAAGCGAAGAAAATTAATAAGTTTTATAGCTTTATTTACTGCGCAAAAGCTACAAGTATATAGAACTTATAAAATAAATTTTAAAAATAGTGAAAATATGGAAAATAAAGATTAAAAAATGAAAAGACGAAGAAATATTAAAATAAAATATTTTTAAAATTATTAAAAAGCCGGAAAACAAAATAAAGAAAAGATATTACATTTCCATCAGCTCACACGATTATATCCGCAAAAGGAGTGCTTTCTAATATTGTCTCAATATAGACAGAGACACATATATCAAAACAATAGGGTGAGAAGTACTCGAAAAAATGAAACGAAAATAGATCAAGGTTAAATTTCTTTTTAATCTGCCTAATAACCCCATAATTTTAATAATTTGAATAATGGGGTTATTAGGCAGTCGGTTATTAGGCAGCCGGTGCTATATATATATATATATATATATATATATATATATATATATATATATATATATATATATATATATATATATATATAATTTGAAATATAAATATATATATATAGCACAAAAAGGACAAAAGGAAAAGAGAGAAAAACGAAGAAAATTAATAAGTTTTATAGTTTTATTTACTGCGCAAAAGCTACAAGTATATAGAACTTATAAAATAAATTTTAAAAATAGTGAAAATATGGAAAATAAAGATTAAAAAATGAAAAGACAAAAAAATATTAAAATAAAATATTTTTAAAATTATTAAAAAGCTGGAAAACAGAATAAAGAAAAGATATTATATTTTCATCAGCTCGCACGATTATATCCGCAAAAAGGAGTGCTTTCTAATACTGTCTCAATATAGACAGAGACACATATATCAATACATTAGGGTGATAAGTACTCAAAAAAATTGAAACGAAAATAGATCAAGGATAAATTTCCTTTTAATCTGCCTAATAACTATTTAAAGAATCTTTCTTAACCTAGCATGATCAGATAATTTTTAAATGTAACGAAATGAAATGTTTCTTTCTCCCATTCTGTGAAATTAAAGTTTCACCTTTAAGAAAGCATAATTCACTTACAGTAAAAAATTTTAATTTAAGTTTACAAAACAAAGCATTTCACTAAGCTGTTTAATTTATATATATATATATATATATATATATATATATATATATATATAACATCTATTACGATAAGACGCTCGAGTCCTAAAGATTATTTACGATCAATTCTTTGCTTCACCCCATATGAAAATTTAATAATGTTAAAACTGTTAAGTGTAAAAGTTATATAAAACGGACACTTTCATATTCAAAGTTATTAAGTAAGACTCTTAAGTTCTTTTCTTTTGTACTTTTAAGTGGTGTTTCAGAATTAAACGGTGAAAGATAAGCATCATTAAATTAATTTTACTCTTAATTAAAATGTAGTTTTTCTGTCCTTATTATTTTAAAAGTTTGAGAAAATATTACATATTTAACAATGGAATATAACGTAAGAAAAATTAGGTTTTGTAAAGAAAAATCATTAGCTCAGTTCAATTAACTGCTAAAGTAAATTTTGAGGTCCCTTTACGAAGGCAAGTGACAGTAAAAAGTGAACAAAATACCTTCTGCACCGCTTAAACAGTTCCCAGTGGATATTTTTAAGACTAGTGACATATTTTTTCGTTGAAAAGTTTAACCTTAGGAAATATTTGTTAAGAAAACAAAACTGAACATAAAACGAGTTGAAGACTATAAAACGGAAACAATAAAGTGGACGCGATAAAAGTTCACTTTGCATTTACGTGGTAGAAATAGTTAAATCTTCTATGTATCATCATTTTCTACGGGAAAGGGTAGATAAAATGGAATAGTTAAGGTAATAGTAGATAAATGTAAGGTATTAGTTTACGCTTTGGAGAACCCAGATGAGAAAAAATTGGATACAATAGGAAAAATTAAATTTAAATTTTCTAAAAATTTCAGCTTTTGTTCGAAAGTAAAGCTTTGTGTGCAAAAAAGAGGCAGAGAAACCAATTTATATATATATATATATATATATATATATATATATATATATATATATAAGTTTAAAATGTAGATAAAACAAAGGTAAATTACAGACAAATGAAAAAAGGAGGGAGAGAAATAATAATAATGACAAACAACTGGGGAAAGAAAAAGAATTAATTAATCAAAAAAAAAAAGAAAAGGATAAAGTTTTTTTAAAAAAAACCGGAAAATAAAAGATATAATCTTTTCATCAGCCCACACGATTATATCCGAAAAAGAGTGCTTTCTAATATTGTATCAATATAGCCAAAGCGAAATATATCAATACAATAGCGTGAGGAGCACTCAAAAAAAATTTTTACAAAAATTACGACAAAAAAAAATTAAACACAATAAGTTAAAATAAGTGAAAATAACACGTAAAAACAGAAAATAAAATATAAAGGAAGAGCAGAATGAAACAAAATCTTTAAAGTGAGTAGTGAAATATAGCGAACTTACATGAACGGGAAATTTTTCAAGAATGATTTAAAATGTTTACGTAACAAGATTGCCAGATTGCAAAATATGAAAACTATGAAAACAATAGCGCAAATTGAGTGTTACTAGAGGAGTTTAAAGTGCGTTCTTGCTGCATTACTGAAGTTCGTTTGATTTGTTAGTTACCAAGGATGGGTCAGAAAACGGACGTGCGCGAGGTAATATTATACTGGATAATTTAAAGAAGTTGACCATAAACAATTTTAGAAAATAAATATTCATTTAAGAAAAAAATATAAAATAGAAAAGAGAAAGAAACATGAATTGCCAGTTTTGCACATAATTTTAGCCGCGGATTTGCCCGAAATGGATTTGCACATGGAAAAATTATATAAATTGACAAAGAAATCTTTTTAGTAAATAATTTTAGCCACGGATTTGCTCGAAATGGATTTGCACATGGAAAAATTGTATAATTTAACAAAGAAATTTATTAGTAAATAATTTTACCCACGGATTTGCCCGAAATGGATTTGCACATGGAAAAATTATATAAATTATCAAAGAAAAAAGAAAAAAAGAAAAACAACTTATTTTAGTAAATAATTTCAGCCACGGATGTGCCCGAAATGGATTTGCACATGGAAAAATTGTATAAATTAATAAAAAAAAATTTTAGTAAATAATTTTAGCCACAAAAATATGAATAAACTCTTGACAAGATTTCAACATAGGCACACACGCCAAAATGATCTATCGCAAAATGAAATATCTTAAAATGTGATAAAAATGATAGCATATTAAACAAAAATATGAATAAACTCTTGACAAGATTTCAACATAGGCACACACGCCAAAATGATCTATTGCAAAATGAAATATCTTAAGACGTGATAAAAATGTTATCATATTAAACAAAAATATGAATAAACTCTTGACAAGATTTCAACATAGGCACACACGCCAAAATGATCTATCGCCAAATGAAATATCTTAAAACATGATAAAAATGTTATCATATTAAACAAAAATATGAATAAACTCTTGACAAGATTTCAACATAGGCACACGTGCCAAAATGATGTATCGCAAAATTAAATATCTTAAAACGTGATAAAAATGTTATCATATTAAACAAAAATATGAATAAACTCTTGACAAGATTTCAACATAGGCACACACGCCAAAATGATCTATCGCCAAATGAAATATCTTAAAACATGATAAAAATGTTATCATATTAAACAAAAATATGAATAAACTCTTGACAAGATTTCAACATAGGCACACACGCCAAAATGATCTATCGCCAAATGAAATATCTTAAAACATGATAAAAATGTTATCATATTAAACAAAAATATGAATAAACTCTTGACAAGATTTCAACATAGGCACACGTGCCAAAATGATGTATCGCAAAATTAAATATCTTAAAACGTGATAAAAATGTTATCATATTAAACAAAAATATGAATAAACTCTTGACAAGATTTCAACATAGGCACACACGCCAAAATGATCTATCGCCAAATGAAATATCTTAAAACATGATAAAAATGTTATCATATTAAACAAAAATATGAATAAACTCTTGACAAGATTTCAACATAGGCACACACGCCAAAATGATCTATCGCCAAATGAAATATCTTAAAACATGATAAAAATGTTATCATATTAAACAAAAATATGAATAAACTCTTGACAAGATTTCAACATAGGCACACGTGCCAAAATGATGTATCGCAAAATTAAATATCTTAAAACGTGATAAAAATGTTATCATATTAAACAAAAATATGAATAAACTCTTGACAAGATTTCAACATAGGCACACACGCCAAAATGATCTATCGCCAAATGAAATATCTTAAAACATGATAAAAATGTTATCATATTAAACAAAAATATGAATAAACTCTTGACAAGATTTCAACATAGGCACACGTGCCAAAATGATGTATCGCAAAATTAAATATCTTAAAACGTGATAAAAATGTTATCATATTAAACAAAAATATGAATAAACTCTTGACAAGATTTCAACATAGGCACACACGCCAAAATGATCTATCGCCAAATGAAATATCTTAAAACATGATAAAAATGTTATCATATTAAACAAAAATATGAATAAACTCTTGACAAGATTTCAACATAGGCACACGTGCCAAAATGATGTATCGCAAAATTAAATATCTTAAAACGTGATAAAAATGTTATCATATTAAACAAAAATATGAATAAACTCTTGACAAGATTTCAACATAGGCAAACACGCCAAAATGATCCCCGAACTTTGCGACAATCGGTCAGTAGTACACGAAAAACTGAACGAAAATCCCAGAAGAAGAGTAACTCGATGAGAAAAATTTACTACCGCCTTTAGATAAGTTAATATGCACAGGGTGTTTCGTAATTACCGTTCTTAAGATGTATTATTGAAATCTTTATAAAGAATGAAATCAAAATATTAGGTGCATTGAATGTTGACGGAAAATGTTTAAGCATGAAAAAAAAGGAATTGATATCAAAATCTAATAAAAAAACTTTTTTGTCAAAATAGGAATTAAAAAATTTCAAAACCTGTTTGATCGCTTGAGGAAGCAGAAAGACGTTGAAAAGCGATTATTAAGTACACCTTCAAGTTTTACATTACTTCAAGTTCTTTTAGATGGACTGCAGACTAGTTTAATGCCTTTTTTGTCTTTATTAACCTCTTTAGTGTTCAATCAGAAAACGGAAACATTTTTTTTCTCGTTTAAATATTATGTAATCTCTAACGAGCAAAGTTTTTTTGACGTTGATTATTATCAGGGTATTTAAAAATATATTTTAAGACCAGTGATTATAAAACACTCTTTCTTATCTGAGGACTATAACAAAAAATAATTTATCAATCCGCATATCACACCAAGATATTTTGATTGTTAAACACGAAGTAACACGAAGTTTTGATTGTTAAACACGACACTTTAAAATCAGTTATTTTAGGTGTGTAGATCAAATGCAAATTACAAAAAGTTTTATTTACACTATCCGCTTGCATGACAATAATTCTTTATTTCACAGTCAATTACCGATTAATTATTATCAAAATTAATAGTAAAATTAATAGGCAGTAAATAATTGATTATCAAAAAAAGTTGTCATTTGGTCAATGACGATGCAAATAGGGCCGAATGGTGTGTGTCAATTAGTTCAAAATTTATAAACAATATTCGAAAAATTTGAAACCATCTCAATTTGATGAAACATATTTACAAAAATCTAATAGCTTTGACTCTTTTATATTTAAAAAAGATGATTACTAAAAATATAACAAAGAAACTAAAATCTTTTTAGCCACGATGGTATAAAAAATAGTTCTTCGGATATTAACAAGCTATTTCATGAATCGAAAGTTTACTTTCATAAATTAATGTAGCAGTTTAAAGAACTAAATTTTGAATTTAGACCTATGTTCCCAAAACTAATTAGAAATTTCTAAGAATAAGGGGAAAATATCTAGAACTCTTCTTTCAATGCTTATCTCATTAAATCTCCATATTTCTAGATATAAGTGAAAGAACATTATTTTCGCAAAGTAAGTTAGTGACGACTGCTTTTTAAAAGAATATGCTTCATACATAAAATAAATTTGAGCCCTCCAGGTATCTTATTCCCACAAAGTTTTGACTCAAGAGATGCTTCATTCATAGTCAATTACAAATAGATAAATGATAGATATTTATTTTATTTGTCGATAAAATGTGTTCGAATAATTTGAAAACATCTCTATTTGATAAAAAAAATATTACCAAAACCTGAAAAAATGAGTTTGTTTCTTTTACATTTAAAAAAAGAGGATTCTTTGGAGCATAACAGAAATACCTAAAAACGCTTGATCCCTTTTCATACATGTTCCATGAGTTCTTTTTTTGTATATTAACGGGCCATTTTGTAATTCTAAAATTCACTATTTTAAACTAACAAAACAAAATAAAATATTAAAGTCAATAAGTCTAACCCTATGTTTCCCAAACTAGCAAAAATTCCGGAGAATATGGCAGAAATACCGAAAACTCACTCTTTCTTTTTAACTTATCTCATTCACTCTCAAAATTTCGGGAGATAATAAAAAAAAACGCGATTTTCGCAATTTGAGTTAGTGACGTCTACTTTTTGAAAGATTGTGCTTTACACGAAATGAATTGGAGCCCTCCAGGATAACTATAATTTTAACTCAAGAAATGTTTCATTCACAGTCAATTACCAATAACTAAATGATTAAAGTTTGTAATTTGCTTGTTGCAGTAAATAATTAACTATCAAAACATGGCAGCATTTTGCCAATGGAGCAAATAGTAACAGGCGGATATGTGTCAACTATCTTAAATTCTATAAAACATTCTCGATTAATTTGAATCTAATTTAATTTCTTAAAGTATATTACTAAAACTAGATGTTTGATTCTTTTATATTTAAATAGGAGTATTCTTTAGAATATAACAGAAATATCTAAAAACTTTTTATCCCTTTTATATATGTTCCATAAATTTGTTACTCGTATATTAACGGGCTATTTTATAATTCTTAAGTTCCCTATTTTAAACTGATGAAAAATAGAATATAATAGAATCAAAAAAATTTAACCCTATGTTCCCAAAACTAGTCTAAATTGCGGAGAATATTGAAAAAATAACTAAAACTCCCTTTTTCTTTTTAACGATTGTATCTCAATATTTCGAGAGATAATAGAAAAATCACGATTTTTCTCAGTTTAAGTTAGTGGCGTCTGCTTTTTTAAAGATTGTATTTCATACACGAAATATATATGAGCTCATCGAGATTCCTATTGTCATATAGTTAGACTCAAAAAATAATTCATTTACAATCAATTACTAGTAGCTAAATGACGAAAAATTTTAATTTGTTTGTTTATCAAAAAATGCGGGCATTTAGTCAATGGCGGTTCAAATAGTGCCAGAAAGATGCGTTTCAATTGTCTTAAATTTCATAAAACATGTGCGAATAATTTAATCATCTCTATTTAATAAGAAATACTACTAAACCGGATGTAATAAGTTTGATTCTTTCATATTTAAAAAAAGAGATTTCTATAACTGAAATATCAAAAATCGTTTGCTCCCTTTTAGCCAAATTATTCTAAAAAATTATTACTCGTTTATTAAAAACTATTTTATAATACCAAAGTTTACTATCTTAAAAAATAAAGCAATATAAGATATTAAGTTCGATAAATTGAACCCTATGTCCCCAAAACTAAACAGAAATTTCTGAGAATATGGCAAAAATTCCGAAAACTCACTCTTTCTTTTTAGCCATGTTGTTCTAAAAAATTATAAACCATGTATTAGCAAGCTATTTTATAATTCAAAAGTTTAACATCTTAAAAAATAAAACAACATAAGAAAGTAAATTCAATAAATTTAACCCTATGTTTCGAAAAGTGAACAGAAATTCCTGAGAATACTGTAGAAATACCGAAAACTCACTTGTTGTTCTAAAAAATTATTACCAGTATATTAAAAAGCTATTTTATAGCTCTAAAGTTTGCTTATCTTAAACTAATAAAAAAATATAAGGTATTAAATTCAATAAATTTAACCCTATGTTTCCAAAAGTGAACAGAAATTCCTAAGAATATTGTAGGAATACCGAAAACTCACACATTCTGTTTAGACATGTTATTCTAAAAAATTATTCCTAGTATATTAAAAAGCTATTTTATAATTCTAAAGTTAACTATTTTAAACTAATAAAACAATATAAGATATTAAATTCAATAAATTTAACCCTTTGTTCCTAAAGCTGAACAGAAATTCCTGAAAATAAGGTAGAAATACCGAAAACTGACTCTTTCTTTTTAATGTTTATCTCATTCAATCTCAATATTTCGGGAGATAATAGAAAGAACACGATTTTCGCAGTGTAAGTTAGTGACGTCTGCTTTTTGAAAGATTGTGCTTCATACACGAAATAAATTGGAACCCTCCAGGATTCCTATTCCCACATAGTTTTGACTCAAGAGATGTTTAACGGATTGGGTAGGAAATCTCCTTCAATTCTCGGAATATTATTTCTCGAGGCTTTTAATGTTTCATCAGTTGTTGCTCGAACAGCCTCAGCAATATCCTCGAGCTTCACAATCCTATTTGTCAGCTTGACTTGGTATCTGAACGATACTTATTCAAGTGTACCTTTTCTCAAACAATTTAGAACAGAGAAGAAAGACAGACCCGCGAAGAGTTAGTAGTGCATGAAAATGATTACAGATCCGGAGCGGGAATCATTTTTACGCAGAAGCGATCAATAATTTAAGCGAATAAAAGCTTATGCATGTAAAGTAGAGTATGAATTTTAATTTCAAATTATATATTTGACTTATGTGTGCATTTTTGTGCAATCTGAAAAATAAAGTTTTTCAGTCAGCTTGTATATGCAGAGGTCTGTATTTAAATTTTAATTTATGTATTTGTCGCATATGAATTAAATTGTATGATGCATTTTCAAGCCCTGGAGTGCCTTATTGGCTCTTGGCATTCCCGGCAAAATTAAATTCCTAGTGCACTTTAGCATCCAAATAGAGTCTCGGTGCTGCCATCTAGTGTAGCAGAAACTAGACGTCTAAATCAACATGGCCAACGGTATCTTACCTATTGTGGTGGTCCTGAAAGAGTGGATACCACTTCTGGAGAACGCACTAGGTCTGCTCATCGGGAAGACTGATTGTGCAGCTCATAGGAAATAAAAATTTTCAAGCTGTCTGTAAAAGGAAATTTTTCAGTCAGCTTATATATGATAAGTATAGTCCGTATTTTAATATATATACTTGTCGTATATGAAACAAACTGAATAATGCATTTTCGTGCTGTCTGAAAAATGAAATTTTTCAGCCACATTGTATATACAAAGTATTGTCTGCATTTGAATTTTAATGTTTATATTTGTCGTATATGAATTAAATTGTATGAGGCATTTTCATGCCGTCTGAAAAATAAAATTTTTTAGTCAACTTGTATATGGAAAGGATAATCTGTATTTAAATTTTAATATGTATATTTTTTTATATATGAATTAAATTATATCATGCATTTTCATGCCATCTGAAAATAACATTTTTCAGTCAGCTTGCATATGCAAAGTATTGCCTGTAACTAAGTTGTAGATTACATATTGGCGTATAGGAAATAAATTGTATGATGAATTCTTGTGCAGTTTTAAGTATAAAATTTTTCAATCAACCTAGGTGACTTTTTCTAATTTTAAACTTCCAGTAAAATATCTGTCTACTATAAACATATCAATTTGATAGAGAAAATAATTTTTTGACTTGAGTTACGACCTATTAAGTTCAAATACGTTTTCATTCAACCTCTTAAGGTTTATAATCAAGATGTATGAAGTTGTTTGTTTTATTCACACTTGAGATTGTTTTGAGTTAGATGGGATTTTACCTCAGAGCAGCAAGATATAGAGGTGTTTTTGGGGTGTACAGTTTATTTTTCTAGACTTCAAGCAAATAAGTATATTTGAGTTGTGAATAATTTCATCGACTTTCATTTTTAAGTAATGCTGAGCTAAACATGTTGATTTTATGCTGTGTAAATGAGGTTGAAATTGAGGTTTATAAATAAAATAGCTTTTTTTATGGCAAAACTTCATGGCCATGGAATCTTTCATCAATTTGAATATTTTGTTCTATTAGCTTCGTTTTTCTTCAGGTTGAAATTGAGGTTTATAAATAAAATAGCTTTTTTTATGGCAAAACTTCATGGCCATGGAATCTTTCATCAATTTGAATATTTTGTTCTATTAGCTTCGTTTTTCTTGATCAGAGCTAGTTACTTCATGCTTAGAAATGCTAGCATCCTACTTGCTTTTCGAGTAGGTATCATACAAGCATTTTTGCACTTTCTGTCCACTTTTAAAATATGGTAAAACAACTTGGAAAAGTAACACCAGTTGACGGCTACATAAGCTGTTGATTTTAGAAACTACTTCATAAACGTTTGATAGGCCAAAACTTCTAAAGCTATTTTTCTTAAAGACCATGATGTTGATGATTTTTACAAAATACTTAAGCAACAGCTAAAACTAGAATCCAATGTTGAGGAAACGTACGTTCTTTGAGAACAGTCAACTGAATGCTTAAACTTGCCTTTTAAGATAATTACTCATATAATACAATATTTCATTGCGAAAATTATTATTGTTTAAAGAACAGTACTTGAAACATATGTTATATTTGATTTCAACCAATTATGCTACATTATCTCAAGAAATGGAATAATCCAGAAATATTTTAATACATGTTAAAGTGTGAAAAACTATTTGTCTTAATGACCAAGATGATGATGTTTTTGCAAACTACTTAAGCTATAGCTGAAACTAGATTCTATTGTTAAGGAAACTTAAACATACGTCATTTCAGATCAAAGGAATGATTAAACTTGCCTTTAAGATTTGCCTTTCTGCTCCTCTAATACGCTATTTCGATGAGAAAATTTAATTTTGTAGAAATTATGTTTATATACATATAAATTCAGCTAATTATGCTACATAATCTCAATGAAAAACAATAATCAAGAAATCTTTTAAGCCATGTTAAAACGTGATAAACTACTTTTCTTAACAACCATGCGAATAATGTTTTTTTTTTTTTTTTTTTTTTTTTTAAACTAGATTCCATTGTTGAGGAAACGTACGTCATTTGAGATAAATCAGTTGATTGCTTAAACTTGCCTTGGATAACTACCCATCTAATACAAAATTTCGATGAGAAAATTTTAATTTTTTCAATTACAATATTTGAAACATATGATACATTTAATTTCAACTAATTATACCACATGATTTCAACGAAAACAAGTAATCCAGAAATCCTTAAGTCATTCTAGAGTGTGGTCTAGTTTTCTTAGCCACCATGACAATGATGAGTTTTACAAATTTCTCCAACTATAGCTGAAAAGGAAAAGTACGTCAGTTGGATCAATAAACTGAATGCTTAAGATGACTTTTTAATAATATAACTTCCCATCTAATACAATATTTCGATGAGAAAATTTCAATCTTTGTATGCAATATTTGAAACATATGATACATTTAATTTCCACTAATTATGCCAGATGATCTCTATGAAAAAGAATAATCCAGATATCTTCTAAGTCATGTTAAAGAGTGATAAACTATTTTTCTTAACGACCATGACGATGATGATTTTTACAAATTACTTAAGCTATAGCTGAAACTAGATTCCATTGTTGAGGAAACGTACGTCATTTGAGATCAAAGGAATGCTTAAACTTGCCTTTTAAAAGAGAACGGCTTTCAAATACCAAGTGTCGTGAAAAATGATCTCCTAACTTTCGAATCCCACGGTTAATGAAGCGCTTAGAAATCTCACGAACCGAAAGTTATCGCAGTCAGAATCCAATGGAGGAAAAGGATTATCTCGCGAATTTTGAGAACCAAATTCCGTTTCTAAAGATCAATATAAATTCAGCATAAGATCCCAGACCAAGTTTTCCAAGTAGAAATTAATTTAGATCTTATAAAGAATAAGGAAAACTCAGATGTGTTTTTTTTTTCTTTTAAAGGATCTGTTTGCTATTTAAAAACAAATTCACGATTTCGAGTTAGAAAAACTTAAAAGTTGAAAGAAAAAGATGTGATGTGGAAACTTGAATTTATTTTTGTCCTGCTGAGCTTTAATGATCATCTTTAATCTCTGTGGCTCGTTCTTTCGTTTAAAGTGTAAAGTTGAGTTGTATCAGTAATTTGAATCTTCGTTTTCTTATTATAAGCTTCTGGAAGTAAGCAGAGGATTTTTTTTTTCAGAAAAAGCTCACAAGAAAAAAATATCGTTTGCTTTGTTTATTGATTGGAACATTCTTAGATTTCTGAAAATAATTAATAATATAATTTCACATTCTTTTTCTAAAACAAGCTTTACTATTTGTTAAAATAAGCTCAGTTCAATTGTCGTAAGATTTTAAATATTCCTTCAAGTTCAATTGTCGTAAGATTTTAAATATTCCTTAATTACAACATTGATCATATTTTTAAATATAGTATTCATATGAAAAGATCACTAACTCTTTACCCAAAAAGACCGATTGTTCACAGGTTTCGAGTAATTTTCGTAGCACTATTTTTCAAATCTCTTTCTCCAAGAAAAATGAAAATGCTGCAGTTTGAGTGCCTTACAAAGCAAAGGTCTAATTTTAAACTATTTAGAACCTCTTACCATACGAAATTATCCGGGCTTTAGAACGCACAAGTAAAATAAATATTTTAAAAGTTTTCAAACTTTTTTAAAATGCCAATTTCGAGAGGCATTTTTACCCAGATGAAAATTATCAAAATCAATGGACAACACTCGGGAGCAATTTTTTTTATCCTGTTGTGAGATATTTTTTAACGGATCTTGGATATTTCCACGTCGCTAATAATTTCAAATATTCATGCATTTTCACTTTCCGAGCTACATTTTTTAGATGAAATTTCTAGTCTATTTTTTTTTCGAAATGTGCCGGCTTATAAACGTTATATATAACTGGGGTAGGATAAATGTTGTGATAAACTTCAAGGGGAGTTAGAGCACATCATGAGGATTAAAATTGCATAGGAACCCATGCCCAGATATGTCATCATAGGGGCGTTTTCCTATTATGAACTGTTTTTTCTGTGCTTTTTTACAGGATTTTAAGAATCAGCATAGAGAACGCTGGCTAAAGATAGATTAAATTGACCTAACAGTCGCAAATAACTGTTCCTATCTAACAGCTGATTAACATATTATTCGCAAAAAAAGTTATATTTCGTGTGAAGAAAATCTTTGAAAAACAGCCTAAGAATACATTTCTAAAATGATCACTGTTGTGATCAATATTTTTTTAAATATTTCACGTTATTTTAAAATTAAATTTCTATTTTCAAATGCTCTCAAAGCTTATTAAATATCTAATATTGCAATAATTATACAAATGCATCATTAATTGCTTATTTTCTTTGTCAATGGCTTAATAGTAATATTAATAAACAGCGGGCCTCGAAAAACAAACTAAAATTTTAAGCTATACTGTCTGGGCTTTATGAAACAATATTATCTGTAAAGAATCATGCAGACAAATATGAGATCGTATGAGATTTTTTAACATATAATGATGTAATATATGAGATAATTTTGTATCACTGATTTCAAATCTGTAATCGGTTTCTCTCTCAAAGCCAAAGTTTGTTTTATTTTCAATGAGATTTTTAGTCGACATTTAGGCCACATCATCAGAATTAAAAATGCATAGAAACCTACGTCCAGAAATGTCGTCATACGCCGCTAAGAACGCTTCTCTATTATGAAATATTTCTTGTGCTTCTGAACAGGTCATAATACGGAACGCCTCTATCTGCTATGTATATACCTATGTGATAGGTTCCTAAGTGATTTTAAGGCCTAATTCCACTGGAAGTTTGTTGAAGCATATAAACCACCCCCCGTAGTATATAATGTTTTTAAACTCCCACATTTTGATAAAATAGCCTAAAAATGTCATTTTAAAAAATTGTAGCTTTAGGAGCAAAACTAATTTTAGATTAAAAAAAATCCCACAACAGACAAGACCAAGTATTTGTATGAATACAACAAAAGTTTTGTTCCCCAGTTTTATCTCGGCTTAAAAACAGACAAAATATTTAAAAAGTAATTAAATTTTTTAAAATTGCTTGTTTGGTGAAATTATTTCACTTAAATGAAAGTTATCAAAATTAATAAATAATTCTCAATATTTGAAGATTTTTATAAGCTCAGATAATGCCGCGTTGGAATTACTTTAGCAATTTTAAAAAATTAGGTCACAATAGCTTTTCATTTTTACAAAATTGTGACAAGCAGCTTTTAACTGCTTTTTTCTTCCCGACCAAACTCAATGTTCCTATTTATATGTTATAATTGTTAAAAAAAAATTGGTAAACAAGAATATTTTAATTTTCCCGAGAACTAGCTATAATGAATTAACTTTTCACAAGTTTTTGCTCTTTTCTGTCTTGATATCTTGAACTTGTCTTTTAGCTCTGTATGTCATCTTTGTTCCCATGTCAAAACCCGAACCACGGGCAAAATAGAGTCATTATATGGTGAAATATGTTTCAAAAATAATTCAATATAAGTTAATTTATTTTCAAAAATTTATTATTTTCGTCCTTTGGTTCACTATTAGAAATTTTGGAGCGGGTTTAATCATAATATAATTCAAATTCATTGCAACCTTAACATACTGCTAAATTAAACCATATTATCGTATTTATTAAACTCAATTGCACAATGGTTTAATTTAAACCGAAACAGGGTTCAATTTAACAACTTCTTAAGGTTTCAGCAAATTTGCATCATATTAAGATTTATGGTACCAATATTAAGGTTCAATAGGGAACTGATTTCACTTAGAGTATATTTTTATTACAGCATAGATAATTATTAATAACATAGATAATTTTTATTAAAACATAGATAATATTTTTATGACAACATAGATAATTACATAAAATAAACTCAAAGTGCATTTTTTGAAAATTTAATGTACCAAAAAATTCACTATATTAGCTAATTCAAGTAGATGTTTCACTACTTTTTAGGGGCCTTCTTGACTGATTAGTCCTGGCGATCCGAAAAAGCTGCGTAGCATGGAGGTAACTCTTTCGAATCCCATCATGAACCTGGATCTATACTAAAGACGTTTTTCTCTAATTTGTGTTATCTATTCTTTAAAATGACAAACGCTTATCAGCCGTCTTTGTAATGGGCAAAAAAGTCTACATATGTATGGGCAACAATAAAACTGTTTCCTATGTAATCTTTCTAGACCAAGCAGTTTTGAGGCTTACCAAACGCTTAGTGGCACAATGATATCGGGTTCGAATCATACCGAAACCTTCGATGGATTCTTATTATGCACCTCCTCAACCTGTGCTATCTGTTCTTCAAATTGATTTTTTTTATTTTGTCGTATGCCTGTTTAGGCATACGATTGTTCTTGTTTTTCAGTGGCGCCATCTATGGTCAAGAATTCGACTTCTGCCACACCATTCACACAACCACAAACCCGTTTATAGGGCGGGTCACATTCACACAAAGGAGAAAGGACATAGAACACACAGAGAGAGAAAGAAACATCCATGCCTTGCCCGGAATTCGAACCCAGAACTTTTCTGATGCAAGAACAGTTCCCTGTCCCCTACACAGGCCGGTCATCCTTCAAATTGATAAGGGCTTATAAGCTTTAATTTGTAATCCGTACACAAGCCCGTATATGAATGCGTAATAGTTCTTTATTTACTTCACACAAGAGCTGCACATTGGGCTATTGGCGACGGTCTGGGAAATATCCCTGAGGATGATACGAAGACATGCCATTATAATTTTGAACCTCTGCTTAGGATATGACAACCCTGCTATTAGTAGTCACGCTAGGTCAAGCACTTTAAAAAAAGTTTAACGAGGATCAATACCGCGCACCCTCAGTTCGTTTACAGGCGGATCAAACTGGTTACCCACCAGCTTACTGACAGTAACTAGTGGAACTACTCTGGTAACGTCTTTACGAAACATCCACTGTGAGACCCTCTTCAACCTGTCACTGTTCTTTACTGTATGACCTTTTCAACTTGACCAGAGCTTATAGAATTTTGCTTGTAATCTACACACAAGCCTGCATATGTTATGAGTAATTATAAAGTAATAAGTCTTGTGTGCTGATAACTGTTCTCTAATTAACTGTGAAAATAAACTGTGTTCTAATACTAGCCTATTTACAGAAAAATATTTTTTTTTTTTTTTTTGCAGCTTTTTTGTAAATTTATTTCGAAAAGAAAATGGAAAAATCATTAATTTAAAAATGAATTAATTTATTTATAAAAAAATTGGATGAAGTATAAAAAGGGGGATAAATAGGGGAATGGGACAGAGAAGGAAATAATCTTTTTGTTTTTGATCCAAATAAAACAGAATGAGTAAAAAAAATTCTTTTTCATCTCAAAAGTTTTCAGGTGTGGCAGGGGTAACTAATAATAAATTATTAAATTTAGTTTACGGAAATAAATCTTCGGTATTTAATTTATTTACATATAAATGCACAACTATTTTTTATTCTGCAGTGATGTTATAAATATTAAATTTGTAATCTTAAAAAGAACACTCTTTACTATCTTGAATTGGTGAAAAAAATTAATTTTAAAGTATCGTTCGATTTAATGATATACTAATGAGAATTTAATTGCTATATTAAAGTTTTTAAAACTATTTTATCAACTTTCTGGAAGCTTAAATCGTTTGCGTTTAAACTTTTTACCTTATCTTTAAAAAATTAATTACTTAAATCTAATATATTTTAATATTTTATTTTGGTTTTTCACAGACAATGAAATTTTACTTTAAATTAATGCCTGAATTATGCAGCAAATCACCTGAATTCATATTTTTTCAAGATTAGCTTCTTATTTATATATTTTGAACTTTTCAAAGCTATTTAACATGATTGCATTTTTTTTTCTTTTTGTTTGTATTGTTGTATCTTTGTTGTATTTTTGTTTGTATCTTTTGTTGTAGAATGTTTGTATTAGCAATTTAATTTAAATTGAAAACAATAAAAAATGAAATTAAAAAATTTAACTTTTTCCAAAAGAAATTAATTTATGTGTTAATAAAATTTCAATATTTCGTAATCACCAACCTCAATATATATTTTCAGAATCCTTGTCAGAAAGAAAGTGAAAAAATCATGCACATTAGAGGCCGCAAACTAATATTTAAGAGAGGAAAAAAACATAAAAGCCCTTGAAATATGTCTAATAATTTAAGAGGAAGACGGGATTAAAAATGTTAAACCAAATCATGTGCAAACAAAACTGTTTTGATAAATATAAGTTCAAAAAGACTCTTGTTCATTTAAATTTTAAGCAAAAAACTATGCTCCAATTCTTCATTACATCATTACTTGTAGGCCTAGGCCATCATTACTTTTCATTACTCCAATACTTAATTTCTTCATTACTTTTTCATTCCTCTGATTTTGCAAGACTTTGCATTTCAATATTTTCACTCCCATTTTTGCAAGTGATAATTTGTTAGATTTCGATTGCGTTTTTGTTTTTTCCTTTGCTTAAATATTAATTAGCGATCTCTTACTAGTATACTATTTTGACTTTCAATTTGATAGGGATTTTAAAATTATGCATTAAGCGTGGTCAATACGGAACACCCTGTACATTAAGAAAAATATGAAAGCTTTCGTCTGACTTCTTTTTTTTTTTTTAAAAATTAGTTTTGATTTTGAGACACTATGTGTTAAATTTTTAACACTTTTATAAAAAGTTTTTAAAGACATTTTCAAGGAAGTGAGTGATTATTATCGTGATTCATTAATAGATAACTGAAAAACTGAGTCTATGCGTCATGTAAGTGTTATTAATTGTATGTATTAATGTAATGTGATTTAAATGTTACATTTTTAAATAATATGTAAAGCGTGGTGCGCAACGCTAGACGAGCTGTGACGTATATGATGAATAAGTAAATTTGTGTGCTCAGTTGATTAATGGATTTTCTCACTCCTACCCAAACATTTGAGCAGTAGTGGCACAGGGAACAGAGCGTTTGCCTTCCAATGAGGTGGACCAGGTTCGAATCCCAGCAATGGCTGGTCGAAAGGACTTCCGCACCGAACTCGAACCGACCACAGTGCTGACGTGAAATATCCTTAGGGGTAGACGGATCATGGAATAGAGCTTCCTTGCCGTCAGACTAACCGTGGGAAGTTTTTGTAGCCTCCCCTCCATGTAACGCAAATGCGAGCTAGTTCTATCAAAAAAGTAATGCACGAAGTTCTCCAAATATCTCATAATACTATATCCAGGAGTTCCCTTGTCTTCTGGATTTGGTTCAGAATTATACTAGGCTACGAGGTTGAACATTAGTAGTCGTGTAATTCCAAAATTGGGTTGGCTGTTCAAAAATAAATCAAATATAAAACGTTTCAGTAAAATACTATCATTTTGACTATTTTGTTGAAATAATTCATTGAAATTTATTTTTTTAAAACTTACTTGCAAAGAAAACTACATTCATGTAGTTTAAAAAATTCAAAACGGAATAAAGTTTGGTAGATGTTTTTTTTTCAATTTATGACTACAGGATTTGTGGATAATTTAAAAAATAAGTAATAAACATTGTATTATATAAGCTTTAATTTTTTTAAATGTTTGTATTTGTAACATGATGAAATGAAGATTAAATGTGTACAATAAGATAAATACATGATATATATACATGTTAGTTAAATATATCATAATCACTGCAAAATTCCTTTAAAAAATCGTTCTTTTTTACAGACTTCAATTGTATTATTCCCCCTTAACACAGATTTCGTAAGAGAATTGCAACTGCATATTTATTTAAAACGTCAATCTAATCACGTCAACCACCAACAATCATTTAAAAAGTTAAAATTCATCAGCAAAACCTAATGTGAAATACCAAACACTTAAATTATCTGAGATTCCTAAAATTAATAACAAAAGATGACCTTATTTAAAAATTATGGCAAATTAAAAAAAATAAAAGCTTAAAATTGTAGTTACTAAATTATCAAGAGAATACCTATGAAAAAATTATTGAATAATTAAACAAACTAAGTTCGATATTTTTGACGTAAATAAAGTTACAAAGTAAATTTAAAACATTAACAACAGCATATTGACATTGATAAAATTTGAAAAATACTAAAAAATAATCTATGTCATCTCTATCTTGAAAAAATAATTATTTTTGTTTATAAGCTTGTGATGCATTTTCGAACCATCACTAAAAAGAAACGTTAACCATTAATGGGTTACATTAAAGACGTTATGCGTTTAAAAAAAATATGTTATACGTTTAATAAAAATTTGATGTGTTACTAAACGTTTTTAAAATTTTTAAATGTGTTATTTAAAAAAATAATAACAATAACTATTTACAAAAAAAAAACCTTTTTTAACTGTGATACGTAATAAAAAAATAATTCACGATTTTCTTTCATACTTTAATTTTTTCCCAAGTACTTCCTTTAAAATTTTTTAAGAGCTTATTCTTTGATCGATCAAAAATTTTAACGAAATCTAACAGAGCAGTTTGAAAAGAGCAAACCGAAACACGTTGCGCCATCTATTTTATTCTTCGCGAACTGCAACCACATTTTAATGTAAGTTAGAGTTTTATTTATAATGAAAGCTCTTTTTTTATGGTTTCATGCTTACAAAATTCCATGTTTAGTATGCCAATATTACTGACAATATACCCATTCAGTTCTGGATTGTTTTCAAACCCCAAAAATTTAATTAACCCTGTTAAATACACCCTTAGAATAAAAGAGAATGATAAGTATAAGGAATTTTAAACAACGATAAAATAATTTACAATATCATAATTTAATTATATTAAAATTTTTGTAGTTATCTCATTTTCAATTCGTTTACTAGCTATTAGTTATTGCTCCACTCAATATTTTAATAACAATTTAATTAAGATAAATTTTTTATTCACCCGAAAAAGTATAACAATCTTAAAAATAAAAATAAAATTTCAGCAATTAAAATATAACTACTGGGTTTGATGTAATAAAATTAAAATAATTTTTCATTAATTTGAAACACTTCTATTAAACATTTGGAAAACTGGCAGCGATATAAATTTATAAGGAGGTATATATTTTTTCAATAAAATGAAGAATTATTTTTAAATATCCTGAATTTCCATTTTTTGCTTTATTATGTGAAATGAATAACAAACACAAATTTTTCATTATTTTCAATTTTCATTCCTTTCATCGGATTTTTTAAATCACAACTACTTCAAATAAAATTTCAGTATTTTGAGACGAAATAATAAAAAGAATTATTTTAAAATTAATTCTGACATATATTTTTAAAACTGTTGCTTCTTATCTAGATCATCAAAACAATCAAAGTGACTTAGAAAATGCCATTATGGTGAAATAAATTTGGTGATTGGAGAAGTTTGATGTAGTTGGAGGAAGGCAGTATTTAGTAGAATATTTATCCTGAGGATGATGATTATCACTAGTTGAAGAAGAATTGGTAGTTCGTGGGAAACAGTCATTGAAAAATCATTGTAGAAAATAATTTTCATCGATTTGTCCAATTATTGGAGGAAAGCTGTATTTAGTGGAATATTTATCCTGAGGATAATATTATCACTAGTTGAAGTAGAATTGGTAGTTCGTGGGGAACAGTGATTGAAGAAACATTGTAGGAAATTATTTTCATATATTTGTCCAATTATTGGAGGAAGGCAGTATTTAGTAGAATATTTATCCTGAGGATGATGATTATCACTAGTTGAAAAAGAATTGGTAGTTCGTGGGAAACAGTGATTAAAGAATCATTATAGGAAATTATTTTCATCTATTTGGCCAATTATTTTGTCCAGATTGATGAAGTTAACATAGAAAAACTTTGATAAAGTTTGATAAATAATAAAAATGTTTTATTTCAGTAAATATCGAGCTCAGAATAAAAATTTATCATAATTTTTAATATAAATTTTCATTATCAGATAATAAATTTGGAAAATGGCCCAGATGATGTGACACTTCCGTCCAATCAAAAATCTAACATGCGAGTGTCATGCATACGTTAAAATAGTTTTTGCCAAGGAAAGTTAAAAAAAATCCATGTATTGGATATTGATTGCGTTAATTTCCTTCCAAGACTCTTTTTCTTAGCCTTACACATTCAATTGTATTGGCGGAAACGAAAGTGTGAGAAATAATAACGAATTTTAATGAATAAACAGCATTAGCAACCATATAACGGTTTTCGAATTTTATGCTAATGCGTCCTATGCACATGTAAAGGAAATCTCAAAAAATAGATTTTATTCTACACTCAGTTCAAGATTGTGGTATTAAAAGATTACCGTTATTAATGATTTTTATTTACTAAGAAAAGGATTAAATAAGATAATTTAGTTTTTAAATGTTAGAAAATATATTATGCCTATTTTAGCGTGATAGCCATGCTGTCATGAAAACGAGTTGCTAAGATAAAATTAATAATAAAGCTTGTCGGTGAACTTTTTATTTCGGACACAACTCGAAGTGTGTGTTTTAGAATAATGGCATAACATTTAACTCCGTTTTTTTAAACTTGTTTTATAAGTTTTATCCTTTTTTTATAGATTAAACTAATGAATCCAAATAAATTCTTAATGTGATATCGTCAATTTGCGTGAATCATTTAGTACATTTTATTAAATTAATCTTCTTTTAAAAAATGTTCTTATCAGGTTTCCACAAGTCTTATAAATTTATGGTAGTGCTGGTAAATTTAGGATGTAGGAATTTAGATTTTTAAAACTCACTTTCTAGTTTGGAGTTTTGAATACTAAGACATCACCTGAAAAATTATATCTGTATACGGATGTACGGACTGTAGTATATCCAACGACCCCGAAATCTGGGGATGATTTTCCAATCCGACTATCCATTCATCTGTTGGACATTTTTTTAAAATGAAAAACAACTTGAGTCTTTACTTTTTTTTTTAGATCGGATAACAAATTGTAAAAGATATTAAAGCTTGTATTACAATTGGGACAAACTACGGCCGAGAAAAAAGTATCGAAAAAAGAGAGTGAGTCATTGAAGGCCACTGGATTGTAAATTAGCCCCCTGTAATGATTATGTTTAGAGTTTAAATAAGTAAGGGAAAGTAAGCACGAAATTCCCCGTTTAGTTGTTAAATTTGGGTTGAACACTGGAAAGACTAATTTTTTGCGGTGCCTAGTTACTTAAATATGAACTTTCATCAGCGTTTATTTTCTTAAAGAAGCATTTCAAGCTGTATCCAATTTCTTAAACACGCATTTCAAAATGCATTCTTTTTCTTAAACACGCATTTCAAGCTGTATTTATTTTCTTAAATACGCATTTCAAGCTGTATCTATTTTCTTAAACACGCGTTTCAAGCTGTATTCTTTTTCTTAAACACGCATTTCAAGCTGCGTCTATTTTCGTAAACACGAATTTCGAGCTTTTTCCAGAATAAAATTCTCGTCAATTAATTGTTCAAAGAAAATAAGTTTCAACTTCTATAAAATATACACTTATATTTATTTTTATCAATTTGGTATTGTATATATTCGAATGTAATTCATAATATCAAAGTATTTAAAACTTTTAAATAATTTTATAGATTACCTCTTAGTGAAGTTTATTTTAACTGGACACACACATGTGGGCAGTTCTCAAAAGATATGAGCATAACACAAAGCTATAATTTAAATTCCGACAACAGTTAAGTTTGAATTTTAATTCACGGTAAAAATTATAGAAATTTATAATTTAAGCAATGTATAATTGTAATGTATATTCATAGAAGTAAACTTAATTGGAACTTGCAATGAAATTTTCGATTCACATATAAGTAGTTTATTTTTGGGCAAATCTCTAAAAGCGGGAGCATAACTCAACAATTAACACCCATGTAACAACAATTATTTTTATAAAAGACAGCTTCTTGATGTTTAGGAATAAAAATAAGAGTAGAATGGTTAACTGATAATTGCTTCAGCAAATGGCCTTATAAAATAATTTAAGTTCTAAAATCTACAAGCTTTATCTTCTGTCAATTTTTTTGTGAAATTTTCTCTTTGTTATTTCAATGGAAGAAAATCGATGCGGGAATTTTAAAGTTAAATATCTATGGTGGTTTACTGTACAGAAAAATGTATTAATAGATAACCTAAATCATTTCATAGGTAAGCTAATTTATCACTTCTTAAAATTACAATTGTTTTATTTACCATATAAGTAATATTTTAACATGTTTTTTTTTTCTATTTTATTCATTCTAATATCCATGTTTATGCTTTTAAAACTTGTCTTACTTAACCATAAGGTAATTATTATATCGAAATACTATTTATTAATAAATCTTTTCTTTTTAAACTTGAGTGCTCGAATGCAGTAAGCGAAGTTGTTGGAGACATTGTTATTTTGTTCCTACTTCGTTTATTTACGTTGTATTTTTATTTACATTTTTTAATGCTTTTAAATGAATAATTTCTTCAATATTTTTTTTTAATTTCAGCTGCTTGCCTTCAATTAATTTATGTAATATAATACATCTGCTGAGATAGAAGAGGGCTAGAGAAAGATTATTATAAGACTTTCGATGAAAAAAATAAGGATAGTGTGGTAGTATTAAAACTATTTAATCTTATCATCAAAAGTGTAAAGTTTAAATAAAAGCGGAAAATTTCAATTAGTGAAGCTATTTTTTTTTTTTTTTTTTTTAAGTTTTTAAGGTGACGCTGTTCTTTTAACATTTTTCATCCTATTTTTAAAAAAGTGAAACTCAATTATAAAATTCATTTTTTCAAAATATTTCCATACAAAAAAAATTATTTTAATACTTATCTAATAATAGTGGAAAAGTTTTTGAATTGTAAGGTAAACAAATTGTTGCATCATTAAAAAGAAAGTAATTTTATATTGCAAAATACATAATTTGAATAAACTTTTTTAAATAGTTCCTGGAAAACCGAATTTTAAATATTCGATTACTCAGACTAAAATTAAAAATATATCTCACTTTCTCTTTCTATTATCATTTTTTTTTTAAATTTACAAGTTTATTTCAACGAATTTATGACAAGTTAATGTCTTAAAATAGGACTGTATCTCTTAAATTCGGCTACAACTAAAGCTAAGCCGAACCTTAACTGAAATTTTCAACAAAAGTAGGGTTCGTTTTAGAAATCTTAGGACTATACGCAAAGAACTGCCAAGGGCAACACAGTACGTAATCTTAAGCCAAATATGCAACAACAAAACAATTAGTCCAAAATGATTTTATGAGGTGGCAAGTACTCTATTTAACGAGCATGAACTTCAATTTAAAGAACATCAAACTAACATTAAAAAATAAGATACTAAAAGTAATACTGACTTATTAGCTATAAGTGTTGACAGCTCCAACCACCACTTAGAGTTTTTTTCTTTTGTAGTCAATCGTTAGTATCGTTTACTGATCTAAATTTTCTAGAATTTCATGTTCTATATTTTTTTTATATTTTAATCTACTAAAATTAATGTCTTTTTTACCATTATTTACTTTTTGAACGTTTAAAAATCTGTTTTTATTACGTTTGTTAGATTTCCATTTATGAATCTATCTTTATAGATCTGGATTTTCGGAAATTCCATATTTTTAACATTATTAATCTGCTTAAAATTAAAACCTTTTTTAGCATTCCTTAATTTTAAATTATTTTGAAGTCTCTTTTTTTCCATACTTTTCAATCTATTTGTCACACTTTTTTTTCTAATAAACCTTTAGAGATCTGGATTCTTGAAATATTCATATTTTAAAAACTGATAATCAGTTAAAAATGAAGGTTTTTTTTTAACGTTCCTTATTTTTGAAACTTTAGGGAGAAAAAAATTATATATTATTTTTAGTCTATTTTTTATTTTTCATTTCTTAATCTACCTTTAGAAACTATGTGTTCTGGAATTTTCACATTCTAAAAAATGGTAGTCTGTTAAAATGAATGCCTTTTTTAAACACTTCCTATTTTTAAAACATTTGAAAATCTCTTTTTTATATAATTTTTAGTCTATTTTTTACAATACCATTTCATAATCTACCTTCATAAATCTGAAGTTCCAGAATTTTATATTCTAAAAAATAGTACTTTGCTAAAAATGAATGCCTTTTTGCAGTATTCGCTATTTTTAAAACGTTTGGAATTATCTCTTTTATGTAATTTTCAGTCTATTAGTTACATTTCCATTTCTTATTTTACCATAACAGATTTGGAGTTCTGGAATTATTTTCATATTCTAAAAAATTGGCCATCTATTAGAAATGAATGTCTTTTTTAACATTCCTTAGTTTTAAAACTCTTTTTTATCTCTGGAAATCTCTTTTTTATGCACTTTTTAGTCTGTTTGTTATATTTCTATTTCTAAATATACTCTTTTACACACCTTTTTTAGCTCGACTAACCTTTGTTTGATTTGTCTTCTCCTCGATTGTCAATGTTTCCTGCGTTAACTTCTTGTTGCAACTCAATTGATTCTTCGACTTCTTTCCATTCTCGTTGTCTCAGTCATGATGTTAGTACTTGAATAAATAATCAAAATGGCCTCTGTCTTTCGAACTTGGAACCGCGCTTCTTTTGTGTATACTCATTACCTTGCTTTTACGTTATTATAATGGCAGCACAAACAGAACTCTACTTTTTTAATGAGAAACAATCCACCATAAAAGGGCACTTCTCAAAAATTGGATACAATAATATTAACAGCTATTGATATTTATTCAAATCTATTGGTCAATAAATATAAACAACTCATGCGATATACTTTTACTATATAAGTGAAATTAACGCTGTGATAACGCTTTCCAATTGAATTTTAGGACATCAGGTTATCTTAAATAATAAATTTATGGGAAAAACAATCCGTGATGTACACATTTCATGATTTACATTTTGTTGAGTAATGATAAATAATATAATACTTGCACAGGAAAATATTTAAATACTTGAAAAATTATTTAAAAGATGGATAAATAAGTTTAACGTACTTAATTTAATCTATTTTCTGTTAAAATAATAGTGCTGTTTCGAAAGTAACTTCTCTAAACATACATCAAAACAATGTATTGCGTTTTCTAAAAATCGTTTACTCTGTGTATCTATAAATACTACACACTAAAAAAATCTGTTAAATTTACAGAAGAAAAACTGTCAGCTGGTGTGCCGGTATAAAACCGTCTATTTCACAGAAAAATACAATTATTTAAAAAGTGCCTGTTTTTTTAACCCCTTAACGATCGGTTAATTTTCAAGGAAACGGTCATAAAAGTGTCTATTTTGCCAAATACACGTATTTGATTAGTGCTAGTATCTAGTTTAAAACAAACTAACTGTTTACAATTACCTTAAAAATATCTCAGTACTGCTATATGGTTTGTAAAATGAGAAATAAAATGTTTTCCGGGACAAAAAAAATGAATTAGTTTTATTCTTATTGGCGCATTACTACTGAACACTCCATCCCGTCAATATCACGGGAGCGAGAAACAGCGAGCGAAAACTCACCCCGTCATTTTCACGGAAGAGAGAAGGAAGGGGTTAAGCAGATAAGAATGTTATTTTAACAGAAAACCCTTATTTTCACAAAAAAAACTCTGTCATTTAAAAAAAAAAAAATGAAACCCTATTAGACAAAAACGTCCGTATTGTAGTCGGTGTGAGCTGAAGGCAGAATTTGCTTGACAAGTCACAGGCGAGATTCGAACCCTGATCACATTATTGAGCGGCAAGCTATCTGTCCCCTGAGCCACGGCCGCTCTTGTGATTGTTTATGAAAAATTCTTTGATTGTCTTTATCTTAAACGTATTACTTATTGAAATCATATTTTTTTAGTGTAAAAAATTTAAACCTAAAATTTATACCTATATACCTTTCATAAAAATGTTTCGTAATTTAACTAAAAATTATATCAAAAAACAGATGATAATCAGGTAGAGTATAAATTTCACAATAAAGTCGAAAAGCAATTTTATTTATACGATGTTCAAAACCATAAAATAATAGCTGAAAAGTAAGAGCAATTATAGAAAATAATCAAAAAATGATTTGAATCATAAGATGATTTGATTGAAATGAAGTTATCTTACAATAAGTAAATTTGCATGGCAAAAACTAGAATTTGAATCGAGAATTTTAATCTGTTTCTGATTAGGGTGACAAACAAAGAAAAACTGTTTTGTGAAAAATGATTTTAAATCGTCAAATATACGGAAATAGTCAGTAAAAAACGGGAGTTTTTTACAGCGTTCGGGTTGTGATTAAAAACAGAAAAAATCTGTATTTATCTAACAATTTTTTCTGTAGAATTACAGTTTTCTGTAGAATTTACAAGTTTTTACCGTTATTTACAATTTTACAGTTTTTATTTACTGTTTTTTACAGTTATTAAGGCTATTATCAATTAACCGGTCTATTTAATCTTTATACTCTTATTTTGATAAGTAAACATCAAGACACTATTTATTTTAATTAAAGAAAATAGTGTTACATTGGCCCAGTTAACATCATGAATATCTGAAATCGACCCTTTAGGTTGGAAATATATTTTAAGGTACTTATAGAAAGCCTTACAATAATTTATATTAAGTTTTTAGCACAAACTAAATTGTCGTCAGAGTTTAAAGTTCAGGATTTGTGTAATGCTCCCCCCTTTTGCAAACTACGTCACAAGAAACTACTTATCGCGTGAATTTGAAATATCATTACAAGTTCAAAAAAAGTTTACATATATCAATTTACATTACAATGTAAGGTTGCTAAAATATTGATTTTCGCAAAAAGATTTGACAGAAAAATTTCGCATGTTTCAGAGTTTAAATTATTTTTAAAAATTTTGTTTTTAAAATATTTTTAGCACAAAGTGTCTTTGAAACAAGATACTTCAAAAAACGATAACTCTGATCTTTAAATGTATCAACAATTTAGCTTGCCATAATGTTAAATGTTTTTGGAGGAATAACCTATCACTTTACAATTTTAAAAAAAAAAAAATTAATGTATCGGCATATGGGAAATGTAGTTAATAATATAAAGGACGCCAATTATACTCCGTATATAACCTCTTAACTTTAGTAAGACTTCGAGTATAGTAAAAGTGTAATGTCTAGTTATAGTAAAGTGGTCACAATATGAGTAACTTAAAACGTCCTCAGGTAGAAAACTGAGAAATTCGCTTTTTTATCTCAAACACGATACGAAAAAAGAAAATAATGAAATAAAAGCTGTAGATCTTTATTAATTTAGTAGAAATTGGCACCTAATGGATATAATATTTTGTAAAAAACGCTTAAAATGCGCATTTATTTTTCCTCGATTTCCTACACTATGACGTATTGAAATTATCTTAGAAAAAAACAACTAGTTATCACAATATATATATATATATATATATATATATATATATATATATATATATATATATATATATATATATATATATCAGATATTTAAACATCTCTTCAACTTTGTGTTTTAAAATGAGTTTATTTTGTGATAACTAGTTGTTATTGTGTCGCTTTTACTATTCTTTCATTTCGTTATAGAATTAGGAAATTCCGAACAAACAAATGCGCTTTTAAAGCATTGCTTTTTTTTTTTTTTACTTAACATTAATGTCTACAAAGTGTCTGTTCTTACTAAATTAACAATGTTCCACCAATCTGTAAAGCATTTTCCCCCCTATCTCGTACCGTTTTTCTGATAGGAACGCTATCTTTACAGTTTCCTAAAAGATTGTACTGTAAGTGATCTTTCTCTTGAAGCGCTAGATCACTTTACTATACCCAAACACCACTTTTATAGTTATATCTGCAACTTAAGAGAGTTGACTTGAACATTATGGGCACGTTGTTTATGATTATTCTGTGATAAAGTTTCAGTTTCTATTTTTTTTCATACATTTGCAGGAATATTTATGTACTTAATGTATTATATATGTATTTGTTAATTACCTCAAAACATCGTGATTAAAGTGCAAAACTACTAAAGTTAATGAATTAAAAGACCAAAACGAACTTTCTGTGAATAAATTATTCTTAATTGCAGGAATATGTATGTACTTGTTAATTCACCTGAAACTCCTTGAATAAAGTGTAAAACTACTTAGATTAATGAATTAAAAGACCAAAACGAACTTTCTCTGAATAAACATTTGGATAAATGACCTTTTTCGTATAAGCGAATATTCTGAGCACGTTGTACATTATTTTTCAGTAATAAGAGCTTCAGTTTCTATTTTTTTTATACACCTGCTTGATGTTAGACTTTTCTCTTAAGAAAATAATGTTACTTCACCTGAAACTCCTTAATTAAAGTGTAACACTACTAAAGTTTATGAATTCAGAGACAGAAACGAACTTTCTCTAAATAAACATTTGGATTAATGATCTTTTTTGGATTAATGACTTTTTTTGTATAAGCGAATATTCTGAGCACGTTGTACATTATTTTTCAGTAATAAGAGTTTCAGTTTCTATTTTTTATACACCTGCTTGATGTTAGACTTTTCTCTTAAGAAGATAATGTTACTTCACCTGAAACTCCTTAATTAAAGTGTAACACTACTAAAGTTTATGAATTCAGAGACAGAAACGAACTTTCTCTAAATAAACATTTGGATTAATGATCTTTTTTGGATTAATGACTTTTTTTGTATAAGCGAATATTCTGGGCAAGTTGTGTATTATTATTCTGAGATAAGAGTTTCAGTTTCTATTTTTTATACAGTTATTTGAAAATGTATGACATTTCTCTTAAGAAGATAATTGTTAATTCACATGAAACTCCTTAATTAAAATGTAACACTACTAAAGACTATGAACAGAGACAGAAACGAACTTTTTCTGAATAAACATTTGGATTAATGACCTTTTTTGTATAAGCGAATAGTCTCGGCATGTTGTATATTATTATTCTGAGATAAGAGTTTCAGTTTCCATTTTTTATAAACTTATTTGAATATGTAAAACTTTTCTTAAGAAAATAATTGTTATTTTACCTGAAACTCCTTACTTGAAGTGTGACACTACTAAAGACTGTGAATTCAGAGACAGAAATGAACTTTCTCTGAATAAACACTTGGATTAATGACCCTTTTTGTATAAGCGGAGTATCGACAATCTAGATAATGTGTCCAAAAAATCTTACTCAAAAGATCTTTCGAAATTCGTTGCATTTTCCTGCTAATTCATCAACTTATATTTCAGACCTATTTGCATTCTCTATAAACTAATTGCGCAAACTAAAAAGAAAACTACTGCACCAATTTTAAAACATATTCACTCAAGCAAACAATCTGCAGGATGTTCCGCAATAATCACCTTTAATATTGCTGCTTTAATCCATCTTTCTTACTAGTGATTCGGCAGATTCCGATATTGTTTTAATTTTTTTCTCACTCAAATGATTTGCTCAAATGATTTCTTTCTTACTCAAATTCTTATTTTCAGATAATACTTTTTTTGTTGATAAATAACGTTAAAACTTTGTACAGTTTATCCATAACATACAATAAATGGTTAAATTGGATAAGAAGCATATTTTCATGGTTTTTTATAAATATTTATTTGCATGTGTCGGTGTAAAATGACTAATACCTATTATATTTTGCTTATGTTTTCCTTTTTTTTAATAACACTTTAACTTAGATAATATAATACAATTTATTTTAAAATATAAAATAAATCTTTATACAGTTTATCCATAACAATCGATGGATGGGTGAATCGGATAAAATACATTGTAGATATTTTATAAATATATATTTGAGTGTAGAAGGACTGATACGCATACTTTTATGCTTATGTTTTTTTAATACTACTTTAATTTAAATAATGTAATACGGTTTATTTTTAGACATAATAAAGCTTTATACAGTTTATCATTCAATATATAATGGATGGTTGAATTGGATAAAATGCATATTTTCACGGTTTCACACAAATACTCATTTGATTGTGTATGGGACTGATAAGCATGCAAATAAGATAAATTTATAAGTAAGCTTTGAAATTTGTTATCATTATAAAATAAATTTACTTTTAAAGAACTTCAGCTTATCACATACTCGTTTTATTTTATCCCATGTATAGAAATACACGTTCTCCCAAATATTTTACATGTTTATGACATATTAAATGAAATATAAAAAAATCGCGTTTTTTCCATCTGTTTCCCAGTTTTTTTGCATTCCTGAATTTTTCATGATTTGCTTCATGGGTTCCAATTCTTTTATCTTCAATATTTTTCATAAAGTTGGAAAGCACGGGGCACATCACAGATGATTTTATTTTCAAAAGTCTTCGAGACTGTCGGATTATATTTGACAAGCTGATTTTAATGTTTTTTTTTTTTTTTTTCGTGTTTTCCATTATACATTTTTTTTACTTCGTACGGTTTTACACTGTTTGTAGAAAATATAAATACAAATTTTCCTTTTAAAATTGAAGTTTTTTTTTTTTTCAAGAAATTATTACTGCAATAAATTAGACAACATTTTCTAAAAGCGTTAACCAAATAAAAATGTTTTGCCTAAAAATTTCTTCATATCTTTATAATGAAACCGCCTTTCATGAAATTCATTTTGGGTATTTTTAAAAATAAAAAAAATTTCGTTTAATTAGGAAATTCATTTTATGTACTTTCACTCTAATTATAACTATTTCCAAATATATCAATCAACAAATTTTTAAAAGCTTTAGTCATGCAATAGATCCAACTTTTGAATTTTTTTAAGAAATTTAAAAATTTTCTTTTTTTTTTTTTTTTTCTTACAAAAGACATAATTTAGGATGAGATAAAATCCTCTCGATTTAGAATATTTTCAATTCTTTTTTAAAAAAAGTCAATGTCTTAAGCAAAACTTAATTAAAAATTCATTCCACTATATCTAAATTCGAGACTATCGGATTATATTCGACAAGCTGATTTTCATGCATTTTTTTTTTTCTTTCGTGTTTTCCGTTATTTAATTTTTTTTTTTTTTACTCCATTCTGTTAGTAGAAAATATAAATACAGTGATACCTTGAGATACGAGTTTAATTCGTTCCGTAACCTTGCTCGTATGTCAATTTGCTCGTATCTCAAAGCAATTTTCCCCATTGAAATTAATTGAAATGCCATTAATCCGTTCCAGCCCCAAAAATGCTACCCCCAATTGTTTCTGTTACGTGTTTTTGAATAAGAAAAATGTATTTATAAATGACAAATATTGTATAAAAACATAATAAAAGAGAATGTAAAGCAAAAAAAAAAACTGGTTTTATAAAGTATACATACATATTTGTATTTTGGTCACTTAAATGCAACTTACACACAACTTAAATGCTACTGTATGCTTAATTTTAGTCACTGCTTTTCTCTTCATTGGTCTTTGCTTTTTTAGCCGGATTAAAAAAAAAACTGTCCAAGGAGGTTTGTTTCTTCCTCTTTTTCAGAATTCTGCAGAAATGAGTTAGGAAAGTGTCATTAAATAGCTCCAATGTACGACCAGTTGCAACTTTTTCGGGGTGTTTCTTTTCCACGAACCGTGAAATTTTCTCCCACATTCCCAAGAACTCTTTTATTTCACTTGTAGAGATAACCTCCTCCACCTCTGGCTCTTCCTCGAAACCAATTTCTTGCAGAACCCCCGAATGCTGCTGCAACTGTAACTCTTGCAATACCTCGGTCGTCAGTTCCTGAGCGTGCTCCTCGGTGAGCTCGTTCACGTCTCTCTCACCCATCACCAGGTCCATGGATTTTTCTAGAAACACAATCTCCTCCTCCACTGGCACTTCGGGTTCGAATCCTTCGAAGCTACAGACTCAGGCGACAGCACAATTTTCGTATACAGACTCACTTAGGCCACAGCTTCTCCCATGCAGAGGTCAAGGTCCTCGTTGTAACACTCAGCCAGGCCTGATCAGTAATTCTGAGGCATATCACAATGTTAAAGTGGTCCTTCCAGTACTCTCGAAAGGTGAGGTTTGTGTTCTCTGTCACCTCAAAACAGCGCCGGAACAGGTGCATAGTGTACAGCTTTTTAAAATTAGAAATCACCTGCTGATCCATGGGCTGCATGATAGGAGTGGTGTTAGGAAGTAGATAGAGAACCTTTATAAACTTGGACTCTTCGAGGATGTCATGTTCGAGGTTCGGTGGGTGAGCAGGGGCATTGTCGAGGACGAGAAGGGCTTGCATGACCATTCCTCGTATCTCAAATATTGCTCGTATCTCAAAACAAAACTTCGCTCGCTGGACAGCTCGCGTCTCAAATAACTCGTATGTTAGGGCACTCGTATCTCGAGGTACCACTGTACAAAGTTTCATTTTAGGATCAAAGTTTTTTTTTCAGGAAACTATTACTACATTAAATTAAACAACATTTGACATTTTCTAAAAGTGTTAACCAAATGAAATAGTTTTGCCAAAATTTTCTTTAAGTCTTTATGACTTTAAGTCTTTATTAAGTCTTTAAGTCATTTTGGGAGTTTTTTTAACTTTTTTTTTAAATGGCTTTTTGGTTTAATTAAGAAATATAATTTATATATGTCCGCTCATTCGACTTTTAAATATTTCCAAAAATATCAATCAATATTTTTTTTTTTTTTTACTTAATGCTTTATGCACGTTGCAAATTATCCAATTATCCAACACTTAAATAAAAAATTATTGTTTTTTTTTTTTTTTTTTTTTTTTTTTTTTTTTTTTTTTTTTTTTTGCTTAAAATGTAATTTTTGAAGCAATCGAACATGCAGAAGTTTACGTATTTTTTCTTGCTTTACAATTATTTCCTAAGATATTTATCAAAAATTTTTTTTTTTTTACTTAAGACATTATTTAGGATGTGATAAACATTCTCAATGCAGAATATTTTCAACTTTTTAGATTAAAGAAATTAATGTTTTAAGAAAAACTTAATTTCGAATACATTCCATGATACTTAAATTCATTGCACACATTTTCATAGGACTTACAGCCTTCCCTAAACAATGTCACACGGATATACCTTTTTTGCTTAAAACGCGTTTTAATATACAACAGATACTTCACAAATTCATTTATGAACACTTCTTTTTTAATTTTTAAAAAAAGCAGGGTTTTTTTTTTTTTTACTTGAAACGCGATTTTCAACGTAATTAGGCTTAGAAAATTTTGTTTTCACTCATTTTCACACAATTTAACCAATTTAGGCGTAGTGGTTCTTACAAATAGAAAAAAGGTGGTAGCACTAGCATTTAGTTTTCAGAATTTTAATTTCAACAGATGCTTTCTTATTGAGTCCATTTTTGAAATCGAACATTAAAGTTTGATTTTGTCACTTTTCTAAAAGTAACAATTAAAATAAATATTTAGTTTCGCGAAAAAGTGGTTTATTCAATACATTAAGATAAGTTATTTTAAAAAAAAAAAATTAAACCACACGGATTTATTTTTTGGAAATCGACATTTTTAAAGCTATTCAACTTAGAAATAGTGTTTCAAATTTTTTTAGGTGCGTTTCAGTTGAAAAGTTTAAAAAAATGGCATATTCATTTGGTAAAAAAAAAATTTCTCTATATATAATAATGCTATGAACCCTAAAATATATAAATAAATACGTCATTTTAAAATAAAAAATTGCTCAGCGGTACTTTTAATTTTTGGGGAAAAAACTTTTACAGTAATAGCAATCAAAATTAAATGTTTGCTTTGACAAAAATGTAGCCTAATATGTTATAAAACAATGGACACTTAAAAAAGGTGTATTCAATAAAGCATCGCAGAACTTTTTATTTTTTTAAAAAAAAAGTATGTTCTAATCATGTCAAGCTTCAAATTATCACTTTACAATTTGTTTTCGAATTTTATTTTTTCTCAAAATTTATTCAAGAATTTAAGTGATTTTTAGGTGAATAAGTTATATTAAGTATAATGATAAAATATAAAATTTAAAAATTTATTAAAAACACTTTCACCGCGAAATTTCTGTCTGTGTCACTTTTAATAAATCTTGTTTAATATGAGTGTCATTCAAATGAAACCTGGCCAGTGCGTCGAACTTTGCGTTAGACGTAACGCGGTTACACGTAACTGCGTGTATGGCTGCACAATCTTAACAGAGCCACAGTGTGGTTGCACGCCAAAGAGAAGGTGGTCATACAAGTTATCGGAACATGGAGGCGAGTAAGCAGAAACAACGAGTTTCGGTGGGAAACGCTTGAACAATCCACCGTACTGTCCAGACCTTTACCGTGTGATTTTCATGTTTTTAGACCTCTAATAAGCGGGATCTCCACCGGGGGCAACGGCAACTGGAATCTTGTTGCCAAAGTTGCGCGCCGGCGCACAAACGCCGTTTCTCCATGTTGCCGTGTTGTCGTTGCTTTCAGTTCAAGAGTTGGAAACGATTCAACTTTTGTTGCCGTTGCCAACCCTAGTAGCCAATCAGATTCGTCGTTAGTTTCCGCTCCCAACCCTCGTGTTTTGATCCGTTTAACAGAAGACGTGAATAAAGCGAAGCAGCGATTCGAATTTTATAATTTGTTTTCAATTTTATTAAGAAAAATGGAAGAGCAATTGATTGACTTTGTGCGAAACAGCTCGTGGTTATATAATTATAGCCGTGAGGATTTTATCTGGGACACGTAAAAAAAAAGAAAAAAGATTGATCTTCATATTAAAATACTATTAAATTTAATAAGAGATGAATTAAAACAAGAATAAAATACTATTTAGAATTGTGTAGTTGATTTTATTAGATTTAGTATTAGTTCGCTATCGACAGGTTTGAGTGTCAATAAGAAAAAAATATATAGAGTTTTGTTGCAAACTTCTTAATCCTTTGAATAACTTGAATGAATAAAATAGCCGATATCTTTAAATAGGACATATTTTTCACCTACATTTTTTTTTAAAGAAATAAGTTAGTATTTTAAAACTTGTGTTCTTAGTAATTGGAATTCTCGTTCTTAGGCTTTCAAAGCATAACCTCATCTATTTTTTTGGTGTAAGCAATTACGATTATTTTGCTGTAGAATGGGTTCTCTAACAATCAAATTATTAATTACTGTAGAAAACAGTGTTTTCCTTTTATTTTTACACAATAAGAAAAAAATCATAAAATTTTTTACCAAATTTTTCTACAGTGTTTTTATTCAAATCCATTTATTAAATTATCAAATATCAGTCTAACAAGACCCAAAGATGGATTTGAGGAGAAAGTCTTTTTGAAAGGAGTAAGTTAAAATTTAAATTAACTTTTTAAGTTAAAATTTAAATTGCAGCTTTGGCACTAAAAAAAAAATTAAAAAAAATTGAGTGATTCCCTCAGAAAGAAAATTGTGTTTTTTGTCGTCTGCAAAGTATTTAATTATGTGAAGAGTAAATCGTATTGATTATGCAGGTATTTAGTTATATCATCAATAGTTTGCAGCAGATAATCCAAAAAAAAAAATGGTAGAAAAATTTAATCTGCATATCATTCTATTATGTTAAAAGAAAGAAAACTGATCACTGCAGAGAATGTGGAAAGAACTATCTTGCAGATATTGTTGAACTGAACACTGTACTAACAAAAATTAAACTGTATATGATAAGACATAATTTCATCTGTAAAACTATTGTGAAAGACAATAAGCTAATTTCGAATTTGTAAATAAAAATAAAAGATAAAGTAAATTCCCCATTCAAAATAATAATTATTGCATTTATCTTTATGGAATCATGTTTAGAAAAAGATATTAAATTATGTAATGACTTGTAACCATTATGGAATTATTAAAAAGGTTCATATATTTTACATTCTATTCCTAGCATTTAAAATTTTTACCTAAATGATTTATAAAAACTTCATTATCCTATAAAAAAATCACAATGAAATAGAAAGTTCGTATTAGCTGAAATCTTTAATAATATGATAAAAACACAGTCTTTCATTCAAAATTCAAGTAAATGTTGAGTTTAATAAAAAAAATCTATTTAAAATATGTAATATAATTTACAAAATAAACAAAAAATCAAGATAATATGAAAAAATTATATACAATGCATATTAAAAAAGAAACTTTTTTCAAATTTGCTCTTTCCATTTTAATAAATAGAACTTTAGCGCTTTCAAACAAAACAAAAGTGATAAAATGTAACGGGAGATGACGCAACTGTATCGCGTGATAAGTCTTCTGAGCATGCGCGAGACAAGAAACAGAGTCGTTGCCAATTACCGGTATGAAAGACTTAGGCAACAGAGAGGAAGCAACGCAGCAACAAATTTTGATCTACGTTGCCGTTGTGATCGGTGGAGACCCAGCTTAAAACAAGCTATTCATGGACATCGATTAACAACGGACAACGAAGTGTGTGACTGGGTTCAGGCCTGGATCCGACAGCAGCCTACCAGCTTCTTCAATGATGGAATAAACCGGCTAGAGTCGCAATGGGATAAATGTGCCATCAGTTTTGGCGACTATTTTTGAGTATGTGTAATGTGTATAACTACATTTGTGAGTTATCAAAATCGTTACCGTTGCTTTACACCAGTGACCGGGTTTCATTTGAATGCCCCTTACAGTACGAAATGAAATTTGTGGAAAACCCCTTATCATTTGGAGCTTTCTTTTAAAATGTACGAAAACTACTTAGAAAATCGCTTAAATTTTTTTTAAATTTTTAAGATCTTCAAATCGGACTTTTCTTTTATTAGTTACTAAATACGATTTTCTACAAAATTAAGAAAAAAAAACTTCCCGCGAAATATAAAAGAAATACTTTAATTACTCATACCTTTTTAAAGAATGTTTCTCAAGTTTTAAAGAAATAATTTTATAATTAATTTTTTATTGCTTTAATTTTTTTTTAAAATTTTGTGGAATATTTTTAAAGTTATAGCAAAAAACGAAAGAAAAAAAAAATTAGCTTTTTTTTTTTAATAAAAATGCCCACATTTCCATAAATATTTAAGCAAGGTTTAAGAAATTTTCTGCAATTATTGCATATGATAACAAAAATAATTGTTACAAGTTACAAATTTATTGTTACATTTTTTGGCATAGGGTGTTGAAAAACATTATTTTCTGTTTGTAATTTATTTCGTTCCCTCAAACCTTTAAACTTCATTGAGAAGTATAAGAAATCGCATAACCAAAACACTTCTAAATTTATAAAATGATTCTCTGCGTATTCTTTGAGAAAGATTAAGAAAATGTGTTAATATAGAAGTGTTTAAAATATTTTGTCCAACCCCTGTATATTTATTATTATAATATAATATTTTTTATTATTATAATATTTATCGAAAACTTTTAATAAATTCAAATTTAGTCTCTTTATTTAAAACGCGCAGATTCTGATCATACATAGCTCTAACATAATATAACTTTTATTTTTCTTTTAATTTTTTCACCACGTGTTCCATTTACCAATCGCCCCCCCCCCCAAAAAAAATAAATAAATAAATAAATATTACGGTTAAAAGGAAATGTTAGCTTTAATGGAATGAAGACCTCAGATATTACTACTCAGATATTTAAAAAAAATTTTCAGTGCAGATTTTTTCGTAATTCAGATTTCGTAATCGCAGATATTTTGTACTCATACCAAACATTAAAATGGTACTTAATAATTTGCTTCTGAATTGTTAACTGTCTAGAAAAATTGGCCAATTCCATGCACCGTAGAACAGTCAATGTTTTGGGAAATATATTTTTAACAAGTGAGTTAAATGCTAGCATTTATTTTGTTTCTTAGCTGTAAATATTTCTAATACTAGCAGTCAAAAATAACTGATTATTTTGATGAAAACAAAAAAAAAAATATGTAATGATATGATAAACAATAAAACATGAGATTTTTTATTTATTTTTAGCATAATATTTCACACTTCTTAAATTTTAGTTTTTGTTTTATTTTTTAAATGGCAACGTTGGTATTAACTATGGTGAAAAAGTGGAGTAATTTGTAATGATACAAGGAACACTTAATTTCTTTTAAAAAAAAAACAACAATGTAACAGAACTATTACTATTATATTTGCTTTGTTATATTTTTAGTAAATTTTTCCATTGATGATCATCTTTATAATAGTACCTTTAACTCTTTTTATTTTTCTAATAATCCCAGTTAGAAGTGAAGGGTTTAGTAAAAACCTCGTAATGTTAAAATAGGCATTTAAAATTTAAATTGAAAACATTTTCACTGTGAAACTTTTCATTTTTCAAAATAAATATTTTCTATAGATATCCATTTTTAAATCGGTAATTCAAATTTTGTCTCAGAGTTATAAATTTTTTCAAGCAATTAGCAATGAACAAAAGTGAACAGACATGTAGGGTGGAATTTAAAAAGAAATTATAGAAACTGTACTTTTAAATTTTTGACATATTTTTTTTATTATTTATCTTTAGAAAGTCTTTCATTTATCTCCACACTTAGCCTGTAAGTAGTAAATTTCTCGAAAAAAAATAACAATTAAAAGTGAATGACTATTTTATTCAAAAAGGTGGCCAAATATAATATAATGACAAAATAGGCAATTAAAAGATTTATTAAAAAATTACCATCACTAAACTTTTAGGTACTTAAAAAAAATTTATAATTTGAATGAAAAAAAAATTTTTAAAAGAAAATATTTTAACAGGTGACCATGTGTCAAAAAGGTACCTTACTTTGCTTCAGAGCTGAAAATAATATTTAAAAAAAGCAGTTAAAATGAAAAGTTTACATAGATAAAAAAATTGCTGAATCTAAATTTATATAATGAACACTGACAAAAAAAATTTCAAAAATTATTCAATCTGCAGCTTTTAATTTCTTGAAATAAATATTCTTTTTAAACTCAAAGATATTTTACAGCCTACTTCTGAATAATACATTTTTTATGAATAGCAGTCAAAATAAAGTGATTATTTTAGTGAAAAAGAGACCTACTATGGCATGACACGAGGGACGTTTGAAAATACTTTATAAAAGATATCCTAGTGCGACTTTAAATAGTTTAAGATAATATTCTCTGTTAATATCTATCAGCACTATGCTTATGAATTGATTTTTTTTTTTATTAATTTATTTATACAAATTTATTTGTGAAAAAACTGCTTAAAATGTCTAGTGGACATGAAACAATTTTAATTCAAATTTCACTAAGTTAAACTTTTAATAGTTATTTCATAAAAAATTTATGTCATATTCAAATATTTAGGTCCAATTTATAAAACATTAAATACCCAAAGACAGCTAAAAGAAATTGGTAATACTTAAACTGAAAATAAAAATTACTTCTTTGTGCATAAATACATGCATAAATTATTTCCATCATTTCTCATACCATTTTCCCAGTCAACAAGTCCCAACACTAAACTGATCAAAAAAAATTGTGTCTTTCATTTCATTTGGCATATATAAGCTGTTTGAAATAGAGTTGCCCCAAACTAAGTTCAGAAAAAAAATTCTTAATAAAAATTTACAGTGAATTTTTATAATACCCTGTTTGGGCAGTGTTTTAAATTAAACATTAAAAAACAATTTTAAAAAAACAAATAAATTTTTTTTAATCTATCTCATTTTCCAGTACCATTTACTCTAATAAGTTTCATATAATCTTATGAAAAAGGTACAAAGCTTGGCAACACTCCTAACACAGTATGTTCACACTCCTAATACAGTATTTATGGACAACTAAAAGAAGGAATATTTAAACACAAATTACAAGAAATGTTAAAAAAAGGGCTTCTATAAACGATTTTACAGCCATTGGCACGTTTAACAAGATTATCAAAACCCAACATTTTTGGCCTAACTTTTTATCTCGACGATGGATGTCGGGCAATCTGAGTGCATGACACTTTTTTAAATATTCCCATAGAAAATAATCTAGAGGTGACAAGTCTGGACTTATTAGAGGCCACAGCTCTTTGGAAAACAGGTAGCCCCCAAAAAATACTTTAAAAAAATACATGGTTAACGCAGATGTGTGCGCAATGGCTCCATCCTGTTATAACCACAATCTTTCTACAGGTTCCAACAGAATAACAAATTACAAGAGAATATCTTAATAAACTGAACTGTAAATTATGCTCTCAAAGAAAAATGGTCCCACAATTCATTTATATGAATTCCCTCGATTTTTCGAGGGTTGCATTTTATTTGGGGCATACCGTATTATAAATGAAAAATTTTAACTTTTTTTTATTCTTATATGCATAAAATAAAAATATTAAAAATCTAGCCCACAAAGAACAAACCAGTTCATGCAGAAAATACTTTATTTTTCAAAATGGATAAACATTTTATAGAGATGAGTATAAATGATATAAAAATAACTTTCAGCATAGGCAGTGAAAAGACTAATTTAAAACAATGAAGTAATATGTCAACAATTAATTTTATACAATAAATCCAAAAATCCTAGCATCCATGAGCAGAAAAAACATAGTAAAAATAAAATACACAATATTAAATTTTTCAAACATTCCTGTAAATAAAACAAAAATTAAAAAATATTAATTTTTAAAAAAAATTATAGCAAAACCAATAAAAAATATAGCAAATATATGACATATTTGTTAAAAATAGAGTTTAATACTACAATAGCCAGAACTGGCAATACTACACTGAATACATGATTATGAACTTGAAATACATGATTGAAGAATTTCAAGCAGCTTCTTATGTTACCAATAAATTTTTACTTCTGTATTACATAATCCAGCTACCATTTTTAACCTTTAACTGAATTTGGAGTGCAACTTAGTTACATTCCTATACAGAAAACACGATTTCCCATATGTATATTTAATGGAGAAATTTAGCTGAGCAAGAAAATTTTTGTAAAAATTTTCCCAACACGTAAATCATTTAAAGAATTAAGCAAAACAAAGTAGGAACATTATATAAAAACTCTTTTAAGATTCTTTTCTAATATCATTATCAGTTGTGGTAGTATTTCAGTTTCCTATTTCCTAAATAGTTCAAAACAGTTTTGATTCTTAGGTAAGCAAAGATCGATATATGTTGGCTCTTTACGAAACAAATTAAATCAAATTTTAATTCCATTCAATAAAAGTAATTGGTCATTTAATTTAAGCAAAAGTTTCTTATCTCAAGCAGTCAATATTTAGCAAAAGGCCAAAACAGTGCTTATTTTTTTATTATTAATTTTGGCTATATTTAAGAATAATAATTGTTTTTTAATGTTGTTTATAAGGAACTATAAGACATTTTTTAGTTCACAGAACTGAAAGCCTTTTTCAAAAATCAAAAACTCAATTTAATAGATTGTAAAAGAAAAATAAAGATTGTTTCATTGATAATGATCACGAAAGAAAACAAAGAACCCTTCCCCTCATTGTAGGGGCTAAAAATACTACCAAAAATTTTTTTAATGTTTCATATTGTACCAAAAATGCACTGAATTTTGATACAGGCTCCAAAATTTAACAATTTAGACAAAAATAATCAGTTCCTAATCAGAGAATTGAAAGATAAAACTAAGATTTTAATTTTAATTTTTTTTACTTTTTAGTTTAAATGTTTTAGTTAGCCAATAAAATTTTTTTAAAAGCTTTTGTTATCATCATATATTTTTTTCATCAAAAGAGTTGATACGTAATTGCTGTCTCAATTTGGTCCATGGTGTAATCCAGTGTTTCCCAAAGTGTGGTACACAAACCCCCAAAGGTACGGGAACAGTTTAGCTGGGGTACGCGTTCTTATGCGAAATATCTTGCAACGAACGAAAATTTCCAAAAATTTTATTTAAAAACAAAGCTAGCCATGAAATTTTACAATTGCGTATTTTTCTATTGGCTTTTTTTTGCAGAATTAACAGTTAATAATTAGTGGGGGCAACAGCCAGATGCAATTTTTAATTTTTGTAGAATTTTTTTACAGTAAAAAATGCATTCACTTTTTTATTAGTGGTACACAGCATTACGAAAAATTTGGAAAGGGTACACAAAAGTCATAAGTTTGGGAAACACTGGTGTAATCTATTAACCTCAATTTATCTCTTGTAAAAAAATAAGTCTAGAATGGCAGTTCAATTCTAAGTGTATAGATTTTAAAAAACTATAATATTTTAAAATCATTCAAGAATAGGTTCATGTTTAGGTTAACTTTACAGAACCACAGTATTATACAAATTTTAAAAAAAGTTAGGAAATTCTTTTTGTCTTATCACTTTCCTATATTGTTTGAATTTTCACAATTATTAAATGATAGTTTATAATTTTGGCAAACCAGAGGCTAAAAATTTTACCTTTTACATTTTCAGCAAGAAAAATAAACTTTTAAGAGTACTTATTGATAAAACGTAAATGAACAAATACAGCTATTTAAAATCCCAGTTTTAATAACAGATTTTAATAAAATCAAAGACTAACATTAGAGGCATTAAAATTAATATACCAGTAAAGACGTGCCATTTATTTGATATGCTACATTAAAAACCAGAGCAAATAGCTTGTTTCAGTTCATGTTTTTTTTCTCAAAAGTGATGGTTCCGTAGTTTAAATCCATAACTTATTGAGTTAAAGTAAAATTAATTTCATTATAAATTCAGAATACACACAATTATAGATGACAAAAAGAAACTGGAAGAGAATAGGAGAAAATTCAAGTTCATTATTAACAAGTGTAAAATTAATAAAGGATGAAATAAACAATTTTTCAAAAAAGTTAAATCCATGATTTAAAAAAAACTATAAAAAGCTGCACTTTATAAACACTATAAAAGTATTTATGATTATATAAAAACATGGACAGTTAGTTTTTCTCTCGAAAAATCTTAGCTTCAACATTTATTATCAACAGGTACTTTTTATTTGTACATCAAACATAGATACAATACTTTCACATAAAACAAATTTTACATTATATATTTATTAATATTTGAAATTATCACAATATTTCTTTATCAAACTTATGTTTTGTGGCATGAGTTGATAAAGAATTTTAATTAAAAAAAAAGGTCATTAGGTCTTTTTATGACCTGGAAATTAATATTAGCAAATAAAATTCAATTTTTTAATGTTTCAAAAATAATAGAATACACATAACAATTACATTTAATCAATTTTACAATTACTTTAACGGGACTCACTAAGAAGCTGCCAATTTGTGTAAAAAAATAGATTGCCAAATTTTTAGCTTAATCAGATAACTAGTATTCTATTACATATTAGCTTTTTTAAGCAAAATAGCTAATCTTCAATAATGTTATATTAAAATGGGCATTTCAATATAATAATACTTTTCTGAAATTTAAACACTTGATGCTATAAATATATTCTTAAGCAAAAAGTAGAAAGAGTTCTACAAAAACCAAAATTATCTACATAAAATAAAATTTAAACCTTAATGTATCAGTACCGATAATGAAACCATTATGTTTCATTAAAAAATTTCAGTGAAATCAAATTTCAATCATTATTCATACTTAAAAATAAGTAAAATAAACAAATTACTTACCTAATTTCTTCTTAATTTTGTTATGAAAAAATAATGCAAATAAAAAATTATCCAAACTTGCAAAGATGTAGCTTAAAACACTTTTTGAAAAAAAGACAAAAATACTCATATGAAATAAAAAGTTCTGTTTAAACCAATTTGATTAAAAAAGAACAACAGCTGCTGTAAAATTCAATATAGGGTAATTTTAAATCACTATTTTTTATGAAAAGATAAAATAGCATTATTCTCATTATAAGAAAAAAATAGCATTACTAAATAAAATATATACGTTAATATCGCATTTTTTTAACATAAATAAGACTCAAATGAACTTACAAAGCATACCAAGAAAAAATTTGTCATTAAAATCATAAATATGCTCTAAAATTAAAATATTTGATAGTAAAGAAAAAGTAATATATCTCAAAGAGTGGATTCGTTTATAAACACATGAATACAACAAATTTCTAAAGAAATAAAGTGGAAAACAAGTAAACAAAAATTGTATTCAAAATCAAGTTTTATAGTTCACTTTTTTTAAATATAAATAATATCTTGGAATAAAAATTTTAAACTTCTATTTAAACAATAAATAAAACTTGTTCCTGTCTTTATAATAACTATCACGTCAAAAAGTTGAATTATATTATATGATTAATAAAACTTTTCAAAATTGCGAGAAATGCTAAGTTTGAGAGATTTGAATATGAGATTGTAAAAAATATAGCTATAGATTTATATTGAAGGGAAAGCATATTCCAGTTTGTAACAAGATTTGATCAATTTGTTAAGTAAACTTCTTGATGCAGTTCCACAGTGTGACTGCAGAAAAAAAAATAATTGCAATAAATTCCAGAGTAAATGTAGAAAAAAAACAATTGTATTAAATATGTAATTTTTTCATCGTAGCACAATTCCAGATGAAGAGAACATAAAAAAAAATCTTGAATATAAAAACATAACACATTCCGAGAAATTGAGCAAAGAGCTAAATGCAAGAGTATAAAAATTTCAAAATTAAAAGCATTAACAACTATTTAATAAAATATTTTTGACAAAATTATTTACTACAGTAAAAAATAGTAAAATGATTTGAGACTTGTCAAAAATAAATTAAAAAAGAGCCCCTCTAATTTCATTGTTTTTAACAAAAACTGAGCATTTAAACTAAAAACTTTCAAAACAGAAAAATTATAATTTTTTTATGCAGCTAAAAAAATTCAACCAATAGAAAATTCAGTAAATGAAACAAAATACTTTTGTGTGAAAACAAAAACATTGAAATGAAACATTGAAATAAAAACTTATACCAGAACTCTGTTAAACTTGAAATCTTTTTTTCGAATATTGTTAGTTACATAGAAAATATGAGACAGTATATCAGGGATGAACAAACCATGGTGCTTTCATCAGTTCTGATATTATGGGAAGTCACTGATCCTCATTATTTATGTTAATTTTGTTTTATTTTATTCAACATTAGTCAATTATTTATACTTAGATTTAATGTGAGTTACACGACACATATTAACTTGCCTGAACAAAATTTGGTATCTAGCTTACATACTAAAATAGAAAAAGGTTTCCCACCTCTGCAGTACGTGATCCAAATATTAATTTCTCAATTTATTATGAAAATATAAGTATTCTGGTCTTTACAAAAGTATAAATAAATAAAATCAATAAAAAATCAAACTCTGATTTATAAAGTAAAAACAAGCATAAAATTGCAACAACAAAAAATTCTTTTTTCCTTTGCTCTGAGAAAATTATAATATTTGGGAAATTGTGGATCCGAGAAAGAATCTCATGCCTATAGGAAGAATATGAATATCATATGTATTAATAAACATAAATGATGATTAATGTTTAGAAAAAATTAAGCTTAAACCTATAACAAGCATTTAAAAAAAATTATCTAATTTTTAAATCACTTATTTAAAATTAGAGCGTAGACAACACTTTCTTATTTACAAAAAAAAAAAATTATCAAATTGTACATGAAGAATCCATGATTTATCTTTAAGTGTATGAGACATTAATGTTCACTTCAAAATCAAAACTTATTATGTATAAAATTCATAATTTCTTTTGCGTCATTAAAGAAAGAAGAAAATTTCAATCAGTTATACAAAAAAAAAAAAAAAAAAAAAAACATACATAAACCAATATATAGAATTCAACATGACCTTTTTTTATAACATCCAAAAAACATTAAATAAAATCTTATTAAATTTTAAAGTAACATCATAATCAAAAAAAAAAAGCACTTATAGTATATGCAATGCAATTTAATTACCCTTGCCATTATTTAGAATAATTTTTAAAACTTTATTATTGCTGCTTAAAAGATATTTAAAATGAATAGTGACCAATTTGTTTTACTTTTGAGGATTTTTTTTTCAAAATATTTAAAGCAGTAGTGAAACAATTGAAGTAAACAGAAATTTATACAAAAACTCAGAAGCATCTTCAATTGACCATGCCTTTGAGGTCGTTTAGTTATTATGTTAAAATTATTTATACATAAAAAAAGTTTCAAAAAATATTGAATAAAATTTTGCAAACTAAAAATAAAAATTAAAGCATAAATCATGTTACTGTATAATATTTTTAGAGTAAAAATGGAAAGATGGTAACCTCTGACAATATAGTAACATATATTAAATAAAAATTTGAGTGCCAAATCAATTTTAAGAAAAAACTAAACAATAGATTGAAATTTTAACTCTGTAATTAAGCATGTAATGCTAATATTAACAAATCTATTTAAAATAAAATAACTTCAGTTTTCCCCTCTTATTTTACATAATCTTTGTAACCAGGATAAAACAATATTATTGCAGCAATTATATCAAATATAGAAAAAGAACAATAATAAAAATTTTAGCCAATAAGTAATAAGCCATTTAATGAACATGACTCACATTTGGTGATTTTCAAATTGACCTGGACGAAACAAGATTATACAGTGAAATCTCTTGGGAGCAACCGCTCACTATTCCACAGTAAAATGGTCGTAAATGGAGGTTGGTTTTTCATAGGGCTTACCTTCATTGACTTCAAAATGTTATGGAAGGTATATGATTTTTCGTAAATGATTTTCATTTTAGTCAATTTAATTTTCTTGCTGTGAAAATGCCACTTGTGTTGACGTCATGGATATCGAATCGATGGATAAAATTTAGCATCAATAAAAATAATTTCTACTGATATAATTGTGTGAAAACAAATTTACCAATTATGGAAAACAAATTTACCAATTATGAATGAGAGAAATATTTGAAATAAATAAAGTATATTTTTTGTTTAAGTTTGCATTCAATTTTTTATCATAAAAATTTGTTAGCTTTAAAGCTTGTTTGTTAGAGATGGTCAGTTTTTTCTAACTTTTTTTTTTTAAATTTAACTTTCAACTCTAAAAATAAATCATTGAAAGGGCACTCTTGACTGCAACATGAGGTTGCACATCTCTTTCAGAGATCATCAAAATGAGCTCTCTAAATAGGAGCCTTGTGCAAACATTTTGAATACATTTTAATCTACTTATTTGTTTTGTTAAAAAAAAAAAATTTTTGATATTTTTTGTGTTTCCTTGTTTGACCTTTCCCGCATTTGATGCAGAGGTTTGCCATGTAGCTGGGAGAGATTTTGATGGTCTCTCATAAAGGTTTTCTTCAACACAATGTCTATGGAAAAAATTTCGTGCCTCTCAAAAGAGGTCGTTACAAAGAGGTGGTTTTTCCTGGAGGTTGCACTGTATATATTTACTATGTAAATATACTTGTATAGATCATGAAAGAAAATATTATATAATAAATATGTTTGCGTTAAATCCTACCAATTAGGCCCATGAAGCAATGTTCCATTTTTTTAATGTTCCGTTAAGTGACAAACAAACTAAACTAAAACTAATTATTTTCAATATAAGTAATAAAATACATTTACATAACTAAAAATACCTGCATGAAATACAAGTACTTAAATTATGTATTTGATAGAACAGGATTCAGTTTGTTTATAGCAATATTTATGTTGAAATGCAGGTAAAATGCAAACTATGTGAAAAAAAAAAAAACTTTTTTGTATTAATACATGTAATGTTAAATCAAATTTAATTCAAATCACAACAGAATAAATATAAATTTCTAGTAAGGCATATTTAAACATTTTTTAAAATTTGTAACAATTATATTGTGAAAAAAATATTAATACAAAAAAGATAAAATGTAAAAATGTATTACACAAATAAACATTTACAAATCATGTGAAAAAAGTCAGATGAAAAATTACATGATTAATTAGAATGGATAATACTATTTGCACCAAGTAAAATGGTAAAAAAAAAAAACTGTTTAGTGAATGAGGAATATATTGTTCAATGAACTAATGGGAAACTCAATTATGAATAAAAAGAAATGAATAACATACACATTTTGTGCCCAGGTCCCAACTTTTGGGTCATTGAGAAAAACTTTTCAAGTAGTAACAACATTAATATTTTAATGTTTAAATCTTAATTTTACATTAAAATATTAATGTTGTTCTACTTGAAAACTTGAAGTTAACTCTAAAATCAATAATTGACATAAATTGGGCATTAATACTTTTAAACTCCCTTCTTCTTACTCTTATTAAAATGATGGATTGAAGTTACAACTTCTATCTCTTGAGCCCAAGATATTTCCGGGCTGGAGTGTTCCAAAGTAACGTACAAAAAAGATTAAAACAATCTATTTTTTATTCCTGGAATTGTGTTTCTTTCTCAATCTGTATGCCAGATAGCAATACCAGACTACTTGTAATGTGTTTAGAGATAGTTTATTTTAAAGTAGATATTAGCATTCATCAAGCATGTATATCTACCCAAAAATGAAAATGAATACAAATATTGTACATGCACTTAGTTTTATATAATTTCCTTGAATAAAAAAATATACACTTTATGACTGTTTTCTTCAAAATTATGGGACTTTTAAGGGGATGTTAAGAAACCTTAATCTTCAGAAAATTTCCAATACTTAAAGTATTTTTATACCACTACTTTGTAAAATCTTTCCCAACCTCAATAAAAGTTGGCAGCTGAGCATGTATATAATTTTAAACAATACGAAAAAATACAAAGAATGAAGTGTTTTTTCAGGTTCTTTAGCTATAATGATATATAGCACAAATTTAAGTCTTTCTTTACTTGAATATGCATAGTGGTTTAAATTCTTAAGTATCTGAAATTTATTTCACAAAAAACACTTTGATTCAATTAAGTATTTTGAATGTTATTTAATCATAAATTTGTGCAATCAACTTCTCAATTTAAAAAAAAATAATAATTTTTTTTGATTTTGACTAGTAAACAAGCACCTAAAACCAATTTTAGAACATAGCAATACTTAATTGCACATTAAAATAGATAATAAAGATAAAAAACAAAAATAAAAGATAAAAGAGCTATTAACTTCTAATTAAAAATTGTGAATCACACAAAGTTAAATATAATATTAAATCTCCAAGACAAAAATGTCCCACGAAGCAAATGAACACTTTGCAACAAAATATAAATTTTGCATTAATTGCTTGCACCTCATATAAAATACTTTTATTTTTAAAAATATATACAATGCTTAAGAAAAATATATATAAAATAAGCACCAAAGATAGTCAAAAATATCAAAACACACTTAACTATTTACATGGTCTATTTTTGAATAAACAGTAATGACCTGAATTCTATGCAAGATAATGACAGAAAAATGCAAAAGATCAATGAATATTGAGCAAGTGAAGCAGTCGAAAATTGCACAGAAGCTTCTACATAAAGAATATTCAAAATGCCATAAGGTCATCAGAGGTCATAATTTCAATAGTCACAACTCCGGGTTTTTTAACATCTTTCTCTTGCAATCGACCATACAACTCTACTTCTTTAAGAACAGGTTCTGGATTCAAAGGTGCTTCCACAGAAGTTTTCCCTAGGCAAGTATCCATCACAACATTACTATTCCAGATCTACGAATGTTTAAACAAAACTAGTCAACAAATTTTGAGCTTGGCTAAACGAGTGGTAGTACTGAAATGAACAGTTTTCTAGGATGTCTCGTTCAAGTGAAATGAGAATTTCTTGCAAATGAAATTTACTGATATATTACATTTATTTTATTAAAACTGCCTCATGATTATTACTGTATTGTAAATTAGTAATATTTTTATATACTGATTATAAATTTGGATGAACTTTTGACAGCTCTTCATAACTTGATTACATAAACATTGATGTTAGAAAATATTTAAATTGGCTAATTTTTTTTCACAGAAAATTACTTCAATGTGATTTTTAAAATTTAATTTTATTCTTTGCTTTGTTATAACATACTAAATGCATAATTTATAAAAATGCTAACTTATTAAATTAACAAATATCCCTAATGTAGAAATGCTGCATAAATTATTGTTTTAAATAAATAAATTATTAAATAAAAAATAGCTATTATATAAATATATAACAGCTATTTCAAAAGTAAGTTTTTTTCATTTTTACAAATACAAATATGTGTATTTTTTCTATAATATTTACATCATTTTAAAAGTTTAACATCTATTTTTTTTACATTATCACCAAATCAGTGAATTCATTTTTGTAAATGCTCTGACAATTTTTATATGTACTTGTCATAGCCACTTTTCTCCATGTTTTGGATGAATAATTGAACCTCATTTTGCATTCATTGTTGAAGTGTATATATTTCAAATCAAAGAAGTTTGACTTTATATCTGCTGGAACCAGAATAAACTGTGACAGATACTGTGAAACACTGATATTCAAACAAACATTTTAGAATCTGGGAAGAAAAGTGATGAGCAAGGACTAAATAATTTGCAACCACTCATATTAATATAACTGTCATTCTCCTGAAACAGGTTCAATGGAACATCTTCACATACATTCCCCATTTTCGAGACTTGACACTCAGTGACTACCACCGTGACCACTCAGTGACTACCTCAGTGATTCAATCAAATGATGAATCAGCTCTTAGAGAAAATTAAAAATGAGCTCCAACGTCTTTTCAAGGAGATATCGAGGAAGCTGGTATGTATAGGTATACAATACCTGTCATAGCTTAACATTGATTACTGTATTGAAAAATAGACAGATATTCAACCTTCAAAATAATGTAAATATTGTAAAAGAAAAGAAAAAAAGATTTTTTAATCTCTAAAAAAAAAAGAATTCCCAGTTTTTGGATTATCTTTATATTATTATTTACTCAGTTTTAATAATATTAGTTTTAATAATATTAGTTTTAATAATATTAGTTTTAATAATATATTTGACTCAGAATCTGTTTTATTTAGTGAAAAGTAAACTTCAAATCTTTAAATAATAGTGATAATACATAATACAGCATCAAAATAACAGTTACAGAAATTACAGTTCATATATGTCCCAACATTCCAATTTCCACCCAATACAAAGCAAAATAGATATTAGATATGGTAAAAATAATTGTAGTAAATATGATTTACAAATACACTTTATTGTTTACCTAACACATTAACCTCTGTGTGTTAAACTATGTAGTATTTTTTGAAACCCTAGTGTTAGAAAGTTTACTCATATTGTGTTTTGCTTTTCTATATGTTTATAATAAATAAATGACTTACCTGAATTTTGACTTGGGAATCAGCTTGTTTACGATAAAATAGGGCAGTTAAATTCCATTCAGGATTTAATGTTTCGTGACAAATAGGAGACTTAACTCTTTCTCCTTCACATTTTACAACACAATATGGATCAGCACCTAAAATAAGTATCAATAATTAAAAAAACGTTTTCATAAGCTTACATGAGGCAAACTTTTAAGTGAAAAAAAGTTAAATAAAGATATTTTGTTTAATCAATGAATTGTGATAAATTACTAAGTAAGCAATATTAAGAATTTATTAGAAAATAAATGGTCAATGGTGAGCATTTCAAAAAAGAAAATTATGTATTTTAGAAATTTGTTTAATCAAAATACTAGAGTACAAAAACAAAGAATAATAAGAAAAATTTTTAAAATTCAGTTTTAATTAATACATTGCTATAAAAAAATTTACGTTGCCACTTAAGATAAGACAGATGATCTACATATTTGATGTGCAAAAGACAATTTCAGATTTTTAATAGCTATTAAATTAACAAGATTTGCAGGGCTGCCCACTACTATGCTTTTGCAAAATATTTAATAGGGTGGTAAACATTTCAAAACTAAAGCTTTCAGAATTTTTGGTAATTTAGCCTCACCACGAGAAAAGTGGAACAAAGTGGCATTTTATATAACCTTCTGAATAATTTACATGCAGTGGTGTGGAAAATAACTTTAAATCAAATTTACAGAACAAAGAATCGTACATTAAAACATAAACATAGCTAACACTACAAGAAACTTTTCGAAAAAGCGTAGAAAGTTGGCACTCCTGGAATTCATGAAATTTAATAAATTTTACCAGTAGTTCAGACAATACAGCTTCTTATCAGAAAAATTTTTTTAGAAGTGTTTTGCATATATATGTTTTATGAGGTGATAAACACAAATCTGCATTTCATCATCAAACTTTTACCCAGACAGAAAAATGAAAAAAAATTGTTGTTTTTTTTTCGTATAAATATTTTTGTTGTTAAGGAAGAAAATTTGTGATGACATATTTAAAAAATAGAAAAAATTCATTGCAAAATCTGTACCTACAATATTCCTCTGGGGTAATAAATCAAAGAATTATAAGTAGGAGAAAAATGACTATAGCAGGGATGCTAAATTTTTAGTTTTCTGCAAAAGATTTTACCAAGTGAAAGAGTACTAAAAACTTAAACTTGCTGAAATTTAATTATTTTTGCTGACCCTATAATACCCTCACAACAAGATATTGGAAACAAACTGCCATTTGATATGGAATTTTGCAATATTTACATGCAGTGGTAGGAAAAATAACTTCTAATTAAATTTTCTTTTTAAAAAACAATAATCATACCTTAAATTATAAGTTTTACTACCAAAAAAAAAAAAAAAAAAAAAAAAAAAACAATTTCCAGCTAAGTTAAAAAATTTGTCATCTATGCAATAGTACTGGAATGATACATTCCTTCTCTGTACTTCAATGGGAAAAGAAAATAATGCATAATCATTTTAAGTTGGAAATTATATTAAAATTCTCTTGAGGGATCTAACAGAGTGCTCCCTAAGTGTTTTTAGAAGGGAGTTACATTTGATCCCTATAAATGCACCCTCTTTGCATTTTTGCAAAATTAAACCGTCATCTCTTCACTTTCTTTTTATTCATATTCCACTTTTAAGAGAAATTAAACAACTATTAAAATAATAATTTCACTCAAAAATTTTCTGCAACAAAAAATCATATTTCCTTAACCTTGGCCAAAATCTCAACTTTTGAGGACATTTAAAATTTTTACTCCTCTTAACTTTGGAATAACACTCATGTGGGTCTTTCTCTTTCCCCTTATGAAGTTACTAATAGTTAGAAAATAACTTTCAACATAAGTTATAAAACAAAGAATCAAACATTCAAAATAAACTTAGCTACCACTAAAAGAAAATTTCTTCAAAAAGGTAAAATGGTGGGAAACCTGAAAATTAACGACTATTTCCACTTTCATCAGATACGTTTTAATATTTTTAATCAACCCTTGACTGCATTCAACCCTAATGATGTTCAAATTTTTTATAATGTATATGTATTTTTTTTTTTTTTCATTTTTAATAAGCATTTGAAAAATAAACAGAAGAGAGATTATAGAATTCCCTGTAAGAAAGATCATAATTAAAACAAAGAAATTCATTACTTCCAAATCTATCTTGTTTTTCTAAATCAGCAGCTCCTTTAACAAAAACTTTAGTAACAAGGCAAGGATAGGACATGCAAGGCCACATACTTTGAGTAGGTACATCATGTGTCATTTCTCTAATTTTATATAAAAAGATAAAATTTTATAAATATAAATTTAAAAGTAAAATACATTTTGTAGTGAAACTTACTTAAATAAAAAACAATAGCATGAAAAGAACTGTTTAAATGATATTTTTATAACTTTTTCACAAGCAAATTTATATTCCTTGGAATAATAAATTTGTTTTTATGGAACAGTATTTTAACAGTATTTAAATAAGTAAGTAAAAGTTATATGCTGATTCTGTGGAATAAGCTTAAAGGAAATCTTTCAAGCATACACTTCAATTTAGAGCATAAGCCAACACTCACATATAATATCATACTTCTGGGTTCAGTTATATTTAAAAAAGACTAATTGAATTTTCAAATTTAGTGTGAATCACACTTTAATTATCAGAGGGTCAGTCAAACTTTAGTTTAGGAACATGAAGGGGAAAGACATTTTAGAGAGAAAACAAACAACATATTTTATTTAAAACCTTTCAGGCAAAAGAAGTTTAAAATGATGGTTTAATATACAATTTCACTTAACAGTTGAGAAATCAAAGTTATGATTGACGCTGTCTTTTTCCTAATAAAAGTTTATCAAGTCCATTGAAAGTTAAGTATCACTAAGTCTTAAGCTTGATTTCAGTGAAGCACTTTCAATAAGATTTCTAGTTTTTTACTTAAATTGTAAGAAAGCAGAAAAACCAATTCTGCACACATACTGCCAAACAGTGATAACATTTAGAGAGAGTATTTAAGCAGTTTAAAAAAATATTTTTTTAAAAATCAGTGAAAATTAAAGTAGGCGCAGCATGGACTACAACGACAAACAGTGAATATAGAATTTATAAGGGAAATAAATATTATAAGGTGCTGCTGAAATTAAGTTCAAAAATCTATGCAGTATTACTAAAAAACTTAAAGCAGTAAAGAGGGTAAACAATTCATAATATTAAATTAAAATATTGTTTCCAGTAAGAAAGGCAAATGTGAATAAAAATTAATAGGTGGGGCCAATTTGGCTCTTGAGTAGTGGGATTAACCACACTGATGTATTAGTTAAAAAAAAAACATAAAACTTTTAATAATAAAATTCTTAAAAAAGGAAGATTTTTCTTAATGTGTGGAAAGTAAGATAATTTTACACATTATATGCAAAATTCAGTTTAAATTAAACTTGGTAGCTTATTAACCTATTAAATTAATTTTTCCTTTGTTATTTAAAGATTTCAGAGTTTCAAATATGAGAACCTATGATGATTTTTCCCAATCATGGAGCTATTTTTTAGTACTGGGTACAACATTCTGTAAACTTTTTTTAATGGTAATGCTAAAACTAAGCAAACATTCATTCGTTGTTGTATGTAAATTACATGTTTTATTAACTACAAGAAAGCAACAAAATTTTTAACTTACATAAAAATTTACATTCAAAGACCACTAAAGTATCAAAAAGATTGTTTTGATATTAATTACTAAACAAACGAACAAGAATGTCCCTAATGACAAAATAATGGTTTATTTTCAAATAACAAACATGCCATAAAAATAAGACAGACGTTCTCAAATATAAAGGGCTTCTAAAAGAATCAGCAGTATCATAACCTTAGTTTACAAAAACTTTTGGTAACTTCATCATAATAGGATGTAAAATATGTAAATATTAAAAAAAATCATTAATTTTTGGTTGCTAGAAATAAAATGTTTAATGGGAAGCCCAGTAGCAGAAACTTCAATATTCATCTGCAACACCATGTCATGTGTTAAAATATTTCTATTCAAATGTTGCACTTTATATGTTGCAAATGTAGCACTCTGCAAGTTTTAAAGGGCAAGATTGTCTACTACAACAATTAAAAATGAAGTTACAACACTACTAAAAAAGTACTAAAAATTTATTAAAATGTTATTAGTTTTCAAATTTATTAAATGAAAAAAGAAAAATTCTGAAATAGTAAAACTAAAATGAAAATTTTTTTTATTTAATTTCAAATGTTCAGAAATGAAAAGTCTTATCTTAAACAAAATAATTTTCATTTTAAATGATGTTCTACAAATTAAAACAAAATGTAGAAAAAGCAAGAAAAAAAGATGTCTTTTGTGGTGACTAGTGTCAATCTGAGTCCCAGGGATCCACTGAAGGGGAAAGTATAGGTCACACTATAAAAAAATAAGTTAAGTAAATTTTAAGTTAAAAATTGAATTTTTGTGTGATTTTGGAATGATTCAATTTCTGTAATAAATATCTTAATAAAAATATCTATAATTTCATAATAATTTGGAATTTTGTTGCAATAACAGGGCTGCCATTGGATAAAAACAAAAAAAATAGTTGCTTTAGTTGCATTATATATGAAAAATAGTCTCCTAAATAGTCTGCAAGATATATATAATAGTCGCCAAAATTGTATCATCCTCTAACATAATTTTACTTATTTGTGCTGTAATAGTATAAAATCCAGATAATATGCAGTTAAATTTTCACATTTTATAAAAAATGTACATTTACTTGTGGATATAAACAGAGCACTGCTGAAGAAACTGCTATAAAAACTTCGAAACGTTTTAAAAAAATTTATTTTGAATTTTATTCTTTATTAGGCATAAAGCTTCAGATATCATCTAAGAAACAATAGTTGTAATTAAAAAAAACTAGGGACTAAAAATTTTAGGCATTATAAAAAAAAATGATACTTTTATGCATTAATTAGCCTTACTATAAGATAAAAAATTAGCATATAACATACAAAATTTGCATTCTTAAATAGTTTTAAATATTAATATGAGAGGAAAATTATAATATGAATGCAAATAAATTAAAACGAAGCATTTTATGAATGAAAATGAAGTGGGAAAAAACACACAAGGTAGTATTAAATGTAAAAATTATTATTTTTTAAACATTTTCTTGGGGCTTTTAGTATAGAAATCAATTAAATTTGTTTTCCTTTTGTGAACAAGTTTATTAATTTTAACCGATTCAGTTTCATGTTCTCTCTCAGTTACTCGTAATTTTTCAGCAGCTTCCAATAATCCTTGAGCAATCCTTATTTGAACACTATCATTTTTTTTAACGGCTTCTTTTAAACGCTCATTTCCTTCTTTTAGTAAAGAGTCTGCTGACGATTGTATCTCTTGATGTTTCACCATTAAAACTTGAGCCTTTTTTTCAAGACTGTTAATCCCTTCTTTCTTCCTCTCAACTTCTTCTTTCAATGTTTCAGATTTTTTCTTTTCTTCTTCTTTTTCTGCAGCTTCCTTCAGCTCTCTTTCTTTAGCCTTTTTCTGTTCTTCTAAATATGCAAAATATGAATTACCAGCACTATAGGTTAAGCTTAAAAGTTTTTTTGTGATTGGTACTTCTGAAACATTTTTAAATTTTTGTATACCATCTTTTATATTAAGCCTAGCATTTAACATTTTCTCAGACATTGATGCTTTCTCTTGAGTAAGTACCCTGGAAGATATAGAAAAACATCTCTCTACATCACTATTGCCGTGAGACAAAGACAGACAAGCTTTAACAAAAAGTCTTAAAGTAGGGTATTTAACTTTTCCTGTTGAATCTTTTGCAAAGATAATATCTCTCCAAAAATGATCTATTCGTAGTTTATTTGTCCCAAGATTGGCAGATAATAGTTGAGACTGCAAAATTAGCCATTCATCTCTGATTTGTAGATCGTCAATACCAAGAAAGGTAAGAGACTTTGCGATTTGACAAGCGTAATTCAGGCTTTTTGGTTGGGCAATTTCTTCTGGTTGAAAACATTTAAAATAAAATAAAAATTTTCCAGAATCCATACAAGTTTTCTTGATTAAATAATTGAAAGCAGCACGATAGTGTTTCTGCATATTATGTCTGAAATTCATTTTTTCATTATCTTTAAAACGCATGCTAAGATCTTTAATTTGTTTGCTACAGTATATATCTTTGATGGGTAATAGCTGGTTATCTGAAATAACTTTATGAATATCAATTTCATTTGTTTTACAAATGCGACCAGCAATTTTTTTTAATAGTTCACTAATTTCACTATATAAAATGTGAATTAATGGTTCTAATTTCTGAAAAGTCTTCAAAAACGGTTCAAATAAGACAGCACTTTCAGTTAAAAACACAAGTTCAACCTTAATGTCAACATATTTTAGAGATTCAGATATGTGCTTATATTTTGGACACTTCATTAGTGACTGGTTCTTTAAAGGAATAAATTTGAAGAAGTATTCTTCAACGGCTAGCCATTGAGAAAGTAGCCTTTCTGCTGCAGGTCCAAGGGTAAGCCACCTTGTTGAAGAGTGTTTAATAAAGCGATTCTTTTCTAAGCACAATTTTTGTTGGATTGAAGAAAAATCCTCCCATCGTGCTGGATACTTTTTAAAAAAACTATAAATATCAACAATTAATTCTTTACCAACTTCCCCAAATTCCTCAATACCTTTCAAAAACGCATTATGTATTACGTGCAAATTGCACGTACCAATATCGATAAGTCCTTTATTTCTTTCTTCGATTAAATTTTGGTTCATCATTTTCCAAACTTTTGCATTTACATTTGGACCGTCAGATCCCAACATCAGTAACTTATTCAGTGAAAGTCCAGATTCACGTAAAGCATTCTCTATTTGTTTTTTAATATCATTGGCTGTGGCATGTCCAATAAAAACAGTTTTTAGATGACGACATACAATTTCTTGATAGTCTTCCGACCAAAACCTCAAAGCAAACTGTAACTCTTTGTGATTTGAATTATTGGTAGTTTCATCATACAGTAACGAATATGGTGATGTCTTCACATCAGCAATTAAATTGTCATGGAAGTAAGGGCCGAGAGCTTCTGTTATTAGGTAACTTAGTTTAGTTTTACCTAAACAAAATTGTTCAGGCACAGCATCCGGAAACATGGCAGAGAAAATTTCTTTCAAATCATCACAAGCAAATGGAGAAAAATTACTTTGCACTGACTTCAGCGCCCATATGATTTCTGCTCTCGCAGAGGACTCTCGTCTGCTGAATAAACTTAATTGTTTCAAGCTATTTGGTGGAGTGCTAGGTGTTGATAACGATGGGGTGCCAGCTGATAAAGTAGTGATATGCGTTGATAAAGATGTTGTGCTTAATCCTGAAGATGACAAGCCAGATCCTGTTGTAGATGGTACTGATTTATGAGGTACTACTGAGGTGCAAATGGAATTTCCGGACTCTTTGGGCTGCAATACCAATTGTTGTACACAAAGCTTTACTGAAGCATTTTTAATGTGCATTTCAGTATTTGTATGCTGAGTCAGTGCAGAAAAACCTTTTTTTCCACACAAGATGTTTTTGCTACAAATGAAGCAGAACAATTCTGTTTCAGTCTTTTTTCTGCACCAAGAGGATATTATGTGTTTCAAATTATCTCTTTTCTTGAACCACTCAGATTTAACGGAGTATTGTTTAGCCATGATGACAGCTACCTGTAAAGAATGGAATATATAAGTAAACTTCGGTTTCAAATAGCTTTACATTTTGAAAACTATGCCAGTTTAAGTAAATTAACCCCAACAGTCAGTCTGTTAAAAGTTTAAACCAGTAAAAAAAAATTTTTTGATGAACTAAAATCATTTACACAGGACCGTTTTTATGTTTACGCGGGCACCAGTCGTTTTATTATTTTGGGGCATTTTATAAGTAAAACTAAAGAAAAAAAATTAATTTTGAATAATTTATGAAAATTATTTCATTATAAGAATAAAAAACACATAAATTAGTTATAAAAGGGAATTATAAAATAGGAAGTCTTTAAAAAAAATAGGAGCGTTGAAAAATAAATAAAAAACCTACTTTAAAGTAACTTAATAAATTTTCAAGGTGAATATTTAAATCCATAACAAATATAAATTTAAACAGCAATTAAAAATAAAATTGTTCATAAGATCAAAATTTCTCTAAGTAAGACAGATACTTTACTTTCTACTCTTTTCATCAAGGCTTTAACAATATAATTATAAAAAATTGAGTAGAAAAAATTTACCAAAAAGTTTGTCCGAATTTCGCATTTTATAAATAAAATATTCCGATATTAAAAACAATTATTTTATAAAATTTAAAAATACATCAATTTTATTTAATGTTCAGTCAGTTATCCAATTTTGAAATTAATATTAATTAACGATACAATTATTATTAATCCTGAGGCAGGATTTCTTCTGACTTTCTGCAAGGTACTTCTAATAACAGATGTACAAGTTACTAATTTAAAGAACCGTAATTTCACGGAGATATGCCGCGGCTTTATTGATTTAAAGCTTGAAATCTTAGTAGGAATGCGTATCGAATGGGGCAGACAATATAGTATTACTTTTTTCCCTTAAAAAATTTTGCTCCACAGAAGCCCCTAATATCTCACAATGAAATTTCATCATCATTTTTTACCACCTGTTATTTTTTCATGCTTAATGATACTCCAAACAAAAGTCAACGCACCTAGAACTTTCCCACCCCCATCCTTTCTTAGAATAAATAAATCACTATTCATAAGAGAGGGAGCTTTCGTTTTTGCCTATGAATAGCTGTAGAGTGAAGGGGTGAGAGTGGAGTGGAGAAACATAAATCAGGGTGGGGCCAGTGTTGACGTCAGCTGTAAAATAGACACTTCTCCCTCCCCTCATTTTCCCCAGGAAATATGTCTCTTCACTCCTCTTTTTTTTAAATGAATTCTTGCTGATAAGTTTCGGATGACCTTGAATCTTATTGAAATAACGATGTTCAAGAAGAATTTCTAACTTAAAACTGATGGTCAGTGAAGTGAGAAAAAAAAATGAGTGAGAATTTTACATGTGGATAAAAGAAAGACGATCCTAGTTAAGGAGTCAGCAGTCAAAGAAAAAAAAAAAAAAGAGTTGTGAATTTGATTATCTTCTTCAGTTTATTTTTTTTAATCTTGAATCTTTTAACTCTGATCTTCTGTTGTGCTTTTTTTGTTTTAATAATATTTTTCTTTCATAAATATTTATGTTCAGTTCATGCTATTTTCGTTTCTTCTTCTTTTTTTTTTTTTTTTTTTTTTTTGTTCTGAAGAATAAAAAATGTCTCAAACATTTTTGCAAAATTTTGCAGAAAACCAACTTTTTTTCTCCTTAATTCTTTATTTTTCATTACTAAGAAATGAAAATACAAAAATCGCGAGCATTTATTTCCCCTCTTAAGTGCGAGAAAGACATCCTTTGCAAATAATTCTGGATGAGTAGAAAATAAATCTTTCAAAATTTTTTCTGGAAAAAAGAAAACAAATAACTAAAATATTTTACTCCGTTAGTCTTTATTCTCAAATGAGAAGACAAAAATCAGGGGCATTTCTTTCCGATCGGGAATAAGGCTTCTTTGGAATATAATTCTGATGAGAAAAGGGGAAAAAATTTTCAGTTAAGAACAGTTCTGCAAAAAAAAAAAATTCCTACTTCATAAAGAAAAAATCTTTCTGCAAAAACTCTAACGTTTTGTGACCATATTGCAGTGATTCTGGCTCAAGATTATTAATATTAATCTAGAGTTTAACTAGGATTTCAACATTTTGCTGAAACAATCGGAATCAGAAGGAAAAAAGCGCGAATCAGGTTGTGCTATTTTTCTTCTCCACTCCAGTTTAAACATGAATTTGTAAAGCAAACACATAAGATGAATTCGACAAAACGAATATAACCACGCATCCTTTTTCCATTACAAATAGCTCTAGCTATTAACTACACATCTTGTGTAACTAAAGACAATTTTTTTTTTTAATTTTGCTACTTTGTTTGAATTAAAAAAAGAAAAAAACGCGTAAATAAAAATCATACTTAGAAAAATATACTTAATTCTAAACTATACCGTTTTAATTATATATCAAATTAAAAAAAGTAAACATTAAATATAAAATGAATAAAATAGAGTTTATACTTACAAACTTTAAAAATGCTGAAGTATACGATGAGAACTCTGGTTGAGGTTGATGAGATCCTATGAGATATTACATTTTCTTTCTGTAGTAGGAGGAGCATTCACGTAGACCGAATTTCGATTCCATTTGTCTGATTGGTTAAACATTTCTGTTTTGCTTATGACATCAAACAGTGAGGAAGAATGAAGTATGGGTAAAACGAAAGCGCGCAAAAAAAGTGGGAGGATGGGGGGACTCATGAAGCTATTTTTCGTTTTAGTCGCCAATTAGCTTAAAAAAGTCGCCGATTTTACGCAACTGATTTAAAAATAGTCGTTTTTACTCATATTTTTACAAAAATAGTCGCCATAGTTGCTATTGCTTTAAAATAGTCGCTTTAGTCGCCTTTTTAGTCGCCAATGGCAGCCCTGCAATAATTGCCAAAAAGGCAATCTGAAAACCACAGGAATTTACAAAGACATAGGCACGAATGAAGAATGTTAAAAAGAAATTACCAGAATATGTGTTTCAAAATATCTGTGTTAGAAGAGCTTTGAATAAGTAAAATTGAAAATCCACATAGGTTTTTAAAGGATTCTTTGAGCAATTTTTCAATTCAATTTTATTTTGGGGGGCAAATGACGGTGATTATAAGGGGGGAAACAAATATATTTGCACACATTTACTATTTAGTTAGAAATTGGAATTTGTTATCACTGCTAAAGGACATCATATTGTTTTTCAGCAATTAAAATCAGCCTTATTACATCATATTTAATTATGAATTTGGCAAGATAATAATGCAATTTTCACACAAAGCTCATCATTTTGAAATTTCCCATTAAAAATTATTAGATCTCAGGGACTCTGAAGTTTAAACAAGTTACAAGTTTTTGTAAATAAAAAAAATTTAAAAAAAACTTAAATAGCACCTTAATGAATACTCTGCATTATAAAAACCAAGTTGTTCAATATAATACAGAAGATATCTTCTTTTCTTAGCTTGCTTCATTTTGGGTGTAAAAAATTTTTAAACAATTAATTGGTTTGTATGCAAGATCAAAATAAATGGCAACACATACCACATTAGTTCTGTTAATGGGATAAAAAGTAATTGCCTCTATAAAATCCAATAACATATTAAAATAATTATCTGCAAAATTAGGATATCTTATGTCAAAAAGCTAAGAAAAATAACTAACAAATGTTTGAGATGCAAGTTCCAAAACTGATTTGTTTAGGCAAAATTTTTCAAACTTAATAAAGACAAATCAGATTTGAGAAACATCATTCATAACCAATTTAAATTAAGACTGTCACAGTTGGGGTTTAAAACATTATTCAGGGCAAATACAATCAATGAATGTACATTTGGCAAGCATTTTCAAAATTTTCTATGAAAGTCTATGGAAACCTGAAGAACAAGCTGGTTAGTCACTTTTCAAAGATGGTTTGCTTAGAGTTGTTTAAATTGAACTTCAAAACACATGTTCTTTAATAATGACTCTTAGATAAAATTCACCCTCATTATTCTCAATAAATAATGCTGACTTAATGTGAGGTAGGTCGATAAATGTTGCCTGATCCTTCTAATTGGTCTCATTACTCACCATTTTAATTTTAATGTCACCTAGATCAATTTCTACCTGTAAAATAATTTTTTTAAATGATGGAGATACAATGAACAAATTATTTCTTTGCATCCAAGACCTTAAGATTTTTTGTTATTGAAATATTACTTTTAAAAAGTAACAATTAAAAAGAAAAAAAAACTCCAAAACTAAAAATGACCTACTTTGTTTTTGTAAGAAAAACTAAACTTATTAGCATAGGATATAAATTGAAAAAGGAAAAGCAACAACACACTTATTTTGATACCACATTCAGAAACTTAATCCTGCTAAAAAAAATAAATTTTCTTAAAAAAAATCGCTTTTAGAAACTTACTTTCCATTATTATTTCGTTTAGTGAATATTCTAAGGAGGAACTCTCCTTCTTCATTTGGGTCAAACGTTGTAGGCACAACAACATAGCGGCCAGGTTTCAAGAGACATCGCTGAAATACATTTCTAGACATGGCATATTCTGATCCACCGGCTTTTTCTTTAATAGAATGTAAACGGTAGCGACGATTAGCTTCAACCTTAAAATAAGAAAGCATTTGAACTCCTCTAAGATAAAAGAAATGCCCCAATACAAAGAAAAAAAAACTATTTACTATTTATTCTTAAACTTTTAAATAATTTAAACATGAATCTAAATTTGCCTAGACAATAATTTGTTATTCTAAAATAATTTTATACACAAACACACAAGTGATAAGTCAAAATATTTATTGCAGAAAATAAATTGAAAATCAATATCTGCATCTATGATCAACCCAAAACTCCAACTCTTTTGGGTAAAAAAAAATTTTTTTTCAGTGGAAAAATACCCTTTTTTAAGGTAAACCAAATTCTGAAACTTGAAACTGAATGTATGTTTGTTTTACTTATGAAACCTATAAAATAATGCAATGTTGAGCATAAACAAAATATTAATGAGGATAACATTATAAAAATAAATTAAGTTAGTTCAAGTTGCTTCTTTATAAATTTATAAAAATGAAAATACACATTTAAACAATGTAATCAAAGCTGTAAAATATTTGTAAAACTTAAAAGAACATAAATTATTTTTAACGAAATTTCATCTCCTTTACTGGAAAAAACAAATCACAAAGTACCAGTTAAGATATCTATTTAACAATACATTTAAGAAATATTTTAATGAATAGTAATAAAGAAATAGATTTAATAACAAAAAGGCTTAATGATATATTTTTTAGAAAATTAATATTTTTGTTCTGATATAATTCTTTATGAATGAAATAATATTTACAATCAAAGAAAATCGGGATATCTTAAAATCACAATGAAAAATTAACTTAATTGTTCATATCTTTGATCAAGTTCTGCTATTTGGTTCTTTACCTTCTTGTTGGATTTCCATTTTCTTCATACTAAGTTATTTTTTATTCTCCATAGTCTTCTTACATTTAGATGCCAGCTCTTCATATTCTTTCTCAATAAGTTTTTTTTTTTCACTTTTAGCTTTTCATGATATTGACTGTAACTATCATTTGTTTTGTTACCTCTACCTATTTGTTTTGTTCTCTCTTAAATAAAATCTCAGCATTACTAACAGCATCATAAAACAGTTCATGAAATGGCTACTGACTCTTCATGTAAGTTTATAAATCACAATAGCCTTTGAATAGCTGCACTTGCATGCGACATAATCAAAGTAATTTTAATAGATAAACGTTGATAGTATGTGTCTCATTAACCAATGGAGAATAGACCACATCTAATCAGTCACTCTTATGTTGGAATACTAGTATTCGTTTTTTAACAGGAAGAAAATTAATTAACTAACTAAATTTTGATTTCAAATTGTCATCAGTGATTGATACAAAAACAATAACATCTTACGACAAATAAAAATTGTAAAATTAACGTCTCACAACAGAATGACAGCGTAAAATTACCACAAATTAAAAGGTTTTATAACTCTTTAGATGAATTTAAAGCCTTATGCAGTTTTACTAATTTTTATATCATTTTACATTGCATGAAAAAAATTTTGTGCAACAAAAAAAATTTTTTTTTTTAAATTAGCGCAGTTAAATTCACCTTCATAACATGAAAACCCATAACCAAGTGATTGATGCCTTTGCTCCGAAGGGCTCTTCTATCTCTTTGCATTAAGAAAATCATAACAGTGTCATCCTCAGCTTCAACATCAAATCGAAACTGTGAATACAAGAAATATTATTACAAAAAGTGTTGAAATAACACATTTATTTTATTTAACTTCTAAATGTTAAGTTTGGAATACAACCTGGTAACTCAAAAAACCATTTTTCGTAGTTAGTAAATATAAAAATTTTGCTAGGCAAAAGAAACTTTGTATAAATTGACATAACTACCAAACCTATTAAAGGGTATCTTTATTGCCTTTTTTGAAGTACTATTATTCTTAGATAACACTATTTATTTAAAATTGAACTTAAGACAAAGTTTTTTTTTCCACCCATAGATATTTTATTGTACTGAAAATAACTAATGAAGTTTTAACTTTCAATTTTCAGTTAGTTTTGAAGTAATAACAATTAGTTTAAGTCTTTGACATTTTATGAAATATATTAGTAAATATCATGATACCTAAAGAATAGTATTCCCATTATTTTATTCAAGTTTTTGTTTATCTAACAATGCACAAACTTTGTGCATTGTTAGATTGTGCACGCCTTTAAAAGTTATTTTTTGCATAGAATTATAATTATACAATTTTGCAATTTTCTCTCTGAAACTTAAAAGTTGTATTTTTATAAAATTCACCATTCTAACACACATAAGGTTCAAATTATGCCAAATAAGGTTCAAATTATGTAGGTTCAAATTATGCTAAAAATATTCCAACCTTTAATTTCAAACTATTTCAATTATGTTTATAAATCAAATGCTTAATTAGAAACAATGAAGGCATAAATAATTATTAATTAACAATTCATAATTCAACAAGTAAGGGAAATGATCAATGAAAAACTAGGAAAATTTTTCTATCCCAGAAAAAAAGTTAAAACTGAACACTTTAAAAAAAAAATCTGTGAAAATATAGGTGACATTTTAAAGAAATAAAATAGATGTCAAATTTCATTTTTTCCTACAGAAAAATACAAGACAGCTGTAGCCAAAATATCACAACCCTATTAACTAAATATCATTCAAAGAACAAACCAATTCTAAGTTGTATAAGTATTGAAAAAATTTATTCAGAATATTTAAATAATCTATACTTGATATAAAAACTTATGGTACATTTATTATGATTCATACTTGATATAACCAAATATGTAATCATGATGCTAATAGTGGAGAATATCTTATTTTATTCATAACAATTAAGTAACTTATATTCACTTTATTAATAAATGTTAACAAGAAGAATTTAAAATAAAAAGTTTGAAAATGCATTAATTTTTACAGAATACAAATTAAGGTAAAGAGAATTACACAAATAAATAAGACTCTCTTTTCAATAGGTATTTTAGATTTAAGATTTAGTAGTGACTAAAACAAATTAATTTAATGATTTCTATTATCATATGAAATATAACATACAGCTACACTACAAAAACATTTACCCTGTGCATGAACCTGTGTCCACGAGAATGTAAAAAATTAGGAATTTATTTATGGACAAATCAGAATTAAAGAATGATTGAAATAATATACTATACCTGGGGGTTTTGCAGAAAAGTATCACGATGATTATAGCATCCACCTGCTCTATCAGTTTCAGAGGTTTTAGGTCCAGTAGTCCATTTTCCAGAAAAAAATGATTCACTCCATGTTTTATTGAAACTGAACCAAGAGGTATTTACAAGACGGCAAATTGACATGTCAGTGAAATATTTGCAAAAATCGTCAAAGGTCATCCTAAAAAATAAAAATATGCTTTAATGAAATTATGATATATGTTTTAATGAAATTATGAATGAAGTAAAGCTTTTTAAAAATACAAATATGGCATAAAAGCTACGCTTCTTAGCAAAAAGTAATTTTATTAAGTAGATTTGTTTCGATCATGTATCTGAAAAATTATTAGAAAAGAACTCTATTAAAAATACAATCAAGAATATGATTATTCATAATGTATTTTAAAAATAGTCTTTTTAAATGAACACTTATGCAAAATTTACTCAAAATATCAAGAGATGAAAAAAAAACCATCTAATTTTAAGATTATTAAGAAAAAATATAATCCTAATGAAAGTGTTTTTCATTAGTATTGTTAGGCTTAGTGCAAAAAGTGATAAATCAGAGATTAAATTATGTAGTATCATGTAGAGTTATTTTAAAAGAATTTCGTAATTTTACTTACCAAAACTCACCATCTTCATCAAAAGTCAAGCCAATTCTTTCTCTTTCACTTGCCGATATTTTTTGCCACTCTTCAGATCTAATAAAATAAAAATTCATACTTAAATTGTAATGAAAATACACAGTTTCTGTGGGAAAAAAGATTTTATTGTTAGAATCTATAAATATATGATTTAGCTTAGTGGTCCAAAACATAAATCATAAATTATTCAGATATTTGTAGGCATTTAGTAAACATTCAGAAATTAATAATATTGTCATTGAATAATCTTTGCGCTGGTTCGAATTGTAATATATTATATCTCATTAAAGTTCAGACACAACTCTAGGACTGTAACTTCTCTTTTATTTTGCACTATCAAGAATTATAACTCACAGAACTCGAGATTCGAGAGATAGACAACAACAAACAAAGCACACACTCAAAAAAAAAAAACAACAAAACAATTAGCGAGAGAGAACGTTTGGCGGGGGGCCACACAATTGGCGAGATATATTCAAAACATCGCCACACGCATACATTCTCCCCGCCATGAAATCCCTCACAAAAGGGTTTCATGAAAAATTAACACTAAAAGAAAACATTTGTTTAAAGATCATAAACTAACATGAAAAATATTCACTAAAACAATAATCTCGACACTTACAAAAATTTACATTGTTTGTCTAAATATTGACATGCACCAATTTACAAGTTAATCTCTCAATTAGGTTTAGGCAGAATGCACACTCTAGAAATAGCTCTTTTATAAATGCCAGATTGGGTTTTCACTCTTACTACCCTAACCAGATTATCGTCACCTTTATACAATTCAATAATTCGACCTAATGGCCATTTATAAGTGGGCATGTTGTCTTCAATCAGAACAACAAGGTCCCCGACCTTAACATTATCTTTTTGGAAATACCATTTATTTCTTTGTTGTAACCCACTTAAGTAACTACGGCTCCACTTTTTCCACAACAATTGAATTACCTGTGTAACTCTTTGCCATTTTTTCAGGCAATTTTCATTTAGACCAATTAAACTTGGTTCAACAATAGTACTCATAGACCTGCCGATAATAAAGTGTGCTGGAGTTAAAACATTGAAGTCATCTGCATCATTGGACAAGGGACAAAGAGGTCTAGAGTTTAAAACACCCTCAATTTGTACACTGACAGTTAAAAATTCTTCATATGTTAAATTTAAACCACCTACAACTCTTTTGAAATGATATTTGAAAGACTTGACTGCCGCTTCCCACAAACCCCCAAAAGAGGGTGCTCGTGGAGGGATAAATTTCCATTCAATTCCCTCGGAAGACAAGTAACCAGAAAACTGGCTATCTTGTCTAAACACCACGTTCATTAACCTTTTAATCTCAGTATCTGCACCGACAAAATTTTTTGCATTGTCCGAGTAAATTTTTGCGGACTTGCCCCTTCTGGCAAAAAATCGTTTTAAAGTAGCTATAAGGGCTGCGGACGTCAAGTCTGTTACGATTTCAATATGAACACATTTGGTTGAAAAACATACAAAAATACAAACATAGATTTTTTGCAGAGTGCCTTTTCTTTGATTTGGGTACTTAATCATGAATGGGCCACAAAAATCTACCCCAGAGCAATTAAAAGGGTAGTCCTGCACGACTCTATCTCGTGGCAGGTTGCCCATCAATTGGGAGGTTACAATTGGTTTGGCTCTAAAACAAACAAGGCACTCATGTACTATTTTTCTGCATAAGGAACGACCACTTAATGGCCAAAATTTTTGTCTAATCTCATGTAACAATGCCTGTGGACCGGCATGCAAGAACTTTTTATGAAAATACTCAATAATTAATTTTGTCGCCTTATGATTAGAAGGCAGCAGGATAGGAAATTTTGAGTTAAAATTTAAATCACTATTTGAAAGCCTACCTCCAACTCGTAAAACACCGTTTTCATCTAAGAAAGGATGGAGAGTTTTTATTTTGCTGTTCTTTGATACCATACCTGTCCCTTGAAGGTCCTTGATTTCTTTCTGAAAGTTAACACCTTGAATAAATCTTATGAGGTATGTTTCAGATCTTTGAAACTCCTCTGAGTCAATTGGGCCACTCTTTTTCTGGGAGGTTCGACAATTTCGAACGAATCTGCAAACAAAACTTAATACACGTATTAACTTAAGATATTTGCTACAAAACTTTAGTAAATCATCAATAAAAGAGTTAACTGTTATGGTAAAGCAATCCAAAACTTTAGAGTCAATTTTAAGTTCACTATTAAAGTTATCAAAGTTATCTCGTTGAATTGGAGGAGCAATCAACCTTGAAGGGTACTCATCATCCTTCAAGAACGGTGGACCTTCGAACCACAAGGAGTTATGCGAGAGCTTGTCTGGGTCAAGTCCTCTGGACACCAAGTCTGCTGGATTCTGGTTCGTGGGAATATGTCTCCACTGATGCGGTGACGTCAAGTCCTGGATTGTTGAGACCCTGTTGGCCACAAACGTCTTGAGTTGTGACGGTTCTTTCAGAATCCACGAAAGAACAATCATAGAATCGGACCAAAAAAACACGTTAGAGTTAAGCAAATTTAGAGTTTTCTGAACTCTTCTCATTAGTTTCGCCAAAAGTAAAGCAGCGGACAGTTCTAACCTGGGAATTGTGACGGCCTTTACCGGAGCACACCTGGACTTGCTGGAGACCAGCCGAATCAATGTGTCTGAGGCGGAATTCTTAGTTTTGACATAAACGACTGCTCCATAGCATTTAGCACTCGCGTCTGCAAAGCCATGCAGTTGAATGCAGACAGCCTCTGGAAGGAAGATGGGTCTCGGAATCTCCACTGTTAAAGTCCTTAAAGACGTAAGGAATCTGTTCCAATCTCGGGCTTCCTTCTCAGGTAACAAGTCTCCCCAATCAATTTTCAGAAGCCACAAACTCTGCATAAAAATTTTTGCCTTAGCTATCACGGGGCCGACTAATCCGAGGGGATCAAAGATTCTTGCGATCGTAGACAACACTTGACGTTTTGTGTAAGCACTATCTTGAGGGTCAGTTTTGAACACGAACTTATCTTGAGTGCAGTTCCACAGAACACCTAACGTCTTGATCTCTTCTCTGTCAGAGAAGGAATAGTCCTTATCGGAGCCCGCCTGCAACGATGGGCAGTTGCTACAAAATTTGTGTAGCTGCATTCCAGCAGCTTGAAGCGCGCATGTCAGTTCATGTTTCAAGTCTTGTACTTCACTCCATGTCTCAGCCCCAGCTAACACGTCGTCCATATAGAAATTATTCCGTATAACCGGCTCAGCTAAAGGAAAGTTAGGGCCTTCATCATCCGCGATTTGTTGAAGAGTCCTCATTGCGAGAAACGGAGCACTTACTGTGCCATACGTGACGGTATTTAACTCATAGAGTTTGATCGGCGCGTTTGCACTCTCTTTCCATAAAATGCGCTGCAATTTTCTCTGACTTTTATCTATTTCGATCATGCGGTACATTTTTTGGATATCCGCTGTGAATGCGTATCTATACTTCCTAAAGTTCAGCATGTGATCATATAGATCTCTTTGTATTACACCTCCATTTAACTGAATTGAATTCAATGAGTTACCCTTATTTGTTTCAGTAGACGCGTTAAAAACCACCCTTAATTTTGTGGAAGTTTTTTCTGGTCTATACACCCCATGGTGTGGCATGAAATATGTAACTTCGGGTTCGCCCCCCTCTATCACCTCACTCATATGACCCAATTTTTCATACTCATTAATAAAGCCTTTGTACAGACTTAAATACTCGGGAGCTTTTACCAATCTGTTCCACAAAGAGTCTAATCTCTTAAGCGCAATTGCCTTAGAATCTCCTAAAACACTCGGATCCTCTTTAAAGGGCATTTGGACTATGTATCTACCATCCTCCTTTCTCGCATGCGTATTCTGAAAATGATTCTCACATATTTCGTTTTCTTTACTTTTAAAATTATTTACTTCGGGCTCAACCTCCTCGATTTCCCAAAATTTGTGTAAAGTTGCCTTTAAATTATCTTCTCGAACTAACCCGCAATGTAATTTGGTCTCATTGTTAATTTTTATTCTTCCCGAGGTAATATAACCGAACACACTATTTTGTAGAATTAATTCCGAGTTTGGAGGATATATTTGCCCTGGTCTTAAAACTCGTAAAATATTGGGGCTCCCAAAAGCATATCAACCTCTCCCGGTACGTTGAAGATCGGATCCGCTAATCGTATGTGCGCCATACCCTCAATTTGAATATTCATTGGCGACAAAGGAATCCTATCGGTAATACGCTCTACAACTAAAAATTCAAGGTCGCGAATAAATGTTCCCTCTTTGTTCGCAATAGTTGCTGTTACAGATCCCTGCAATGGTAAGGTGACATTTCCTAAACAAGATACTCTTAAATTAGTTTCATTTTTGGTAAGGCCGCACGCTTCTGCGCATTTTTGGCTCACAAAATGGCTCATGGAACCATTGTCCAATAGCACTCTAACTCCCACAAAATTACTTGATTTATTTTTAATTAATGCTTGTGCAGTACTCAAAAGAACAGTCGTCGAACGATTTTCGACTTTAGCCGCGCAATTAATCACCTCTGAATTATTCTGTGTTTGAGCTACGCGTTCAGAAGAAAAAACTCTGGCATGTACATCTAAACCTCTACTGTCTGCGCCATTGCAATTGTTGTTCTGACCTTCAGCAAACCTCCTCGAACTGCTATTGTCGATTTCCCCCTCAAAACCCACAAAATCTCTCTGAAAATGGATCGAGTTATGATGTCTTTTTTGACATTCCTGACACGAGAACTTTGATCTACAATTTTTTACACTATGTTTTCCTAAACAGTTAAAACAAAGTTTATTTTGTTTAACTATCTCCAGTCTTTCTGGAACTGACTTTTTCTCATAGATCGGACATTGGTTCAAATTATGTGATTCATTTTTACACAGACTACATTTAAAATCCTTATTCCCAGTTGTTCTAATTCCCGAAAAAAATGACCTAACGTTCGTCCCTCTTTGATTAGAACGAGAGCACTTAAAGTTATTTGACACTTCACCTATAGGCTTGTTTTTTGACTGATAGAACACGTCACAATTTTGGGCCATTTCTGTTGGCAACATCCAGCCTTCCCCTATTTTTATGCTAATATGCATAGAAGTTTCACGGTCTAATGTTGAAAAAAGCTTATCCGAAATAATTAACTGTTTTAATTCCTCGAAAGTCTTGACATTTCTCATTTTTAAGTAATATTCCCAAGCTGTTGTCAGCCTTGCAGTAAATTGCGTATGGGACTCATTTGCTTGTCTAACTGCTTTTCGAAAATTGTCTAAGCACACTTGAGCAGTAGGCTCATATTGCTTCAGAACAATCGATTTTAATTTTTCGTAATCCGAAATATCATTACCCTGAACATATGTCAATATGTTATTTGCGCGTTCGCCCAACAAGATTAACAAAATTTCCGCTCGATACAATTTTGGTACGCTTTTTATTTCAAACGCTCTCTCTAAAGATGTAAAAAAGTGTCCCCAGTCTTCCGACTTAGAAGGAATCTTAACTGTTAAAACCCGAACACTTTTAACTAGAGAATCCAATGATTCTATTTTTTCGTTTTTAGATTCGTCCACATTTTTTAACGATTCTTTCCTTAGTTCCGCTAGTTTTAATTCAGCTTGAATTCGTTCTAATTTCAATGTTTCGATTTGAACAATAGAAGCCTCTTCACTTTTTCTTTCTTCAATAATTAAATTAGCGATATCCGAAACTAAGGTAGCGTCACTTTTATATTTATCACTATTTTTAATGACATTCATTAAATCAGAGACTGTAGCATTTTCGTCAAATTCCACGCCTATCTCCGAACAAATCAATTTTAAATCGCTTTTACGCGCACCCTTAAACATTTTTATTTGTTTAAAAGACACTCAATTAACACAAAATAACACAAACCCTACTTAAACTGAGGGCAAAAACAATAACTCCAAAACATCAAATGGAAAGAGAATGCAAAACGAACGTACCTCTTTTAGCTTTTTAAAACGAAACTTAGAACTTCGGTCGAAGAACACCTGCTTTCACAAGTTCGCCATATTACACACATCAATCAAATCTCCGTCTCGTAACGGATCAAATGAATAATCTTTGCGCTGGTTCGAATTGTAATATATTATATCTCATTAAAGTTCAGACACAACTCTAGGACTGTAACTTCTCTTTTATTTTGCACTATCAAGAATTATAACTCACAGAACTCGAGATTCGAGAGATAGACAACAACAAACAAAGCACACACTCAAAAAAAAAAAACAACAAAACAATTAGCGAGAGAGAACGTTTGGCGGGGGGCCACACAATTGGCGAGATATATTCAAAACATCGCCACACGCATACAGTCATTATTTTCAATGGAATTTCATAAAAATAATTAATCAAAAAAGTAAAAACATAACTATCAAATCAATTTAGAACCCTAAGTTTCATAAAATTATGAAAACGTTACATAAATTAATTATACAATATAACTCTACACACTAGCAATATTGTTTAACAAAACGCAATAAAATATAGTAATTTTTGACAATCCAACATGGCATACTCAAATGTATATCAGGCATGTCAGTCTGAAATGATATGTTTCCATATTCATCTACCTTTCCATAGGTTATATGCTTGCATATTCATGAAACAATTTTACTATATGTTTATATATTCATGAAATAATTATTCATATTCTTTTGGTAACAGTTTGTTCACTTTCTTTGTAGTACTTTCAATATTATGTAAAATTAAACTTCTAACAATGCACTAATAATATTCTGTTTTTTTATGTTCTTGCAAACAATAAAATTATCTTTAATAATGTTACGAATTTATAAATATTAGTATAACTTGGTAAATATTCTTTGTTTAGATGGCTAAATATCTCAGACAAACCCAAAATAAACAGTTTAATAAGAAAATTTGCAAGAAAATCGTGCAATTATTTAATTTAGAGAGAAAATAATGCCTAATATATTTCCAAAGGAGGGCTCAGTTTAGTGACATTTATACTGGCTTGGCACCAATCTTAAAAATTTGGTGACCATTTTTGACTAACTGATAGTTTTGGAAACTTTGAGTTTCAAACCAATAGAACCAATATTTACAGAGCTAAGCGAGAATCATCTAGAATAGTGTCGAAATTTCCAGGGTCTTGCTGCAAAGCTTGTAAAAATAGGAGTGTGTCTCGGAAGGCAGTCTGCTTGTGATTGCAGTAATGTTCAATTAGCTCATTCACCCATCTGAGGTTGTGAAGTCTGTGTTTAGCTGCATTACACTGTTATTTGAGCTGTAATTACACTGCTTAACAATTGCTAAGGGTCAGTTCCATTTTTTGAAATTATTTATAATAGACATTGATAAAAGAAATAACACTAAATATATATTTAGTAGAGACAACTTGCAATTATTATGCAAAATGGTACTGATATCGTCACTTTAAAATATAAGAAAATTAAAAAATGCTCTTCAGAAGATTTCCAAACAGCCATGAAAAAAAGGGTCTTCTTGACAAAATTAAACAGATACATATGAGTACCTCAGTAAGATATGCAATTATCTCGAACACAAATGCAAATTTTCATATGGTATTCACGTTGTCACTAAATTGGCAAGGAGTCCTTGGAGATATTGTCCCACTCCTCTTTCAAAGCAGTTTTCAGCTATTGCAAGGTTTAGAACAGTGTGTTCTTCATGAAACATGTCTACCAAGTGCAACCCAGGCATGCTCTATAGGATTTTGGTTCAGGGAGTACCAGGCTAGTGGGTACGTATATCTCCCTTTTCTTGTTGGCGATTGGCCATTGCCAATTTTTTTTTTTTTTTTTTCAAATCTAATATTGATTATGGGGGGTTGACCTTATTTTTTACTATGATATCTTTCAATAAATAGCCAACCATGGATTTCATCCCATGCTCCTAATTGTCCACTGGGAACAATTCATTCACTTTCAATTTCAAATTTGTGGCAAATGGGGGGGGGCCTTTTTGGGCATCCCAGTCCCAACCGTTGAATATCAAAAATCTTAACTATAATTCTTGATATCAAGATAATTATTTTGCTTGATCCCTTTAAAGGGGTTTTCTTTATTTTTAGATTTTAAATATGGCCATTTTTAATCTACTTATATTTACTTAATAAATCAAATTTTTCTTACATGATTTTAATCATTTCTCTGAAATAATTATTACTATATCACATCCAAATTAAGATGTATCTGCAACAACCAAAAACATGCTTAAAACTACAATGACGCTCCTGTACGAATTCACTAATTAATTTAAAACCATCACCTCCACAACAGTGACCCCAACTAATACGTTCCTTACACGAACGGAATCTTTCTCAACAATGTCATGGTTGAAGTGGAATGCATCGAAGAGGCTTCCGAGCAAGCAAATTAACTTCATTTAATCGCAGTGAAATGGTTATGGCAGAAACATGCGTACCGGTAGCTGTTTGCCTAGGAGTAACATTTCTGTTCCTTTTTGCCACTAGGGATATATATCGATCCTCTTGAGGTTTAGTGTTCCTATTACGACCACCAACATGCTTTTTGCATAATATTTACAACTTCAGCGGCCTTTTTTAATTGCAAGACTCTTTTTTAATTGCACTTTGACTTACTTCCAGTCATCCAACTGCTTGTCCATGATTGTAAGAACTCAAATGATGTCTTGACGACATTTTGCACATAATTACTGCAACACCACATTGAATTTCATAGAAACAAGTTTTAAAGCCCACTGTACTATTTTGGCCAAAAATCTAACAGCATGAATTTTCCAACGAGTGAAGAGTTTTTGTGCACTGTCTTTTATACATATAATGGCTCCTGATTAACCAAGCTTTCTGCACTTGATTTTACAGCTATTGATCGACTGCCAAAAACGCTACTTTGAATAAATCAGTTGTTCCTTAGCAATTGTCAAGCAGTGTAGATGCTATAAATAGCAATATTTTTTGCAAGTTCCTGCTAATAAAAGTTCAAAGTCTCAAGGACTGTTTTACTCATCTCCAATCCAAATGAACTCCTGTGCTTGGTACAATACATTTATTGCATAAAAATTATGAAACAGAGGTTTTAAAACAATCAAGTTAAAAATTAAATAACTGACTAAAAAAATAATTTCATTTACGAAGAAAGATTTACCTTAAACTGTACTTTAAACTTTACAAAAAATAAGTCGTTCCTAAGAAAGTTGAAAAAAAACATGCTAGAAAATAGGTGGGGACTAAAAATAATCAAAGATTGTTTTTCTATAGTTGTCAAAAGATTCAAAATATCAAGAAATCCAGCAATATTGTTCTATTTTATTAATGAGCAATTATTAATTTCTTACAAATTCTATTTATGAGCACAAATGAATAAATTTTACCCATCACTAAAAGGTCCTGTCCACTCTTTTTGTCCCCAAGGATTTCTCATTCTTATCATGTATATCTTTTCCTTTTGTGCAAAAAGGGACATCAATGATGTTTCCCCAATGTAGACTTTTTTAACAGCTGTGATGCCATAGGCATGACCTTTAACAAGACCCACTTCAGTTCTTGCCTCCATTTCTTCTTGTGAAGCAGCCTGAAATGTATCAACTATCATTGATGAAATGTAATACCTATTATAAAATGATAGGTATTCCATTTCATCGATGTAATGTGTATCCTGAATGTAATACCCATCATTGAAATACTTATCATAAATTTATTAATAAATAATGCAATTCTTATCATAAAATTTGAGACTGTGATGAGTAAAAATTTGAATACTTAAAATGATAAGATAATAAATACCCAAGATCTAGATTTTTACTAATTAACATATACTTAAAATAAAAACATCGACAATTTGTGAATTGTAAGAAAATGATTGATATAATTGAAAAAAATAACGGGGAACATAAACGCTTTAAAAAAAGGCAACATGCAGAAAAAAAAACAGTTATTAAAAGAACAAAACACGTTATGAACTCTTTAGTGGTCAAGTTTTTTAGTAAAAAGATGCAGGACTATCTTTGATATGTAGACAAAATATTTTTAGCATTGAATAAATAGAAGTTGATTTGACATGCAGAACAGCATGTAGGTTTTAAAACCCTACAGTAAATTTAGGCTTGACAGTTAAAAAGATTATAATTAAAGTTTACATACTTCTAACACAATTCCAATTTTCAGGAGTCATTAATGTTTCTATGTTAAAAATATACAAAATCTAAATGCATTATATAAAAACTTTTTTTTTCCAAAACCTAAATTGTTATCAATATATTCCACTAATGATATTTAAAACAAAAATTATACATTCTTGCAAATGCATTGTGCAACATTAATGCATAGTTTAAAAAAATTAAGTTGTTTAACAATGTGTGGACAATGTGTTCAAACTTCATGTAAATTAAAAAATTATGCTAACAAAACAATTTAAATATAATCCATTGGACAAAATTCAGTTTAGTTAGTTTTCAGAATATAAAAATAAAGTATTTCTTGCTGATCTAAACAAAATTTATCTTCAAATTTGCAACAACAAAACAGAAAAAAATAGTTAACTTACTTTAATAGTAACAATTATGTCTAAAATGAATTGGAATTTGTTTTTATTAATCCATTTTTTTTAAAGTTTTTACAGATACAAGAATAATTTTTAGAAATATTAGGAATTTTTTTTTCAATTGATAAATCAATTTTTTATAATATAAACTAAGGGTTGAAATAAAAATAATCTTTGTGACACACTATATCTTAACAAAAAATAAATAACATTTTGTAAATGAAAGTTTTGTAAAACTAACTACAAAAAAGATTCATTATATGCTTTTAAGTGAAAATTCAAAATTCTAATTTTTAAAACTTTGTAGTTAAAGTGAAAAGTACACTAAAAGAAAGGGCTATTAACAGTTAAAGCTTTTGGTTAATTTCCATAGAAATCCTTTGATTATTCAATGCTTGAAACACACTTTTAGCTCTAATCCCTGAAAAAAATAGAATTAGCAGACAAAGACTTTAAATCAACTAAATATACCTCAAGTTAATAAATGGACTCATCAAGGTTTAGCCATTTAGAACATAATGGAATCATGTGAACTCAAAACAACTAAATAAAATAAAAGTATAACATAAATTGCTTACAGATATAGCACAACTTAATAATGAATGGTTTTCAATTTCAGATCTCATTGTTCGAAAAAGTTGCACTTTCTTTTCTTCGTCTTCATAATATTTCTCTTCTTGAAGTTGAAATGTTTCAGCTATTCCCCCAGTAAAATCAATTAAAGCATCACACAAATTACCACCATCAAGAGACTCATATGATCCCGCTACCCTAAAAGGAAATCATTTATAATCATGTATATTTAAATTAATATATTAATTATAAATATTAATTTACATTTCTTATAGACAGATAGAATAAGAAATAGATTTGATCATGTAACACAATTCAACATTCTAACCATATACTAGTAAGAAATTCATGATTTCTTAGAAGATATTAGGATTCATCTGATACTCAATGGAGAAACAGAATATTTTACATGTAATTTTGTTATCTTTGTATAATAAATATATAGAAATTATAAATAAAAAGAAACATATAGCTACATATTTATACAAAAACTTCCATTAATAAATGAGCACTGACTAGATGCATTTCCAAAATATGTATTTTGCACTCATTTATTTAAAAACTATCTGATATCTGAATGAATATCAAAAAAAAAAATAATAATTAGATCAGGTGCAGTTATTACTGTTTGATTTTCAACATAAGAGTCACCATCACAAATTAATGTGAACTTTAAAAGGTGATGAATGTCATGTCATATACTATGTAGCTAGTGTTTAATTATTAACATAGAACTTCTTATTTTTATATGATATATATGATCCAGATTTAGATAGTGTTTTAGGAAATTGAAAAGAAGAAAATCAAAAACAGGAAAAATTTGCATTCAATTGTTTATTTTTTTAAACAATTTGGCAAAAAGGCATATTTTGTTCAGAAAAGTTCTCTGATTAGTTTATATAGCATGATGGCTTGATTAATTAATTCGACACATTGTTTAATAGAAGAGCTGGAAACAGCTACACTGTGATAAACATAAATAAACAAGGTTACAAAACCAAATTAAGAGCTGAGTCTAATTTTAAAAGAAAGAACAGAAAAAAGAAAAAGTAAAGATCACTAGTTTACATTAGGGACATGAAATTCCTGTTTACTAAAACAAGATAAACCTCCTGTAGATGATTATATTGAAAACACGTTGTGATGCTGATTTTAAAAATTAAATATTAGAGATTGCCTCTATCATACTGTCCTTGTGTATTTCAGGCAATAACTTTATTGTGACAAAGAATCTATATATAATAATAAAATTTTGCAATTTACAAACAAGTTGATCATTACTTAATAATGCATTACATTTTTATAAGAATTACTAAATTTTTTTGCTTTTTCATACTCTATTGTCAGTCTCTAAGCAACTGAGTACATTTCCTCAGTACCTGTACTGAGGTTCTTGTTAAGGTATATCAACAGATAAATTCTCATAACTAGAATATAGACATATAAAAAACATACTTATTGAAATTTTTCAAATTTAGTGTAATCACAAAAATGTTAATTTATCAGAATATGCAATTATGATAAATGTCAATATCATATCACTTTTATATTTTAGCTTGTAAAAGTTTGCCAACTTTTTAATTTTAAACCACATAAAAAATTTAAATATATTTTTTCTGATCTTAACTCTGTACTAAATAACTAAAACTGCAATAATAATAACTAACTTGGCATAAGCCTTCTCCAAAAGTGCACCCCAGAATTCATTTTTATCTCTTGATTTAATGTATATCAATTCTCCACCAATAGTTGGAAGCCTATCATCTATTACAACATCATACCATCCATCAAATAACCAAAATCTAAAATGGAAGATTCCAGCATAATTTTCAGGCTGTTCATCATCCCATTCTTGTTCTTCGGCATCAGGAATAACCTAATTAAAATTATGAGAAAATAAATTTGTTAAGCTATGCAAAATTATATGCAAATGGTGAATATAAAAGAAAGTTACTAAACAAATTATAGCCCAATAAAGTATATAAATACGACAGTTACCCGCAATACGTACATAAAAGCTGTGCTTCCCAACCTGTACTACATAAAGAACTTGCAAGTGAAATGTGAAAAATCTTAGACAAAATGAATCATTGAAATGGAAATATTCAGAAAACTTAACACTTATTGATATACTGAAAAGAACTATAAAATAAATGGAACTAGACATTTGGTTTAAAGTTACACAAACATTTTAGCATTAAGTACAAAAAAAGGAATGAACTACATAGTCTTTTCTTGCTAATTTATTTGTTTGAAATTATATTCACTTGCTACATATATCAAAAATATATAAGAAACCCTAAAAGTATATCATTCAATAAAAAGGCATTTAAACTTGAATAAAATTTGTATGACTGTTGTTTTATGCTTTTCCTGTCACATTGATTCTTCATTTTTTTACTTTCCTGTGTAACCTCTGATTATTTATCTTTTCTTTAATAGCTTATCAATTTTTCTTGTAATAAATGTTTAACTTATAAACACATTGTACTTTCGGATAATTTAAAAATTAATAAAATCATTCATTTATAATGCTTTAAAATTATTTGGTGGGTGGTGGGATGGAATCATTGCTTCAGAGCATTAGTTACTTGTATTAAAAGATCAAAATTTATTTTTATTTATTTAAGGTTAAAATAATACATTAAAGTATAGATCACACATATCAAGTTATATCAAGGCACGAAATCTCCAGTTGCCAATGGCGGCTGAATATTAAGAGCTGGCAGTAAGTTTTGTCTTGTTAAATGGTGTATTTTAAATCGGACTAGCATATTTTTTCCAGTTTTGAGATTTTGTGTGTAAGTGCTTTAGATTAGGATATCACAATAGCTCAAAGATAGCATACAGAAGCTCTTTAAAGACTAAGACACTTGACTTAGACTTTCTATAGATTTACCCCTCATAGAGAGTTTAAGCCTTGGGGCTTCAATTGACACATAGCATTTTAATACATTAAGAACATGAAGTATAGAAACAATTAAGTGTTAAAAGTATTGGAACATAAAATTATATTTCTAATATAATTTTTATTATTATGACTTAATCATATGTGGATGATAATGGATCCAATAAAACTTTATGACAACCTCATTTTAAGTTAATATTATAATTATTTTGCAATTAATGATTCAATTTTTCAGTTTCTACATTCTCTTATAGTTTTGATTATCAAAAAGATATTAACCTATGTTAACATTTTAAACATTGTTCATATTTTTTGTGAAAATAGTGGCAAGCAAAAAGGTTAACTCTGGCTAGTACCTTCAGAACTGAAATTTCATGCTCTGAGTTATAATATAAATTTACAGAGGAAGAAGCTCAAAATTTTTTCAATAAAACATAAACATAACAAACATTTAAAACATTAAGTGTTAAAAAGATTAAATTGACTTGCCTCAATGAAATTTCAAAATAAGAAAAAAATCAGCATTACGAAGCTCATGTTTCAGTACTAAGTAATCTACTTACAATTTTTTAAATCTTGCTTTTCCAAGTATCTTTCAGAACATAAATTAACAAGTTTCAGAAAGTGAGTGCAATATATTTCTAATAATATATTGTAAATATAGGACGTTTTTAAATTAATCTCTATTAAATCTATTAAAATTTCCCTCAAAAAAGTCTCTGTAAACAAATAATTTTCCAATTAAATACTGTGCCTAATATTCAGGGCCAACTGAATATTTGGCAAAAGGGCTGAATACCAAATAGTAACCAAATATTCATTACATCTCTACTTGAAACTTTATGAAACATTTTTTCACTTCATAGTAAATTTAGACACTATATTTAACAACATATAAACTAAACAAAGAGCTCAAAACCTTATGAAAAATTATTTTTTAAAACAAAACACACAAGCATCGTAAATTGAAATGGATTCAGATTGAGATTAAAAATAAATTTAGTTACTATAAACTATACTTCAAGTGTCTAAAAGATTAAACATCTCACCTTATACCACAATTCTTTCTCTTGAGCAAGAGATGAACAGGCTGCAACAAACCAACAGTTTCCTAAACTTCCTTGAATAACATCACAACTACATGCCCCATCAACAAATAATTTTGGATTGCTGTGAATATCCTGTAATTAATATAAAAAAAATTGTAAATATAAAAAATTATATAAAAAAATATATGAAAAATATAAATTTTTCATGTGACTTCATTTTTATACAACTTTAAATAGAGACAACCATGGTATAGAAAACAAATTTACAAGCTGTAAAAAAATCAAAGTAAAAAGTCAATTCACAACACTAAATTTCAATACCTTTGGACGTTTCCACTCAACGTGGCCCTGAACTTGACCAGCACGACTATAAAATAATGAAGAATCCTGAGCAGGAAATTCAGGATCTTCAAATAGCTGTCCTGATTCACGAGCAGTATTTCTTAAATCTTCATATATCTGATTTTTAAAAGGCTTTATGCTTGAACTGAAAAAATAAATAGTAGAATAGCCACCAGAAATAAGAAATTAAAGTACAGTGCCCCCTCTTCCAAATTGAAATATCTTGAATAACTTTTGATCTTGTGGAGGTTGATTGATGTTCAGGAGACATAACATTAGAATTTCAATATATATTCATTTCACAAACATCAAAAACATTAAACTATAAGGAATGTGTAAATAAAACAGTGTGTCACACTACAGAGACATATGTATGCGCAGATTGTGCAGGCAAATGAAGGTAAAAGTTAAAGTTTCTTTTAATAACCATTACAGTTAAGATCAAGTTGAGTTGCCACAATCTAATGATCTGATTTTTACGAACTACTCTTATTAGTTTATAGACTCAATCTTAATAGTTTGAGGGCCTAATCTTAAATATGCTAAATAACTAGAACAAACCATATTTTAAGTTAGAGAAATCAGACACAAAAACAAAAAATTTTCGAAATAAACATTTATCAACGGATATGGATTCTTAACTGTTGAAATATGGGAAGTAACTGCCATCTGGAAAATATGGTCCCAATAGTTTAGGCAGGAGAGAGGAGGAAAGTTTGGACCCCTTAATGTTAATTTCACTTTTTATGTATTTCACTACATCTCAAAAGCATTTTAAGCATATAGAAAGTGTTTTCATACAATTTTAAAATTAATTAAGTAAAAGATAATTTCATCTCAAAAAATAATTATTATTTTTTACTAATTCATTTAGTAACTGTTGAAACATTCTGAATTGTAAGGTAAAGAAATTTTTACATTATTTTAAAAAATGCAATTTATGTGAAAATAAAAAATTTCAACATCTGTCAAGTCTTGAGAATTCAAATTTTAAATGCACGATTTTTTTAAAAAACTTTATTACTTAGAAGCTATTTAACTAATATGGTCGAAATTTTATATTTTGTCATTAAAATTACAATCCGTAAAATAGTGTAAAAATTTTTATACCTCACAATTCAAAATTTTTTAGACTATTATTAAATAAATTTATAAAAATAATTATTAAAAATTACTTTTTACATGGAATATTTATGATTGAACAAATTTTAGGAAAGCAAAAATTTTTTGATTTGCTTAAAAACTTATAGCGAAATATACAAAAAAGAGACATTAAAATTAAGGGGTGAACTTTCGACTGCTCTTCTTCCTAATCTATTGCAATCATATTTTCTAGATTATGGCAATCCCCATATTTTGAGTGGAATGAGCCCTACTCAGTCGAAGAAAAATAAGTTTGCAACAGGATTTTATATCTTATTTTCTAAATAAAAAATATATCACCTGCTCTAGTTATTGAGCATATTTACAGTTAAGCCCTTGAACCCTCAAGATTGAATTTTAATTTCAAAAATTCAGTTTTTAGGACAAAAGTTTTCACTTTCATTTTGCACACTGTACTTTAAGTATAAATTCAAATTACAATATTAGAAAAAAAGAAAACTATATTTAATTGTAAATCTAATCATTAGATCAAAAGTTATTCAGGGTGTTTTTTTTTTTTTTTTGTGCACACTGTACTATGTATAAATAAACAATAAAGATTATAGAAAAACAAACTCTCACCCAGGACTTGAAAAAGATTTAAGCAGCCTTTGAAACATGGCCCCACTGGAATTAAGAATAGCTAAATCACCCATAACTCCGGTTCAAAAAATAGTTTCTGCAAAAATAAAATTATAAAAGAATTTCAGAAATTAGTTTTTTTCATTTATTGATTTAAGTTAGCTCCTTAATTGTAGAAATTTACACAATATGAAAAAAACTCACAAAAACATTAAGACTACTGAAGAATTCTATTTCATTTCAACACATACTATGAATATAGATTACATAAACATATGCAATAATACCTAGGAATGCCAAGAAAAGTTCTGGGCAAACATATCTTTTGTTTTGGGGTACAGTGCCTTGTGGAAAAACCATAATTAGTCTAACTTCACTGGTTAGTTTTATACAAGTGCATTTTTGTTACAAGATCAACTCACAACAGAGAAGAAAGTTTACCAAAATCTCAAAAAACTGGTTCAAGGTTAGAATAGCTGATAATTTGATAGAGAGTAATATGGCTTTCTCAATAAGGTTCAGGTTTTTCATCAATTATGACGACCCATTTCTACGTAGTTCTTAAAATTTAAATATTTCTAATTTTAAATAATTATTACAACACGCAAATTTCTAAGCCTGCATTTAACTAATCACTTTTTGAAAAATCTAATTTCATCACAAATTCAAATGATATTTTATTATTTGTTTTAAATTATTGCTAATGGATTTAAACAGAGTTTTTCAAATCTCAATACTTTTAATGCAACATTAATATGACTAATGAATCAGATTACTTATTGATAGGGCTGCAAGTTTGTCGCGGGAAAAATTAACGGAATTTTGGTACAAAGTATTGTACATTGTGAGATTATTCTCATGTATGCTTCGTCTTTCATCACTTAATACATTTTTATACTTAGAAAAGTATAAAAAAAAGTAAAGCTATCTTTCTGCTTCCATGCTGTTCGTAGGCACCGACAAACATCGAATTGCCAATTTTAGATAGCGTTCGGTCTTTGATCTCCAAAACTGGATCAATTTTCCTTCATCAACGCGCAATTCCTAGACTGTTGCTTTGTAAAAAGTAATTGCTGTGAAAACTCAAATATTTTACATTCTAACTACAGTTGAACCTGTTTATCTCGAACCTCTTTATCTCGAAAACCTCTTTATCTTGAAAATTCGAAAATTCCCTACATTTACAGTCTAAAATTAATGAATTTTCCATGTTCATGTCAAAATTTTTTTTAAAAAAACCTCCATTTCTCGAATTTCTAATAATGGGCTCCATTATTCAAAATGTCAAAACTTTCTTTATCAGTAGAACTCGTAGACAGAGATGAATTTCGTGAATCCATAGGAAGTAGGGACGAACATGTTGGGGGTATTTCTTGGAATTTCAATCACTGTCCCTGCACTTTCGTAACTAGAAAGGAATACAATGATTCTGGCAGTAAGTGAAAGGTTAATGAGTAGTGACCACCATAATGAGTAGTGACCACCAGGGGTTAGCTTTTCAACATAGATAAGAAAGCTAAGTATAAAAATTCATTTTCACCTCAAAATTGCAACCAATGGATCAAAGGATAATTTAGAGTTTTAAAGTGAACTATAGAAAACTGTTGGTATGCAAACTTGTAGAGATGAAAAAAGTCAGATGCTATCAGAATTACTGTTTTACCTGAAGAAATGTGTCTCTAAAAACTATACAAAATGGTTTAAAAAGCTGGTTTTAAGAATAGCTGTGGAGATGATGAATAAGAGGTTGAAGGCATCAGTAAAGAAGAAGAAAATGTTAACGCTGAAAATGCAGTGCCAGATTTGACAGAATGGACTGCAATAAAATCTGGATTTAATATTGACATTAATTTGGAAGATTTTTACAAGTAGACAACTGCCTGGCAACATACGGAACATTGACAGATGCGGAAATCAAAGATAATGTCAAAGAAATATTAGATGAAGAGGAAGAAGCTAAAGATCATATTGATGAATCAAAAGTGAATGCAAAAAGAAGTAGGAAAAGCAGTAGAATTCTTATAGCTACTCTTGAATCCCAGGAAAATGTTGGCTAAGAGGAATTTGCCATCTTTCTAACCTCAAATGAATAATCGAAACAAACAAGGTTATACGTCAAAAATCTTGGAAAAATTATTTTCAGTGTTAAATGTATGTTAAAAAACTGTTGTAAATAGATGTATGTGGTATAATTAATTTAAAGAAATGTCTATATTTTTCTACTAAAAACAATTAAAGCACTTTTAATAGAATTTCTTAGTTAAATTTACACCTGTATAGCTCGACACTGTATATAACCTGTATATCTTAGTACCTGTATAACTCGAAACCTCTTTATCTCGAATTTTTCGCCTCTCCCGTGAGATTCTAGATAAACAGGTTCGACTATACTAGTTACAAAAGCCTTATCTCCCTCTCATTTCAGAAACTGATCCCAATTTAAGAAATCACAAGAAGCCGCCCAGGAAAAATTGCCTGGATTTGTAGAAAGGCAGTAGAAATTTTATTGCCCAGTGAAATAGCCTGTGTTACAATTTTTCTGTCAAAAATTTGATTTATAACATTTTCCTTTTTTTGTGATTCCAATTTTTTTTTTACTCTTACTGACTTCAGGAAGGTAATCCTACCAGTCTATTACCCTCTCTAAGTGTAGAAAGACCACCATACATGACAAGATTGTGATTATCTCTTATCTCTCAACTATTTTCTTGTCATTGTGCTATTGATTTACTCCCCTAAATATCTAATCAATTTAACATGTTAAATTTAAGGCTTCAGGAAAGTAAAAAATTCTGTTAATTAAAAATAATAAATTAAAAATGAAGAAAAAATTCAAATTTCAAGCAATTTTCACGCAAATCAAAACATATTGAGAAATTCGCGGATTTTAGAAAAAAGAGGGCAATTTCGCGGAAATTCGCGCTGCGACAGACCTGCAAGCCTACTTATTGATAAGCCCTTTTTAAAACATCACTAAATTTGCCATAGTTTAATCGTAAAATTTGTGTGATCTTATTGATAATTTTTCTGCAGTAATTGCTAAGGACTTGTGTGATGTTATAATGGAACAATATTACAACATACAGATTTGAAGAATCTCTCCTACACATTATTGAATTGCAACTCTTTCATCGTAACTCTACGTAGATTTTGGATCACTTTGACAGCGGTTATTACTTTAAATTTCCACATCTTCTAAAGTCATTTTTTTCCTACAATACTATTTTAAAAATTCTGCATCTTGAGTTGAATTTCTGATTGATTTAGCTAAACAATATCAAATTCACATAATTAATCAAAAAAAATTTCTATATTTTGGAGGTTTTGGAATTTTCAGAAGTCCAGATTTTTCTGGTTCTGTATAGATTAATTACTTGTTTAAAAAAATTAAATCATTTCAGAATTTACTTTTTCTCCGTTTTTTTAAAAAAAAACAAGTTATTATTTAAGACAGTTAGCTCTAAAGCAATCATAAAATTAAGACAAAAAACAAATCTCTTTCAAATATTTTTATACAAATAGTAAGATAAATAAGTAAGAATATTGATTTGGCAAGTATCAGGTTAAATGTATATTACAAAGTTGTTTGTATTATAAATAAATTATTATAAATTAACAACTTATATTTGAATCCATAATTTTAGTCCTTAGAAAGTGGATGAGAAATTAATAATAGAATAATAATCACTGCTACCTGCCAACATGTGGCTTTTATAAAGTGTCAGAAAAGAGAAAAGGTCTTAATTATATCCAGGGTATCTGCTACATTTTAGATTTTCAAATTCATGACTTTCTATGACTAATTCCAAGAATTTTTCATGACTTAATGAAGTTAGTATTTTCTCCGACAAAAACAAACACTACATTTAAAAAAGTATCATAAAATGATTTATTGAAAGGATAGGTATAACAAAAACTGTTATAATCTGCATCTTCATATTTATAGATGTTAAATTTAAGAAACAGAGTAAAGAAAGAGTGGAAGCAATAAAATAACTGAAAAAAATTTAAAAGCAAATTTTTTTTTTTTCTTTTTTTCTGCAGAATTACATTTGAAAGATACTTTTCTTGTTCATCGGAATGGAAAGAAATACTCCTGATTTTTCTGTTCTCATTACGGAATAAAAAAATTCACCAATGAACCTTGCTTCAGCTATAATTTTAAATTGATAAAATAAAAATAATAAATACTAATAACAAAAATTCTGAAATCACAGAAGTTTAAAAGATAATTCGCTCTAGAAATTATGTTTTCTTTCATTTTTTAAAAGAACGTCATAATTTTTAAAGTACACAATAAAAACATTTTATATTTTAATCAAATTGACTGTGATTGGGGATTTTGTTACATATTCAGATATTTGGAGCACCATGAAATTGGGGGTAAATTCCATTTTAAAAATTAGATTTTTCGGCGACCTAAATCCATGACTTTTAATGATTTTTTTTTTTTTTTTAAATAGTTAAAATCATGATATTTCACGACAAATTTTGTTCAATACCGAAATCCATGACTTTTCATGACTTTCCAGGTACGTGGATACCCTATATATCAGATTACTTCTATTAACAGTGTTAGTATTAATAGTTTATTGCAGAATAACACACAGTTATTTTTTAAGATTTTAGAGATAGTGAGACTGTCTATTTTGAGAAGCAGTTTAGTATAATAAATTTTCAAAAAAAATTATTCAAATTTTGAATCACTTTCAAAAGTTATTTTATTACTTTGAAAAATAACTTTTTATAATAAAAAATGTATAATATTTCATACGTAAAAAAATACAGGAATCTTGTCACAATTTTTGAGAGACAGATTCTTTACGTATAAGTAAAATATTCTTCATGATATAAAAAAAAGGTTGAATTAATTTAATTTTTAGTTACTTTATTTCTATGAATAATTTCAATTTTTTTTTTTTTTTTTTGTTAACACCGTTATTACAAGAGAGTGTTTTGCAGTTGCAATTCTAAATATTTATCAGAAATAATTCAAATATTTGTGTGCAAATACAAAAATGTTTTTTTTTTCCATAAAAATAATTATGTTGTAATGTTAAATTAAGATGACAAAATACAGAGAATATTAATAAAAGTTGGAGTATTACATTGTAATTTTTTATTAACTTTTAATAAACCTGTTATAACAAAAGTAAGGCTACAAAGTCAGAAGAGATAAATTAGTAGAAGTCTGCAATTTGAATATTAAAATAACCTATCTGAAAGAAAATAATTAAATCAAATAGGGAAAAAGCCTTAATTATAATTAAATAAAAGAATGCAAATCAATTTTAATTTTGTCTAGATAAAAAATTTATTCATTAGAATAATAACATCTATAGTCAGTTACATTGAATAAAATACTGCTGGCATATTAAATTTCAGTTCAGAAAAAAAATAATATGACAAAGATTAATCATATAAAAAAAAATTGTACAAGAAAAAATTAAAGAACTTATCCAACTCTATTCCGCGATCATAATCTTGCGACCGGCCATGTTTCCCGCAGAACTCTTAGTTATTCTGACATCAGTTAATAGGAGAGAAAAGCGACTTTTTCTCTTCCCCTTTTTCCTCTGTGCAAGGATTTGGCACTGCAATTGTTCAAATCTGTGGGATGATACACTTTTGAAGTGAGGGAGAGGGAAAACAAGATGGGGCAAGTGAAAACGTGAGTGTAAAAAAATAAAATAAAATATGCAGTGCCCAAAGGAAAAAATTGTGTCCATAATTAATTTAAAATTACAAAAATTATTATTCACATTTACTTAATCAATACTCAATCATAATCAATACAATTACTTTATCAATAATACAATCATAACATTTTAGTTTTCCTTGTAACTAACATAATGTGTTTTAAAGATAAAAAAGTTTCTCTAACTTTTTATTTAAACTTATTAAATAATTATATCACTTAACTAATTTAAGAAATAATCAGATAATGAATTTGGTGATGCTTAATTTTATTTTAAGCATTTTTAGAACATTTTGTTAACATCAATTTATTTTTATAGATATTTTTACAGGAAAGCTATTATCCAAATTAGGAAAAATCAAGATTTTTAAAAAAATGCCAGATTTACTTTATTTAAATTATATTTTTTTATCAGGTTTTATTTACTATACTTTTTCTTAATATTTAGTGGCCAAAACATCAGATATAAAATGCAGAGAGTACTTAAAGTTATATAAAAACAACAATATAGCTAAAACAACTAAAATGTTTAGAAAAAAGGGTTGGTTTTCGTTTTTAAAAAAAACATTTGGATACAACCAGCCAACCCTGATCAAGCACCCTCTATATTTTGCTATAACAGACACAATAGAGAACAATACCTACTGAAGATTTAAGGAGACCAAAAAATGCTTTCTCCACTGCCCTAATAAGCCAACAATATATCTGAATTAGATAAAGGAACTGAATTATGATTTTGTAAAGGTAGTAAAATATAAGAAACAAGAAAAAAACATCCTAGAAAATGGCAAATTCGACTAGTAAAATATGTATCAACCGGCGAGGAAACCACCAAAAATGTATATTCCAAAGTTGATTCTAGTAACAAAAACCAGGTAGTTGCACTTTGCATAATCAAAACCAGATACATGAATAACCTCTTAATATTTAATAAATAACCTTAAATCACTATAGAAGTCTAATCAAAGAAGTAAAATCACATGCATTTTTAAGCTTAAGTATAATCACATATGTGATTATCCAAAAAAGAACTGATCGTAGACATACAGCTCTGAGCAGAACGTCAAAGTCAAACATCACTAGCTGTGGTCAGTAAGCAGATGAGTGAAAACTCTGATCAATCTGCAAAGGAATCGGGGAGATTTACGTATTGTGATCAGAGGCAGAATAATCGCCCAGTCTTAGTAATCCAAGATAAACTACCAAAAAACATCACAGAAAGGGACCATGTCGAAAAGTATAACTCTCAGCGATCTCCGAACAAACATCTACATGTTTTTTATTTTGTTTTTTAATTTACAAGTTTGAAATCTATGTGGCACCTTGGAGATAGTAGTTGGCACGACGGATCACGCAACGGAAATATCTCCTAGAAACCGAGGTTGAGGTTGCACGGTATTGGTCCTCCTATGACTGTTCTACTGTAAAATGCTTAACATCGCGCAGGTCGTCGGGCTACCAAGGCGGGAGAGCCATATTCTCTTCGGAGAATCAAAAATTGTGATGGCATGTCTTTGAATCATCCTTAAGGATGTTTCCCAAACCGTCACCAATAGCACATTGTGCAGCTCTAGCGCGACGCAAATAAAGTACTACTACATATGGAGTGAAAGCAGAAATCCTATTTTACGAAAATACTCAAGATGATAAAAATTATTTTAATGACATTTTAAATGCAAAATTATTAATATCGCAAGATGATCTTTCACAAATAAATATTTACCGATAGACATAAAGAATTATTGTAAGATTAACAATTCCTTAATAGGTTTTGAAATGGCCGCTATAAAGTTTCTTTGCCTCTACGTCTAAAATTCAAAGTTAAAGCACTATATAATAATCATTATAAAGATATAAAATTTCAAGATATACCGGAAATAGCAACTTACCACAGACTCCTTAATATAGTTTATTGAATTTTCTTTTAAAAAAAATCACTGTGCCGAGCTGAGCTATAAAACAGAAATCAGCAGACCTATGTGCAAATAAAAATAGTTTTGACAGACAGCTTTTGTATTCCCAGGCAGTTTGATATTGCTGTTGGAATGCTTGCTAACCTCAATTTTTTTAAAATAATTAAATGCGCCATCTATGTAGAATACTAGTTACATGCTTATTATACATTAATCTAAAATATCTATTTTCTTATGAAATATTATTGATTCAAATGAAAATATATGTTGAAATACTGGTATTTTAAAAAATATATGCAGAACATGGGAAGGATTAATTAAATGAAAAAAGGAGTCATTGTGAGCTTTATTCCAGATATATTAACCAACCAACTATCCGAAAATTTTATAAAAATTTTTCTTTAACCGTTTATGTAGTATATTTTTTAATTTTGATTTATATATCACTGCATGCGATTCGCATATGAGAATGGAAAACAATGTCACTCGTAGTTTGTCTTACATGTAGTAGTTCGTTTTAAACACTCGTATAAGAGTCAAGGGCAATCTCATCATCATCATCATAGTTGGCCAGACAGCTAAATGTGAGCCAATGTCTTCCTCTGAAGATTTCTCCATGATGACTTCCGATTTATCTTTGATCTCCAATTCTTTTCATTAATTGAGAGAAAATCAGACTCCACTGAGTCAGCCCATCTCGCCGCGGCCAACCCTTCTTTCTTTTTCCATTGGGTCTAAAAAGCAATATCTTTTTTATTCTGTTGTCATCACTCATTCGAATCACGTGAGCGATCCAATTCATTTTTATTTATTTTTATGTATTTAATAATATCAGGTTGTTTATAAATCTTGTACAGTTCAAAGTTAAATCTCTTTCTCCTATATATTGTTTTCATTTACACCACCAACTATACTCCGCAAAATCTTTCTCTCAAATATTGCAATACAATTTTCCTCCAGTTTTGTCATTGTCCAAACTTCAGAAGCGTGTGTCAAGACTGGCTGGACAAGAGTTTTGTATATTAAGAACTTTGTTTTTCGAGAAAGAAACCTAGATTTAATAAATCTTCTCAGCCCATAGAAAGCCCTATTCGCCAGATAGAGTCGGTTTTTTATTTCAGGAGTAATTCTGTTGTCAATGGTAATAATTGATCCTAAGTTAGTAAAACTCCTCATTGTTTCAAATCCATAAGAATTTATTTCAAGATAGGGGCAGGGGAGGATTAAGCGTACGCGGGGCCCTAGGCCAGTCAAATTTTTGGGGCCCTTAGATTAAATTTTTTTCTAGTATATTTTTTATTTATTCGAATATAAAGGTATTTATATATTTTTTCATTTAAGAAAGCATATTTAAAATAAAAATAAATAATATCCTGGACCTCTTATATAGTGACAATTTTAATATATAAAATTTGATTGAAAGCAGTGTTGCCAGATGCTGATAATCGTTCACCCCCAGATGGCGTTGTAAAATCCCCTAAAAATTCTAAGAAAACCCCAAAACTTTTAACTTAATGTATTAGTATTAAAAAATAGTGCAAAAGTTAAATAATGTATAGAAAACGCTGCTTTAATACTTTTTAATATTTTATTACCAACAAATTAATCTTTTTTACATTTCAATCGTTACATTATCTTTAATTTCTACTAAAATATTTAAGATATTTTTTTCAATACTTTTTGACTTGCACATTTTTTTATAAATATTTTATTATCAATGATAAAGTCTTTTTTTATATTTTAATTCTAGCATTATGCTTAAATTTTTGATAAAATATCCAACATATTTTCGTCAATACTTTCTGATTTGTATATGTTTTCGCTGTTAAACATTTTTAACATAGAAGAAGTAGGTACAAAATCCTTTACTCTTAAGCCTTTAAACTGCTTTCCGTGTTCCCAATCTTTCATGTACTTTTGTACGTACAGTGATACCTCGAGATATGAGTTTAATTCGTTCCTTAACCTTGCTCGTATGTCAATTTGCTCGTATCTCAAAGCAATTTTACCCATTGAAATTAATTGAAAGGCCATTAATCCGTTCCAACCCCAAAAATGCTACCCCCAATTGATTTTGTTACATGTTTTTGAATAAGAAAAATGTATTTATAAATGACAAATATTGTATAAAAACATAATAAAAGAAAATGTAAAGCAGAAAAAAAAACTGGTTTTATAAAGTGCACATACATATTTGTATTTGGCGGATTTTCTTCGCAAGATTTTCCCTAACGTTTATGGAGCTGCACGACGATTTTGTGTCACTCGCTTTCTCGTCCATCATCACAAAATGATTAAAATGAATTAATTTGCTCTTTTATAAAATCCTGTACCTGTTTATTCTGCTTACATAGCTTCCACCATTAAAAGCCGAGCAGGATGTTAAGACCCAATGAAAACGGGCGCAGGTTTAAAAAAAAAATGCTCTTTTCAAACATATAAATAAAAAAAAAATAAAAAAAGTAACCGGAGAGCACCTATCACTTAGCTGGAGAATGGAGCCGTCATAGAAAGAGCACCAAAGAAAAGAAAGAGAGGTTTCGTTTGCTCCGCTACAGAGATAAACACCTGTTCGAGACTGATTACTGAAACAGCATTAATAGACAATCGAAACTTTCCTTTTTCTTCCGGTTCCAAGGAATGCTTAGAAGAGATTGGATTTCATTGCTGCCTGTTCTGATTGGTACAACATACATTTGCAGGCTTGTGTGCTCAATTAAGGCTTATAAACCTTTTTCAAGAAGAAAGACAGATAGCACAACACAGAGAAGAACATCACGAATAATAATATCCAGGGTTACGGCGGAATTCGAACCCGCCACCTCCACGCTTAACAGAGCGTTTGGCGGGTGACAAAGCTCGGATTTGATTTTCGCCTACCCGAAACAGTTTCGTTTTTGACTCAGCATTTGACCGCTGTTTTTCCGCTGTTTTTAAACTTCCGTCATCAGTGACTGATAAGAGTATTTTTTCAGAATGTGGATATTAACTCTTTATTCTTCTTGAAATGAAAAAGAACTTGATCCGGTTCGAAGAGAAATAAACTTTATTTTTTATTCTCTTCCAACATGTTTTCCCCTTCATCTCTTTACTTTTACGGACATTTTTATCAACTCTAATTTTAGCCATTAGAGTTCCATTGATCAATAAAAGGGAAAATCACAGAAGTGGTCTTTTTTTCCAGATCTCAAAAGAAAGCAATAAATTTAAAAAATATTTTCTGAAGACGAAGGTTTTTGATTTTTGTTCTGAGCCTATGTCAGGAAAATCGTCAAGTGTTTTTGTTTATTTAATTTTTTTTTGGTGATAGATAAAACCTTATCAAGATTTTTTTCTAAATATTTTAAATAATTTTGATGTAATGATGAAATTTGACAATATACTGATATGGTTATTTTTATATTTTGATAATATAGAGTTTACCATAGTATTTGATCGAAATCAAAATAATGTTTTTGAAATTTAATGTTTTCATAATGCATATATATTTTTGTGACATCAGCCACACACACACGTCATAGACCGTTTATAGGGTGGACTCAATCATACATCCATTAATTCATCCTCGGATCGTTATTTGGACCTGAACCATAGAACGATCAATCTCCAATTCAGTACTCCCAGAGAAATGGGGGAATGTGTGATCCCACAGATTTAACATGCGTCAGTCACCATTCACCATAACAAGGAGTTTTCGGCTGACGGGGATCGAACTCACGATCTCTTAACAAGGGCCCAGTGCCCTACAACCATGTTATTGTATTGTAATTTTTAATTATGATTGATGACGGTACACTAGTTAACTCGCAAATGATTACGAAATCTTTTGGAATAATAATGAATTATGTATTCAGCTCAAAAACATTGTTCATGTTAGCAATCATCTTTATTAATTGTGCAATAAACTAAACTTTTGCTGTTGTTGTACTTCGAAGAACTTCAAAGAATTAACGCGGAATATTGAGAAAATTAGACTTTGATGGAGTTTTCAATTAATTATTTGTAAAGTTTCTAGTTTTTTATTTCGAATGTTATGGATGTTTTTTTTTTTTTTTTTTTTTTTTTTTGTTACAAATGATCTTGTAAAAGAGAAAGATACAGGTGAAAACTACGTCAAACCCCATCACATGTAAATTTTTATTTAAACAGAAAAGCATTCATAAGCTCAGTTTTAGAATTTAGACTAAATATTTGAAATACTAGAATTCATTATCATGCAATTTTTTGTTTCCGTTTAAAAACTATGTTTTAACTCTCAACGCAAGATGGGGCTGCCATCCCCTCTGCAGTGGATCAAATTCGTGATGGCATGTCTTCGGATCATCCTCAAGGATGTTTCCCAGATCGTCGCCAATGACCCATTTTGCGACGTAAATGAACTACAACAACAACAACATCAACGCAAGATGGTCAGATGGGCTCGGAACAACCGAGAGACTCTCGGCTTGTGTGATTTTTTTCGTCTTTTTCCCTTCTTGGCTTTTCTGTGGTTTTCCTAGCTTTGTTTCTCATCTTTTATTGTAAAAAATTTTTTTGTTGCAAAAAATTTTTTTTTTTATTTTTTTACATTCGTGCTTGGCAGGCTTTTTTAAGCACTTGAAATACGTCAACTGTTATTTCATACTGATTGAACTAGCCCGTATTTGTGTTACTTGGAGGTGAAAACAATGAAAAGTTCCCATGGTTAGCTTGAAGGCAGGGAAACTTCAACCCATGATACGTCTACCACTGAGGATATTTTTCGTTAGCACTGTGGTAGGTACGAGTCGAGTGCTGTTATATTCACTAAAAAAATACTTCAGTCAATGCAAGTCTAATTTCAAGTGCATTGAGACTACTTCGTACAGTATAAGATCAACACCTCCTAGAAAGAGTAGGCCTCAGCACGGGTTACCATAAATATCCTTTAGTAGTCCAAACGTAATGACATATTTCGTATTTTCAACCACTGCGCAGCTTAGTACCCCGAACGAAGTGACATCTTTCTTATTTTTCATCAACTGCGCAGTTAACTTCGTCATATCGGATTACTAAATTTATCCGTGCTGAGGCCTTCCTTCTTCTAGGAGGTGTTGATAATATACGGGTGAAAAGCTTCGCATTATAATTTTTGTATTAAAAATTTCTTTTTATTTCAGATAAATAAAAAATTTCTTCAAAATAAATTCCAAACTAAACAAATGAAATACATATTTTAATTTATAATAAAAAGTATTAAGAACAATAACGATTCACCAATAACTTTTAATCACATATTTCATCGAATGATAATTTATAGAGAAATAGCAATTCTGTAAGAAGTCGAAAAAATCATTCGAAACCGAAACTAATAAACAAGCCTTTTTTTTAAATTTAATTGTTCTTAAATTAAAAAAATCAATGATGCAATCGCATCAAATCGATTATTTTCTATCCTAACTCTTGAATTTAATTAAATTAACTACTTAGTTATAAAAATTTGGCGAGAAATTTAGACCACTTAAGGTTTAATGGGAAACGCTTTAAAAATTATGGATTTAGGTTTAAACAATGTTTTATGTTATTTTATTTTATAACCGTTGTTGAACAGCTGTCCCAATTTTGTGTTTTTAAGACTACTAATGTCCAACTCATAGCCTTGTAATTTTGAACCAACTTTAATTAATTAAGTAAGATTGCAGAACTATTCAGTTCAGTTTGAATTTATTATATGAGATTTTAAAATGTATATAAATATTATTGTAAAATTATGTTTGATTATTTGAAAAAGATTTTATCATATCTTAGAGGAAAATATTATTTTATAAAGGAATCTGATTTCTTTGTTGGCCCTCTAAACAATATTTTATTTTATATTTTATAACCGTCGTTGAACAGCCGACCCAACTTAATGGGTTTACGGCTACTAATGTTCAACTCCGTAGCCTTGTAATTTTGAACCCAATCCAGAAGACAAGGGAACTCCTGGATCGAGTATTGGGAGAAATTTGCCTTTGTGGAGGACTTTTTGATGGAGCTAACCCGCATTTGCGTTACATGGAGAGGAAGACCACGAGATTCTCCCACGGTTAGCCTGACGGCAAGGGGACTCTAACCTATGATCCGTCTACCACTGAGGATATTTCACGTCAGCACTGTGGTCAGTGCAAGCCGGATGCGGAATTCGTATCGACTGGGATTCGAACCCGGTTCGCCTCATTGGAAGGCGAATGCTCTATCCCCTGAGCCATCGCGGCTCTCTAAACAATGTTTGAAACGCTGAGAGATAGGGGATGATGATCAACGTCATCATATACGTCACCTCTAACCCTGTCCATTGCTCAGTCTTACCACTACAGCCCTCTGTGCTGTATTCATTCAATAAATACATATTGAGCTGTAAGCGTATGGCATTTGGCTTGTCACTCCTCTGCTTCTGTCTAATATTTTTGTTTCTGTTTTGAATCTTGAATTATTGTTTCAAATGTAATTGCTTTAATGACTGTTATTTGGGAGAAAGCCTTCGATATTTGTGAAATATCACAAACAGAACAAAAAGATGGCTTTACAGTAAGAATCAACTTTTGTACACAGATTTTTAGTATGGTTCAAAAATTTGTATTCGTACATACAGTATTATGATATGCTAAAGTATGTACGGAACACATTTCAATAAATAAACCACTAACGTTTCGAAAACTAGAAAACTTTTCCTGTTAATTGACTGTAACTATAAATGAAGTATTTATTTACTTTTTTTTTAAAACTGACATATGTGCATCTCGTAAATAATTTTCTTATTTCATTCTGGAATGTTTTGTTTACTTCAATGATGGATTATATATTATAACTAATTTTCAAACGTAAACAGATTGCTTACATTTCTGATGTTCCAAACACATTTGGTTTCGCTCTCCCAGCTGTGATTTTTGATGGTTTATAACTGCAAGGCACCCTTGATAAGATCTCAATTTAGTATGCCATTGTCTAATGTATATCAATGTAATATGTATGTTAATTTCCTTTGCCCTTGAGTTAAGTGTTCAGAAAATTAATTTATATATTCTATGAGGAAAAATTTCTTGTTTGGTAACTTGTGGGTAGGCCTGTCAACCCACCCACCTGCCCAAAACCCCCTAAATTTTAGTGATCTTTTTTAAGAAATGACAAAAAAAGGAGTTGGTTTGCCAACCTTTTTTTCGCCTGTTATTACTAGAGTCAGTTATTATTATAATTTTTAAAATTTTGAATTATGAATTATTTTATCATTTTTAAACAATACCTGCTAAAAAGTTGTGAATTTTTTTTTTAAATACGTTTGTAAAATTTTTATATTATGAAAATATATGTGATATTTTAATGAATCAAAAATATTTTTACATAGCAGAAATGGATAACTTTTTGTATTTTACATAAATATTTTAATCCCAATAATGTCACATAATATTAGTTTTATAAGAAAATTCCGTAATTTACATTAATTAATGATATCTTGGCAAAGTAAAATTATAATGAATGCCACATTTAGTAATAGTCTCTTTTGGTTCTGCTTGATTTTTTAAATGCCTTTAAACTTAAACATGCTGTTTCGGGACCCAAACTGTTTTTCAGTTGAGATGAAACAAGTCTACATGCAGAAAATCTGCATTCAATAGCTGCTGAGCTTGCTGGACAGCCAGTTAACTGCACCATAAAATGGACAAATTCCTTTGTATTCTCTACCACACTTTCATTAAATAAGGAGTGTGGATACACACTTGACCCTTTTATTCTGAAACACAAAACTAAAATTAGCCATTCAGCATTTTACTTAGAAACCCAATACTTTTCTCATATATTTAGAAAGTCTTTTTCCATTGTATTTCAGATTCAGCACATTAGCTAAAAATGTAAAGGAGTAAGCGCTTGATTACTGCTATTTTCAATAATTTTTTCATGTGGACGATTCTCATTAACTGGTTGGTTTAAGTTCTGAGTTACCTTTTGAATTAAAAGTTTTGTGTGACTGATAAGTAACAATTAAAGGTCTTCTCATTTTTTGTATGCTGATAATGGTCAAACCTAAATGCTAAAAAATGAAAAAAGAACAACTACTGGATTGAAAAGTATATTTGATGTTTTTCTGATAGGACTGTACTTTAGTTATCACCAAACTATATTTTAAAATATCTATAGGACAGAATTTAAATTAAATTAATTAATAGAAATGGAGAAGCATTTTTGGCTATATCTCTTCTAATGAAAAATGAAATGAAATGAAGTAGTATAATAATTTAATCTGTTTAAGTTTTTTAAAATAAAATTTATGTTTAAGTAATCTTCCAATATTAACACTGTGTGTTGTTACAGACTTAGTAATAAAATTATACTACTATGTAATAAAAATGTATACTAATAATATACTATACTATATATTAAGAAATAAAAAAAAATAATCATAAAAAACCCCCAATTTAACCCAAAAATACCCTCTTGGGTTGGGCTTTTTCAAAATAAACCCTGTTTTTTTTTTTTTTTTTCAGCCCTGCTTCTGGGCAATATCACACAAGAAATTAAGAAAAATAATAGAAGTGACCAACACAAAAACACCCAAACAACTTTTTGTTAAAGTTTTTTTGCTAATTCAAAAATCTCCAAGTACCTTAGGAAATGTAGTTGGCATACTAGTGCAAAATATCCCTTCCTATAAAAGATGCAAATTGATATTAAAGTGAGGAAACACATAATGTATATGCAGAGCTTATTCTAGGCAGGGTAAACAGGGCGTAGCACCCTGTTGCCCTTTTAGTCAAAAGAATCCACCCTGTTGCCCTTTTAGTCAAAAGAATCCACCCTGTTGCCCTTTTAGTCAAAAGAATTCACCCTGTTGCCCTTTTAGTCAAAAGAATTCACCCTGTTGCCCCTGAAGTAAATTAGCGCCCTGATATAATACTCTATACCCTTTTTGCCCTTTCTTTCCTCAACCCTTTGTTTTTTCCCCAAACTCTACTATAGATTTCTTAAACTTTTGTTATTTTCAACTCTTTTTATTTAGTTTGTCATTGCTGTCAATGCATAGATTTATATGGGAAAGGAAAAATAGCCATCACACCCTCTTGTTGCACTTGTCTTTGAAAGTTTGCAGTTACTTCCACTATCATTAAATCATAATTATTAATAATTTTAATTATTAAATCATACCTACAGACACTTAGAAACATACATTTATTATTTTATTAATATATGCATGCATTTTAAATAAATCACTAAGCTAATTAGCCCATTTACTCAATATATATGTTAATTTATTAATAAAAATTAGTAATTAATATGATTACTTTGCTATTTTTAGTTATTCTTTTACTAATTGACAATGTTCTTTAATGGAACGTATAAAGCCCATAGAAATTATTGCCTTTTTAGAATAATAATGCCCTTTTCTTAAACTTTTGCACCCTGCCCCTTTTTTCTGCCTAGAATGAGCTCTGGTATATGCTGGTTTTATAAGTTTACTCCTTTTTTTTGTTATGAGATAGCCAATATTGTTCTTTCTGGATGTGGCACATTTACCCTCAAACAAAGATACCATGAGGTGTAACTGTAAATAAAGATGTATCTGTGGCACAACAACTTAATCAGGTTTATCTTACCACCTGCTTGCTAGTGTAGTGTTATTTAACCTGACACAAATGATGTTCTGGAATTTTTAAATTTGTATCTTTAGGGGGGGGGGGGGTATGTTTTTAAAGTTTTCCTTGCTTTATATTTTTATAAATATTTGTGAATAAAGAAACATATCTTTTTCTTAATTTTTTTTTTCTGTATATAATTTTAGACATTGCTTAAGAAAAAAAAAACTTTTATATGAAAAGAAAATATGAGAAAAAATGCAGAATTTTTTTTATATAACTTATTTAAAAAAAGGTTTTGAATAATAAGATAATAATACAGAGAAAATTGATACAGAGTTATTCCTATCTATCTCATTGTTTATAATTTGTCGACATTTCATGATTAAGAAATATTCCACTTTATTATTAGTGTATAAGTCAACCCCATGATTTTTGTAAAAATTTGATGATTTGAAGTATACTTAAACACTGGAATATATGGTAAGTATTATTAATTTCTAATGAATTTTTATTAAGAGAAGCAGGGTAAAAAATACGGAAACCTGTTTTAGAGCTTGATTAAACAATCTCATTCTATAAACAATCATGCCTTGTTATTTTTAATCTTGATATTTTTGTTAATGTTCACTTTATTTTTCTTTCCTATTAATTTGCAACACCAAACGTCTATGTTTTTAAAAAAATTTGTTTTTAAAAATATTAAATGTATATTAAGTATGTTTAATTCTGAACATACATCTTGTATACTGAAGAAATTTTTATATTAAAAGATCTATTACTGTACAAAAAATTTGAATAAATGTTCATATGTTTTATTATAAATGAGTTTAATAATTATATTTTCAGAGTTACATTATTGATGTCAAAATATCCCATTGCAAGTGGCATGTTTCTCGAAGATATAAACAGTTTGTTGAACTTCATGAGAAGGTATGTTACATTAAGTTAATTTTTATCTATTATACTTATAAACAATTAAGAAATTTATTATTTATTTGCAATTTTTTGCTGCTTAAGTTATTTTATTTGAATATTTCTTCATAAATATTTAACTGATATTAAAATTAGTGTTGAAATATATTCAAATTATAGTATTACAATAATAATTTAAATTATTAGGGGAGTGTCGGGTACCCCCGCCCATTGTCAATTTCACATGTATAGAATATTTTTTACAGTCAATGGGCCATCGGACATTAATTGTTATGTTAAAAAAAGATTATTTTCAAAGTTTGAAGTATTTATGCAGCTGGTAACGTGGTAAACAATAGTTTTGAAAATATGTTGAATACAGTAGTCAAATTTTTTAAATTTCTATTTTTTTAAGTTAAACTATTCTTCTTTTGGTTTATTCTTTTTGCATTATTTAATTAGATGATATAACAATAGAAACATACAAAAATATTGATTGTTACTCAATATTGTGCAGAAATATAAGCAATACTCCTTTAGTGGGCGGGGCTACCCGACTTTCCCCTATAATGAATTAGTAAGTGGTTGTGAAATGTCATTGTCATTTTTCTTATTTTATACTTTTAAGTTATTATATATGTTTGATTATGTTGTAATAACTTGTATCATGTGTTGATTGTTGTTCATTTTACAACATTAGTAATATCTTTACAAAATAAAGTTAACAATTAGAACACAAACATACTTCTCAATGTGTACAGGAATAGAACATCAAACACATAAGCACACATGTAAGACATTTAAACAAAATAAAAAAGTAGAAAAACTGCAATTTACTAACCAAATTAGGACAGCAGTGTTCTTTTTAAATGTATATATATATTATTTGATGGAATATTTACTTTAATTTACAAAATGAGGATGTTATCTTACCTTATGAATCATTCTAAATTTGAAAATTGTTATTTTTTTATAAAACTTTATTTGTTTCAACAACACCATTATTGTAAATACATAGTTTTAGTTTCATTTTGAAAAAAAAAATATGATTTTTATAATTATTAAAGTTTATAAAGTTTTAAAAAGGAATAAGTGACTAAAGTAAAATAATATTAAAAAAAAAATAATGAGCTTCATTTTATGCATAAAAACATTATTTGAACATTATTGTGGCAGAATTGATTTGAAAATGGTAAGAAAAATAAGAAGAGAATGAAGGAAGATTGAAAATAAAAAGTGTTGAGTGGAGAATGAACATGAACGTTTTAACATTAAAAGAGAAGATAATCTATATAGAAATGGGAACCTTTTCACATTCATCATTTCTTTTCACTATGTGTTATATGTATATTTCACTATGTGTAATATATATTATTGTTTAAGTACTTTAAATTTTATATAAATTCTCTTTTCTTTTGATTATTTAAAAACTGAAAATAGAAGATAAGTTATATTATAATTAATTTTGTGTGTAGCTTTTTATTATAAAACTAGTTACACTGCCCACATAATAGTACATGTTAAAATCAATTGGATATTTCTTTCTGATACTACCACTTTATTTCCTGTTTTTTACTTTTATATATTTATATTTTTGTATATATTTAAAAAATTCAAATGCTTTCATTTATATACCTGTATGTATATTTTTAAATAGATGGTTAAGGAATATGGTGTTGATAAAAATTTGTTACCACCAAAAAAGATTTTTGGCAATAGATCAGAATCTTTTATAAGTGAACGGAAAAAAGCTCTAGAGCATTATCTACAGTCACTGATTCAGCTATTCACAATTCTACCTGAACCTCTTGCAATTTTCTTGGATTTTCAAAAATATGTAAGTCCCTTTTTTGAATTAAAAATTTTAAAGTTGGAAATTTATGTTCAAGCATAGTAATTAAGTACTATTAATTTTCATTATTAACAATAGCATTATATGTAATTTTATGTGCTTAGGCAATAGAAGTCTTTTACTTTTTCATCAATAAAATTGTATTTTTTTAGTTTTGCTATATTTTGTTGCTCCAAATCTACAATCGGCAATCATATTCTAAACAGTGTTCTATTGCTTCTTAATCATCTGTGAAATGTTTGATCAAATGATATATATTATTAAAAATATGAAATGTTATTTTTTTTTTAATTTTAGAACAGTTCTCATTCATTATTTATAATAAAATATATTCCTCATTTACTCAATTCAAAAATATAAATATTTGAGCAGTGTTTTTCTGAACATAAAAAATATTGGCCTTTATATAATTATTATCATACTTTTCAACTGCTACCAAATTCCCAGTTTCAGAAAATATTTTTTTTAGTGTTTATATATATACTGTAATTGCACAGAGATATGCCACCCTAGTTTATAATACCACGCTACTAAAATTTTACTAAAATGAAAAAGTTTTTCATCAAAAAAGCCGCTCCATTGAATACAGGGCACAAAATTTGAGTTTGTGATCGCTCACAGAATAAACACATATTTTTCAAATAAGTTATATACAAAATAAATGATTAAATTATTAAAAATCATTAAAATAACTATTATATATATGATAAATTTATTTATGCAATCTTACTTAAAATCAGAAATTATGTATTTCAATAATTTTTATCTTAACTTTTTCAATGTATGCAAAATTGTACCATGTACAATGGTGTAAAATTCAAATGCAACACTGGCACATTACGCTAACAAATACCATATTAAAACATTCGAATTATATGTAAACCAAGTGTTTAAGAACATAAATATGATTAAAATAAGTTATCCACATATGTTCAATTAATGAAAAAATTTAATAATAATTCAAAATAATTCAATAATTCAAAATAATTCAATAATTCAAAATAATTCAATAATTCAAAATAATTCAATAATTCAAAATAATTCAATAATTCAAAAAAATATTTATAATAATTAAATAAAGTAAAATAAATCTTGTTTTGTGCAAAATTATACAACACAAAACAATCACAAACATGTCCTGTTTCTTTTTACTAATTTTAAATTTATAAATTTTAACCTATCAAATGAAAAACAGCTAAAAACATTCAAAATAATTTTTATAAAATAGATATAAAAATAAGCAAATAATCTTGTTTTGCACAAAATTTAAGCATAAAATGATAGCAAATGCATAATTTCTTTTATAATTAATTTATAGTATCCTAGTTATAAATAAATCAAATGATTAAACAACTAAAAATTGTTAAAATAAATGCTAAATATAAATAAATAAAACAGTTTGTGCATTCCTCTTTTACCCATGTGCCCACCATGTTGCATCATTTTACTTGTTCATCTCTAAATCGATCTTCTAAGATGTTACAATATTCTCCCTTTGTGGTTATAAATTTTTTATTAGTGTTGATTTTTATATGTTTTGGAGACAAAACATTTCCCCTCCCTCCCAAAAAATAAAGTGATATGAAAAATTTAGTTTTTCAGCGCTTAAATATCAGAAATTTTTATTTATCTTAAATCAGCCTATTTCTTATGCATTCCGGATATTAAAGTTTTTACTGTAATTTTATTTTTGTTGCTTCATGTCTAAAATGATTTTTTTTCTGGAATTTAATAATTTTATTCAATTGTCTATATTGTATATTTTTAGGAAGTGAGAGCCATTACTGCCGCTCTCTCAGAGACTTTCTTCTCTACAGGTATGTAAATTGAAAAAAAAAAAAAAAAAATTCAAATGTAAAAAAACACTTTTGTATATCATGTATTTACAGTTGAACTGTAACACAACTGTTGAGAAGCAGTTTTGTATTATTGTATTTAATATAACTTAACATTGGCATAACCTTGGATAAGAGGTATTGATGATACAACACTTCCCTAAATGACCACAACTTCACCTTTCAACTTTGAGGCACTAATGATATTCAATGTATAATTAGATTGATATTTTTGTTTCATATTTTGATGGCAGTAATCTTTTAAAAATATTTTTAAATCTTTTTAAACTTAATGTTTTTTTTTTGTTTGCTTAAATGTTTTTCTGTTGCATAAGCATACATTGGACTTGTAAATGACCTGAATGCATTATTCAAGCTTGTCTAATTCAAAACAATCAGCATAAAATATATCTTAAATCTCCTAAAAAATAATTTTTTTAATATTTACTTCTAAATTATTAAAATCATATGTCATATTGTATTGTATTCATTTTTTGTGTATGTTTATTATGGTTACTTATTTTTTAAACTATGGGATATATCTTGTGCTGTCATGCGTTCCTGGATAGGATAGTCATGGGAGACGAGTCTTGGTGTTGAAACCAAGCGTCAAAGCTCCGAATGGCGGTCTTCAAGTTCACCAAGGCGAAAAATATTTCTATTTGAAAAAGTCCAAAATCAAGGTCATGTTAATCGCTTTGTTCGATTGCGATGGGATCATTCATCGTGAATTTCTTCCTCCTAACATGACTATCACTGGACAGTTCTACACAGAAGTTCTTGACCGACTTCGAAAACAAATTCGTAGATTGAGGCCTCATTTTCAGCAAAATGGGAGTTGGCTGCTGCTACATGACAATGCCGGCCCACACATTGCATTGCCGTGAAGCGATTCTTAGCCCAGCATCGTGTCGTTGAGATGCAGCATCCACCATACTCTCCAGACCTAGCACCCGCAGACTTTTTCCTGTTTACTAAGCAAAAAAAATTTGCTGAAGGGAACAAGATTTCAGGATGTTGAAGCCATCAAGAATACTGAAACTTCACTATTAAAGAGCATTCCAAACTACAATGCTTTAACTACAACCAAATTAGGAAACCTTAAAACTTCTTTCCGAAATTTGTACAGCCGAGCACAGACGTGCATTATGGCTGATGGGGATTACTTCAAATCATATTAAATGGCTATGTGTTTAACTTTTTTTTCTTCTGAGTTATTCCACGAGTCCTGGAAATTAATAGCCGGATCTTGTATTATCAAAGAATGTTGGGGGAAAAAATGCTGAGAATTTTCACATTAGAGAAATTGCATTTATGAGTGTTTTTTTACAACACTGAGTGTAAGCTGTTCATTTTGTTTTGTAGCAATTGAATTTTGTAGTGTTGTCTTTTAATTTGTTATTGTTGCCATTTCCAGATTCTGCAATATTACAAATAACAAATTTTCCAACTGTTTAACTCAATATTCATTTGTTCTATACAAAAGTTTTTTCTAGGTGTTTAAATAAGATCAACTTCTAATTTTCTTATAATAATACTTTTAAAATAATACTCATTTGAGAGTAAAATTTCATCTACCACATTAACTTTTTTTTATTTACATTACAGGTGAAGAAATGCTTCAACGTGGTGTTTCATATGAATTTACTCCTACTCAACTGCATGCAATTTCTGAAAGACTGAAACTGGGAGATCCATCTTGTAAGTTAATGCAAATAAATCACATGTACACATTTTTCCATAATAAAGGGAAAATTAAATCATAATTTGTAAGTTTTTGACCATCAGAGATATAAGTTTATAACTTTTATAAATCTTATAGTCATGGCTTTCCTACTACAAAATCCGATTTCTTCTAATGTTGTTCAATACCAAAGAGGATATATAAATAATTTTCAATGTCTGAAGGATTAAAATTAGTTGAAGGTCTATGATATAATATACAGTATAAGTAATTTGCTAACTTTTTTTATGGTATGTTTTAATTAAATTATAACAGTGAATTCATAGTCAAAACATTACTACTTACTAGTTTATTTTTAAAATTTTGAGGTTATTTTTTGGCTCTTATAACCTATTTCTTTTTTGCTCTTATAACCTATTTGTTTTTTAAATTGAATTAGTTTGTGGTTGTCAAACTACAAAAAAAGTAATACAGTTTAGTAGGAAGTATTTTTTTTTTAAACAAATTATGTAATTTTTTTTCTAAATCATTTCTTAGTTTTAAATCTAATTATTATTAATTCTAATTAATTAATTATAATTAATTCTTTAGTTCTAAAATTTACTTTTATTTTGAAACTAGCTTAAAGGTCATTCTCTGAAATTAGAGTAAAAAAAATTAGACAATATTAGAGATGATTTTTATTTTTTCCCCTATGTTCAGGGTGATTATAATTACAGTTTAAGTTTCCATATTTAGAAAAAAAGAACTACTAAGCAGAGTGAAGTTAAATATGTGTGGAATATTATTGAATTGGGAAAGCATAAGAAAAAAACTCCAAATTTTAGTAATAGATGGCGCTGTAAGCATCATTCACATGACTCATTGCAATTGTTATAAAAGCGCCAGGACATAGCTTTTCCTCATTTCGCATTTGAGAAGTTTGTAATGACTGTCTTAATTACAGATAGTGCTCTGCTTGTAAAACTTTTTTTTTACTAGAGCGCTGACTGTGCACCGGTAGACTTGCAACATTTCTATACACTCTAGTGTGTGAAAAAAGGTGTTTGTTAGGTGACTGCCGTGGGTCTTGAGAAAATGATTCAGAAATTTAAAATGACTGGTTTTTTTGATGCGTAATATGGTAGAGGGAGGAAAAGAATTGATTCGACGTCATTTGAAGAAGTGATCACAACACATAAGGAGTCAAATGGTGATGTGCAACCATGCAGTGCACAGGGAATTGCTCTAACATTGGACATGCCTGTAAGCATTGTGCATAAAATTTTATGGAAAGTCTTGCATTCCTATCCATACAAAATAACACGTGTGCAAGAGTTACTTCCCGCCGCCCAGCTAGCTAGAGAGACTTGAGCTCCTTTGAGAGTGAACAATGAATGGCCGTGGAACATTTTGTGGACAGACGAAGGCCATTTCCTTCCGCAGCCCGTTTAAAGAGAAAATTAGATACTGTTTTTTGTTCTAATATAAATTTGTTAAATAACAATCAATTTAAAAATTTTTTGTTTTACCTGTGACCATTTAAGTATTATGTAATCATCTAAAGGGTTCAGGGTTTGTTCATAATAGGTCATAACAGTGCATAAGGGGTTTGTTCATAATAGGAGAGGGGAAGTATGAGCGAGGCTTAGGTAAAATACTAAAATCCCTTTGTTTTCAAAAGTTTTGATTAAATCCAAAAATAGTGTCAAAAAATTTGGAAAAATTCAATATTTCATCTTTTATTTGAATTTTATTTTAAAACAAGTTTACTACAGAAAAAGTTGAAGTAGAAAACAAGAGAGTTGTTGCAACTTTCAAATGTAAGCACAGAAAATGGTTTTGTGATTTGCTAATTTTTACTGAAAATTTTACTGATGAATGGTCCACAATTGCCACACATATGCTTATATAATATTTGAACAAACCCTTACCTGTTATTTATTAATCAGTTCAAAAGCTATTATCATACATCTATCTTTTTATCATTAAAAGTAGATTTTTTTAGATATTTTTTATTAGAAATTAAAACTAATATGTATATTTTATTAGATTTCAAGAATCCAAAACAAGACATAGCACATTTAGTAGAGTTTGTTACACAGTTGAAGCATTTAATAATAATTGGTAGCTCTGAGTGTTTGGAACAGAGTAATATTATCCCTAATGAACTTTCTTTTGATCTGTCTTTGTTTAAAAGTGCTGTTACTCTTGAAGTAAGTATTCCTATATTAGTATACTTAAAAATTTCATATCATTAATTCATACCTTAGTGTTTTTTTGCCATTGTTCCAGATTATTTCTTTCATAACGAATTCTCTCATACCTAACCAAGTTTAGATTTAATAAACAAAATGTAACTAAATTCTTTTAATTATCCTTACTTTTTTATGACCGACTCAAGCATATTAAATGAAATTTAGCAAGCTTTTGAAAATGGAATAAATATTCTCCCCATAACCAGTATAGTACCAGTCAAAAAAGTGCCAAGTTCGTGTTTTTTTTAATATTTTCTTCAAGTGCTGTCAAAAACTATTTTAAATTTCTTAGTCAAATTTATATTTTGGGAATACCCTAAATCTTTTTTTACCAGTAACAATATTAATGATTAGCAAAGCTTTGAAAATAATTTTACCGCATTTATAGTGATGTCTTTTTTATTAGACAGTTTTATTTTACTATGTTTCCATAAAGAGTTTTTGCTTAAACTAACTTTTATAAACTTGTAAGTGTTTTGCCTAATCAAATATACAGTCCACGGCCAAATTACTAGATGCACTATGAGATTCTATGTAAAATCTTAATTATCAGGTGATACTATTCGGCATTATTGTTTTTACGTGGCTGAAACCGGTTTACACTTGTTTATGTTTATGTATCATGTTGGTTAACATTGTAATGCACTACATTAAAAATAAATGCAAATACTAAGTATATGAAAAATATCCTGAATTAAAACCCATTACATGTATGTTTAAATATAAAACTATTGCATATTTGAGTATTGCATATAAAAACTCTTGCAAAACATGCAATTATTAAAACACTACAGTGCATCTAATAATTTGGTCTAATTAGTATAATATACTAATATAATACCTGATATAATAAATATTCTATATTTATATAATATATCTTATTTATCCAATCGTTGAATTTATATTATATATCGTGTAAATTAACCAACTGATACACGAATGTAAACAAGTGCGAACGGTTTCAGTCCCTTAAAAACAATAAAGCTGTATAGTATCATCTGATAATTAGGATCTTGCATAGAATCTTATAGTGTGTCTAATAATTTGGCCAGGGACTGTATGTCATTTGATAAGGTTGGGATATAGTGAATTTGTCATCCACAAGACAGAGCTTGTATGTTCCTGGAAACATTTTAAAAAAGGTAGTAATAATAAAATGAAAAATTGTATTTTACCATATTTGTAATTACAAAAATATTTTAATATTTCTAAGTAAATTTGTCTAGTTCCAATGACATTTGATTTTTTTTAAATTTTTAAGTGAAACCTATACCAAACAAGTTTTAAGTTTTAACATTTTCCCTGGTGCATACGAGCCTTGACTTGTTTTGACCCAAAGAGCCAGATTTGAACAATGAAAGCATGCAAGTTAAATTGCCATGGTTAGGAAATGCATTTCCCACCTTGGAGTGGATCCCTTCAGTTAGATTCAAAAAATTATACATAGGTTCAAGTATGAAGACATAATAGACTATGTGTCTTTATGCACTCATTTCTCTTGACCATGGTTTCATCCTGCTGTAATAACATGTCCTGATATAAAACTTTGCATCATTATTATGTTCGAAACATGAAAATGATCAAAATCACAAATCCAAGCATGCTCAAAACTGGTTCTTCTAACATTGTGTGATAACGAAATCCAGACCTTAGCATTTTTGAGAAGGGAATGGGCTGAGCTGAAGCATTTACTTGTGTGAATAAATGTAAGAAATATTAATGAAAAGTTTATCCAACTTGAGGAGAAATAGAGAGTTAGATGAATGAGAGAGGAACCAGAAAGAAATATTCTCCAATTCATTCAACTTTTCTTCCCTCTATGTCTGTAAAGTGCTTAACTTTAAGGTAGACCACACACTGAGGAGGCAAGTCGTAAGAGAGACATTCAGGAAGCAGATTCAAATACTTTTGCATTAGCATGTGCACAACACCTCTGCACATCTTTGCAAAAGTATGAAATGCACCACCTGTCTGCCTCTTTCTTGCCACTTACCTCCTCAGTGTGTGGCCTATCATAGTGATGCCAAGGGGCTTGCTACAAAGCATTAGTAATTGTTACTATTTCCCTCAATCTTGGTGATTTTGTATTTCTACAACTTTCTAATTTTGACTTGATTTGAATACTATATAATACATTAATTTTAATTATTAGGTATACAACTGCAACCTGGCTAAGAATTTAACCTCAGTTGATATTTTGCGGGCAAATTTAAGGACATTAATTGTTCATAAAACTTTGGAAAACATAGCAGATATTTTACTGTGTGGCATACTTCATTGGTGTCCAATTACAGATCCTCTTCATACTTGGCCTTTTTGGAATTCAATTACTTTTCTCAATTTCAGCCACAACCGAATCACAAAAATACATACTTCAATTGTAAGTAAAATTTTTTAATATTAATTTTTTTATACTAGAAGTAGAAAATTTCTTTCTTTCTTTTTTTTATATTTAAAATGATAATAATTGCAGTAATACAATTAAGCCGAGCAAATTTTGCATTCTTTTTAGTTTGTCTTTTTTAAAAGTTGTCGGGTATATGTCTACTGTTTCAAAATATGTAATGAATTTTTGAAAAATGTTGTCCTGATTTTTTCTTTTTCCTGATTTTTTCTTTATCCTGATTTTTTTCTTTCCTTAATACTTATTTTATATGTAATACTTTAATTGCATATGTCAACTGGATGCAGTTTTACATAAAATTCATTACTAGATAGATATAAAAAATTTTATTGTGGTGCTTTTTAAATTTAATATTTTAAAAATTTTAATAATTTGGGATTTAAATTTTTTTTTAAATTGCCATTTTTTTCAAACTGATAAAAAATGTTTATAGTAAGCTGTTACATTTTCAGACAATGTCTTTAAGGCAATATAGCGTTAATATTTATAACATTAAGATTATTATTAAAATTTTTTTAGTTTTAATCCCATAATTTTAATAATAAATGAAATCATAGAACTGAAGCAAAAAATATAGACTTGGAAATAGTAAAATATAAATTATAAACAGTTTATTGATTTGTAACTTGATACCTTTATTAATTTTATGATGATGATAGCTGAAGATATCTGAATGTTTTTTGCTTATTGATAATTTCATGTTATCTTTTGACTAGTAAAAATGTTCCAGTAACAATCAGAAAGCTGGTCAGACAAATATGCATGCTAATATCATGATAAGAAGTTTTTATTTGTGCAGGGTTGGCTGGTTTAAACTAATGTAGTTTAAACATTGGTTTAAACCAAAGTTCTTTTTTTAAAAAACCAAGCCTGGTTTTTAAAAATGATCTGACTCAGTTTTCTATTATTTATATTAATATTTTTAGTTTAATTGTAACAAAATAAAAAAAAATAGTAAATTTTCCCATAAAAATATTTTTAATCTAAAGTTTAATTGCTAAAGTGAGTTTGTTTTTCTTAGAATAAATATTTTTGATATGTAACTTTTAAATGTATAAGTATTACTTTTTTGTGATAATATGTTTGAAATAATATGTGCAAATGTAAAGTTAAAATATATTGTTTCTAAAAATTCTTAAAATTTAACAGACCACTGCCAACTTCGTGCTCTGATAGTTTTTAAAATTATTTAACAAATGCACTTAACAAATGTGTATAGAACAAGTTAAGATCAAAAGTATCTATCTTTTTAAATAGTAATATGAATAAGGTGCTTTTACCAATTTTAAAAATGTGCATTTATTTTCATGAAATGGTTTTTTTTTTAAAAAATCAAAAGAAAAATTGATCCTGAATAATAGTCTAGATAATGTCATGTTTTTCAGTTTATTTTTAAAAAAAAATGTTCTGTTATCAGCTTAAAATTTTTTTTATTGTATGTATGCAGTATGCTTTTATTCTTAATAATTGCAATGGGAACATGCATTGCAATGTTTTCAAAATACATTGCTCAGATGAAATAACATAATTCACAAGTATTGAAAAATTTTAAAAATTCATATGAAATATTTTCAATGCATGTTTTTTTTAATGTTGCATAATTTATATGCATTGTTATGCTTAAAGCTTAATTGTGCTAAAATAAACTATTTTTTTACTTGCCTTTACTTCACTATTTCATATGTATATATGAATGCTGGTCAATTGACATTTTTAGTCCTTTTCATCTTAACATAGGGATCTCGCTGTTCAGGGAAAATAGAAAAACCTGGAATTGTCAAAAAAATTTATTTTGATTCAAAATAGCAGGGAATAGTCAGAAAAAATTGCTATTTTTTTTTAAAAACCTTGAAGATAACCAGTTACAGAATAGTCAGTAACACTAATCAGTTATTGAGATTTGAGTTAAATAATTCTAGCATCTATTAAAAATATTTGTTGCAAAAATGTCACATTTTAGTAAAACATTCATGCTTTCATCATTATTCGATGATATACAGACACACACACACACACACACACATATATATATATATATATATATATATATATATATATATATTTGCGTCCAAAATCTAATATTTGACATTACAAATAAAAAAATAAAAAAAGTTTTCTGAAGAAAACGCTCTTATAAGTTAAAATTTTCATTCATTTATTTGAAAAATAGACATGATCATTTTATTAAGTAAATTGATATAAATGTTGTGAATTGAATATTGCTAATTATTGACATTAAATAATGTTTAAGTATGATAAATACATAATAAGGGGGAGCACGTTTTTTTTACATTCATTACTAATATAACACTTTAATATTAAATTTTTATCCACATTTTAAGTTGAATTGTAAAGTATTAGCATATTCAAAATCTCCAGTTTTTTTTTTTATATTAGCAGGCCTATGGAAGGAAAGTTTAATGTTTATTGGTTTTTAATGTTTATTGGTAATATTACTAGGTGAAAAAATTTTCATGATTATACTTCATAGCTTTCATGATTATACTTCATATACATAGTAGCTTTTTTACATTTAATTTAGATCATAAAGTACTATTTAACCATTTGTTTTAATAACCTAAATAAGACCTTCTGTAAAAAAATTGGATTTTTAGTTTTTTTGAAATAGAAACCTTATTTTTTTCCTTACTCTTGATTTGTATAATATATACTTAAGCATTCTATCATTTGTTTTCTTTTTGTATGTCATTAGTAGAACTTTTAAGAAACCAAATACTTATGGTTTTATTTTTTTTATGTAGAAACTTTTATCTTCTGTGAAGCACATTGATTTAAGTCACAATGAAATTCAAGTTATAGAGCACATGGAAACATTATCTGAATTATCTGTTTTGAATTTATCTCATAACAAAATTCAAGAGGTTGATTCTCTTCATACTAGACTGGGAAACATTCACTTATTAAATCTGTCATCAAACAAAATCAAGAGCTTGCAAGGTAATTCTAAGTTTTAGTGTTTATAATTTTTATTTTATTTTCTCAACTTTACTGACTGATTAAACTAAATATGCAAGAAATCAAATTTGATTTTTTTATAACTTATCTTAAATCACATAACAGTTAATTACAAATTATAAATTAAGTTTCGTTAGAAATTAAATGACTAATTTTATGTAATGATTGCGTGGCATAAAAGGAAGTCCAAAAACAAGTTTTCCCTATCAACTGCCAATATATCCTATCAACTTCCAATACATGTGTGTATAAAAAACAAAAGAAAAATCACTTGAATAAAATGAGATATCTTTTTTGCTATACTCAGGAATCAAATTACATTTAGAAATTTTGCTATTTTTGACCTGAGAATCAAGCACATTGAGAAATTTGTTACTTTTTTTATATAAGAACTACTTACAGTCATATGGTGCACAAAAAAAGAACATCTGAAAAACTTAATATCGAATTGAAAGTTTTTAATGCATAAGATGCAACCTTAAAGGTTCAAAAAGCTAAATATTCTAACTAACTAATGTAGGAAATATTTTAAGTTATGAAATAAGGTATTAAAATTTACTTTTTCTAAATAAAGTACTACAGATTTGGATTTTTAATACTCAAAAACAATCTGAAAAATATATTTTTGATAGTTTGATTGCAAATGTTTGAATTTGAATCCAAATGTTATCTTTTACTTTTTGCTAAATCAGTAAAACTATTGAAGCAAATAATTTTTTTTTTCGCAATTTATAAAGAATTTCTTATGAAAACTAACTTATAATGATTATTATATTTTAATTATTTCATTTTACAATGAAATAACTTTTGAATCGTATTAAAGTATATAAATTTTTTCCACCATCTAAATCTCTACATCTTGCATTTTGTTTTTGAATGGCAAAATCAAAAATTTAAAGACAATGAGTCACATAGTTTCTGATCAATAAAACTTAAGATAAACCATATTTTAAAGTTTTCATTCAATGACAAAGTGACATCTTTTTATTTTTTTGCCTAACTTATTCCCTATTTTGTTAAATTGTTTGGAATAGTAATTTTTCACCATTCCACTGTGGGCCAGAAGACCATGATCTTTGGCCAAAAGTCAAAAATTAAATTTTCAACTAAAATAGATGTACGCAGTTTTAATATAGTCCAAATTAAGTATTCATAATCGTTCCAAACATTGTAATTTACTTTTTGGACCGACAAGAGTACAATGTAATGAATAATATGTAAAATGTTTTTTTAAAATTTAACTTTTAAATTTTTATTTCAGAAATATATATAAGAATTTCACCTTACTGTTACATTTTTATCAGAGTAATTAGTCAGAAATTATAGTAAAATTTTTCAATTTGTTGGATTAGTTAATACTCTTGACAAACTTATAGTTCATATCTTATCATTTGGCATTTTACAATGTTTGAATGATTTTCAAAACTTAGTTCCAAAAGGTTCTACGAGCAAATTTTTTTTTGTTGTCTTCTTTGATGTTTCTTCTTTTGATAAAACCTGCCCCATTTTGCCTGTATTTCAAAGATAGACTAAATATACTGAAAAACAAAATTTTCATGTCGTAAATACACAGTAACTACAGAAACAGATGAAATTTTGAACTTATCTAGTTGCTTACAGTTAGGAGGGTAATAACTATAAGGAAAACCAAAATTTCATTTTTTTTCCTGTTTTTGCGTTATTTTGTAATATTACTTTGGAAATATAATTTGCTTTTCATTTTTAATATAAAATTACAAAAATTATTATATTTTCATTACTATATTTAATTATTTAAACAAACTATATTATTATTTTTATTTTTGCTCACCATATTTCAGCTGCTATTTTGTTTTTTGGGGTATTTTTAGTGTATTTCAAAATTTTAACTATGAATTCAATTACCTGCAAATAAAAAAACCCCAAATTTTGAAATCTCATTTTATCGAAATACTAATTTTGGCCTCGAAACCTTCGATGCTGGCCCTCTGTGTATTCTACAGAACTTAAACGGTTCAATATATTTCAATTGCCTGAAATTCTTATGTTTCAATCTTCATGATATAAATATTTTTATCGCAATGAATAATTCCTTATTTGCATTGGTTATTATTGTGTTATAATTGCAATTTTAATGTAACAAACAAAACAGATTCTACTTTTTCTAATTTAATTTTTTTTAGGGTTTTCCAAGTTATTTTCAGTATCTGAACTCCTTTTAGAATACAATTTGATATCATCATTATCAGAAATCTCTCACATTAGTAAGCTACCATGTCTTGAAACGTTGAGTTTACAACACAATCCTGTCACACTTTGTGTAGATTATAGGCCCCAAATCTTACTACTGTTTGGATCTCTTGCTCCTGAAGTAAGTGCTTGCAAAGTTATTCAACATGAAAAACAATGAAATATAAATTTTATATCATTGAAGGAACATAAACTAAAATGAAACATTTAGAATTGAATTACTTTATGTGTTTATATATTTTCTTACAGTTAACACTTGATGGCTTAAAAGCTACTGAAAAAGAGATAGATACTGTGTCGATTTTGCAAGCCCTAAAACAAGCTCGAGGAGAAAATTCTTCCTCATTGGTCAATCAAAATCTTTCACAGGTATGCTAATATTGATATCTCTTTTAAGTTCAATTGTCTATTTTATTCTTTTTTTTCTTATTACGCTTGACTGATTATGCAATTTTTTTTAAATATAAATATGCTAAGTGTTAAGGAATTTTATTGATTAAGTGATAATTTTCATGTGCTACATGATAATATTAAAAAGGAGATAACAGCTCTTTTCCTGATGCATTTGTTAAAGTTGATAAATCCGTAATATAAAATTTATAATCCAGATATACAAACTTTCATAATAATTGTCCACTTCAAATCTATAATTTTTTTTCTACAAATTTATCTGGAAAAAGTAGTATTATATAAATAATCAGTCAATTAAATCAATGTTAGCTAACAGTTTTTTTCCATATTCCCTAATTTTGAATTATGAAAATTAATATTCAAAGTAAAGTAGACTTTTCAGTTAGGGTTGAAAAATATTTTATTTGGAGAACAGTTTTTGCTTTTTATTATACTTTTATAAATACTTAAATTTTTTATTATACTTATATTTTTATATCATATTGTGATGATCTTCTACAGGCGTTTTTGTTTTTTCATATTCAATTTCTTAATTTTAGGGAGAAAGCTTTTCAAACTCTTGTAACCATCATCAACAAATTCAAAAATATCAAGAACAAAATTCTCCAGGTGATTTTTATTACTATAGTGCTATGTTTTTATTGATAAAATATATGTAGCCAAAATTTATATAAATTTTATATTTTTGAAAACTAATTCTTTTACTGTTGTGAAGCATTGTAAAAGTTATTTTTTTGCATATTTATTTAAAATTTTATCTGAGTAAATAGTGTTCTGTCATTTCACAGGTACCTTTATTTGCAGGGCCCGTTACTCATTTACCACCTCGCGAAATGCTATAAAATTATAAATTTGGTGAATGAAATTGTGTTTTGGTCAAAATATTGTTAAAGGATTTTTTCCACTGGAAAGAAAAATATATAATTAACTTGATCATCAACTAAGTGAATTTTTCTAAACAAATCAGTATTTTTTATTTGATTACAGTAATTTTCGGTAGATGTGCCGTATAACAGATTAGAATTGGGTACAAATAAATTAAGCCTAAAACAAACTAGTGTAAAATACTCTTTTATTGGAAAAAAATTAATCATAAAAATTGTTAAGATTTGCATTTGGCGAAGACTTTTGAAAATTGGCAAATAGTTTTGATATTTGACTAATTTACGGGCTAATAATTTGAAATTCTTAGCGCAGGCCCATATTTGCTACAAGATTATGATAAATATATAATCTTCTTGCCTGTGGTTTAAATCCTAAAAAAAACATCAGTATTATGTTGAAAATATTTAAGTATATTTTAGAAAATTAGTTAAGTTAGTAAATATTTGGAAATTTTAAAACCATTCCTCTTTTGATGATGAGTAATCAATCACCCACTAGTAAGCTCCTTAAAACAAAACTATCAGCTTTCAGAGCAGGTGAAAAACTTGTTCATATTTTTAAATGTGGCTAGAGATAATCAAGAAAGCTACATCAAGACTGGCTATTTCTCCCTCTTTAGATCGGTACATCTGTTAACTGTTACCGTAGTAGTCAGACGGTTCTTTTGTTTCAAATTGCATTTCAGTTCAGCTGTTGTGTGTGAAGTACGAAATAAAATCATTAAACATGTCCAAAAAAATATGTTAATTATACTTTAGAATTCAAACTTAAATTAATTAAAACTGCAGAGGAAAAAGGTATTCAAGCAGCTGGAAGAAATTTCAATATGGATGAGATGAGAGATCTTAGGCAAAAATCTATTTAAGAATTTTTAATTACTGACAAACAAAGACAGCCTGGTAGGAGACGGTATCCCTGCTTATTTTTTTATGGCTTAAAGGTAAGAGCTTGCACAGCCATTGGACAGTGCTTACCTTCACATTAAAAATAAGGATGTTATGAAAATTTGTCCAGTATTCGGCTCTTTTGCCGAATGTTCAGCCAAATATTTGGCAGAGTATTTTTTGGAAAAATATTTTTTGACAGTTTTCAGCGAGTGACAAAGTGTTTTCAATTTTTAGAGAGCATTTCTAATGAACGTTATTCTTTTATGGTAGCTTATTTCTAAAAATACGACCATGTAAAAAAGTTAAATTGAGATTTTTAACATTTAAATTTTTTGTTTAAAAATTAAGAACGATTTTTGTTTTGGTTTCTATCTAGCTTTTTCTCTTTTAAAAACATTTGTTTTTATAAACGTTTTTGTTATGACACAGCAAATATGAGGGTTTATATAAGAGGTTATTCTTAAATTTTTTTTATGTACCGTAATTGGAAAATTGATGTTTAGCTTTAAATTTTCTTTAAAAAATTAAGACAAATTTTTATTTTTTTGCTGTTTTGCTTTTATATATGATCGTTTTTATAGGTGCTTTTATCTTAGCACTGCATTTTTTAAAGCGTTTCTAACAGAGTGTATCTTTTTAAAAGTTTTATGGATAATTTTTTCCCAACAAAATAGTAAATGTTATTTTTAACATTAAAGTTTTGTTTTAAAAATTAAAGGAACTTGTTTTCGATTTCCCCTTTTTTAAAAAATTTATTACTTTAGCTTTTTTTAATAACAGTTGCTCAGTTTTTTATATCTTAAATATTTCCATTATAGTTTTTTTCCTTTACCTCACACCAATAGCATAGTTAAGTTTTGATTATTTATCAATAATGACTAAACTTAGTAGTATATGAAGCTATTTATATTAATTTATGTATATATGGATCAAAAATCATTAATATTATTTGTTAATGATTGTTTTTTTAAAAAAAAAAACATTGCCATTTTGCCAAATATTCGGTTATTTGTGCAAATCGCTATTAGTTACCTCTCTAATTGGAAATAAAAATTAGTGGGATTTTTTGTATAAAAAAAAAGGCTAAAAACAAATTTATGAGAAAAACATAGTTAATATGGATAAAATGTCTATAAGATTCAATTGTGTACAAAGTTAAACTGTTGATTAATTTTTTTCCAAAGTCAAAAAGCTGACCACATTGGCCATTTTTCTTCTAACAGTTCAGTAAGTAAAAGGGGACTGTTAATTTCTGCTGGATAAGTTTTGTATCTGTAACAACAATGATTTATGAGAAAATTGCTTTTTCTATATTTTTGACATGTTCTACTTTAGGAGAAAACCTTTATTTTTTGTTGTTTTAAAGCAGAAGACAATCCCCAAAGAAAGTTTCCCTAAAGGAATTGAAGTGTGAAATTTTTCACAAAGTTAATCGTCATTCCAAGATGGTTAAGTAAAATGCTTCAATCCCTGGATGTTGATATAAATAATTCCTTTAAAGATTAAATTATCTCTATGTGGGAAGACTGGATGACCACAAATTATCACTTTTGAATTAAAACCTGCAAAGTTAGCCGAGCTAGTTATGCGGAAGTATGTGCAGGAGTTAGTGAAGATGTGGAATGATCTAAGACCAAAAACTAATGCTTTTCAGAAGATTGCATTATTACTGCATTTTATGAAAAGTGATAGTGTTGACCTTTTAAAAGACAATTAGGAAATGAATTAGACAATGTGAATCTAAATTTAATTCGGATATTCTCAAATTATTAAATTCTAATTCAGATTAATCAAATTTTGCGAAGGAGTTTTTTTGTTTATTTAGGATTGGTGTTTATTAAGTGTATTACATGTTTAGTTTTTATAAAAGTATCAATTAATTAAAATAAAATTATTTTCAGTCATTTATTTCTTTAGATGTATATACTTATTTATGCTTTATTCTTATTTTAGAATTAATTATAACTTCTTAGAATGTTTCACAATGAGTTATCAATATCAATAAAAAAAAATTAAAAAGAAGCATGCATATTTATACCATGTATGTACCTCTTGAAGTATTGATAAATAATAATCATAGTGTTTGTATAAGGTTGGTTTATTGTGTTTTCCTCTAAGTAGATGCTTTAAATATCAGCATAATAGCTTTGTCTAGTAATTTTATATATTTTATTACCTAACAATAAGAGTAAGCCTTTAAAACTAATTTTTATTAAGGTAACTTGATGTTGAGGCATTGTTAATGTGTAAATCTGTTATTTGCTTTTGCAATGTTTCTAATTAGTGAATGTATTATAACTGAAATTTGTTTAATTAGCCTTTTTTGGAACATTTCATGGTTAGTTGAAAATCAGTAAAGAAACTTGTAAAATGTGCATTTATTTTTCAATTTAATACTAAAAAAGTCGCTTACATGTAGCTTTTAAAGTGTAGTGATTAATAATAAAAATAATAATAATAATTTTCTTTTATAATAATAATAATTAATAAATAATAACAATAATAAATAAATAATAATAATAATAAATAAATAATCGTAATAATTAATAAATAATAGTAATAATTAATAAATAATAATAATTTTCTTTTCGATGGTTTCACTGCAATAATTTTAGGTATATGTATTTTTCTGGTTACCACCCTTATGTAAGACATATCCTTTTTCTTTGTAAAAATTAAATGTTAGTGCTAAAATTAAATGCTCTTTTATCATAAATAGAATTGACAGATCTAGTTAGGTACTTCTTTCCTTTTAGCAATGGTAATCAACTTTACCATATAGATTAATAGTATGCAGGTATCAAACATGAATATTTTAGGTTATGTTGCCACTTTGGCTTTGTCAAAGTGTGGTGGAGATGTAAGACAGAGAAGCTCTGAAATGATTAGGAAGATATGAATTTATTTTACTTTATCTTATCGTTCTACTATAAATTAGTTTACTAGCATTTGGACAAAAATCTTATCTCTTATGTTTTTATTTATTTTATACAGGCATATATAACTAAAATATAACTGATATAACCACTAAATATCTAATATATTTATAACTAAAATGGTGGAAGGATCATCCTTTTTTAGTTTAATAGTTTATATTTTATTGTTTGCCCTAGATAATTACAAGTAGTTCTTGTTTTTTATTTCTGTTCTTTGCTTTTTTCAGTCTTATTTGAAGTAACTCTTAGAGCTTTTATTATTAGAACTCATTTAAAATATTAAGATTTCTTATTTCTTTTCTATGATTTTTGTGAATCATTTTATTCTCCTTTTGTTTACCATTCTGAAGTATACTCTAAAACTTCCCTTACTGGTGTTACTGTGACTAAAATGATTTATCTTTGACATATTTTCTCATATTTTTATTTTGGTTTTCCTTATAGTTATTACCCTCCTAACTGTAAGCAACTAGATAAGTTCAAAATTTCATCTGTTTCTGTAGTTACTGTGTATTTACAACTTAGTTTTTCAAAAACAGTTGTATTTAATGGCTAAGAGTAGATTTGTTTTAGGAGAAAACACAACTAAAAAGATTATGAGCAAAGTTTATCGGTCATCGAAATTTCGTCAACAAGTTGAAACTCTCAGGAAGATTGGTGGAAGTGATTGGTTGCGTCTGTTAAATGAGATACACAATTCTGAGGTACTGCTATTAACTGAAAACCTATTTCATAATATTTTTAATTTGAAGATCGTCTCAAGAATAAACATTTCGTTTTATTATACAAGTTCATTTGTAGTGCTATTAATCATTGGCACCTATTAGGAAAGTTTCAGTTCTGTTGAATTTTGGAATTTGTTTGTTTTCCAAAACAATAAAAGATTGCATTGATATTTTCGGGACTATTCAGTGTTCAAATATGTTTTGCAGGCAATATTTGTCTTTCTTTTATATATCTTATAAGAATTTGTATATTATGAAATTTATATATATATATTAAGTATGCAATTAGTTTGTATAGTTTTTATTCAAAAGATAGTCAAAAAATAAAAATAGGACTCTCGATTTTTTTCAAGTTTTAAAGGTTTTATTATATCTTCAAATCTTTGAAAATAGAAAATGATTTTACTCAATGTTAAATCGAAAATCTATTCTTTTCTATCTTAGTTTTTTTTACACACTTTTTGTATTAATGCATTTATCTATGAAAATCTTGTTTACTAATGTGCAGCTAAAACATTCACATAGCTAGCTACAATTAGAAAGATATAAATTTTTAAAATTTAAGGTAATGACATTTCTTAAACACAACTATTTATTTTTAAAAGAAATCACGGTGAGAAATAGCTAAGATAGACTAATTTATAGCTTATGTAAAAAAATTACAATTTTAAAAATTGTAATTATTAAAAAATATGTAAAGAAACAAAAATCCATATTTGTAAAATGTCATTCAATTTGAGCTGTTGACCATTATGTTGAAATGTTGTAGAAAAAATGAGTACTATTTAAAATAATATTATAATATTATGAAAGTGTTTGCTTAATGTGTATTTATAGACATTTATGTGATTTATTTAAATAGGAATTAATTCATGCAATTAAAAAATACATTATGTGGAACAATTTCAATTTTCTTTCCATTAACAATAACATTAACTTATAATATTATGCCAGTATAATGTTGTCATATACCAAGTCTTTCATCCATATTCCTTGTCATATACCAAGTCTTTCATAATATTTCAAGTTATTCTGAAAAGATCTGTGGACAGAGTTATCTTTCAGTGTTGTCTATTTTTAAAAATAATAATAATAATAAAATAAAAAAAGAGTTTTAAACATTTTTTTTAATCACAGATAGTTTTTTTTAAGGATTTTAGTTTTCTAATTAACCCAGCTTTCACATAAATATTTTCTAAAATCATTATTTTGTATTAATTATTATTTATTTTGATCATTATTTTGTTTAATTATTATTTTGATTAAACATTATTTTGTTTAATCAATTTTTTGTATATCTGTCTTTGTAACTAATTCTTTTTGATCTTTTTTTGTGATATATAAAAAAAAAACTTATAATTTAAATTATTTGGTGTATTATCAGAAAGTTTTAGATCAATTATGATTTTAAACATAAATGATGCATGAATTAATAAAGATCTGATTTTAAAGATATATCATGCATAAATTTATTTGAGTTTTAATCTATTAGAGCCTTCATATGTATAAAATCAGTAACTCGATCTTAACTGGTTAAGATCAAATTTGCACAAATTTTTCTTTCTAATTCATATTTGGAATTTGATTCACAGTGTAAATGAAATTGAATTTTGCATTTTTCATATCTTGTTAAATCAGGTTTTTGCTAAAATGTACCATTTTTATTGCTAAGATGTATTTAGGATACAATCTTTATGCACCTTGCATTTTTTGAATAATATTATATAATAGCTAACTAAGAGTTTATGATTCTCTCTTAAAAATCTCTTAAAAAGAGTTTTGTTTCAAATTATATTCATGTAATTGTGTTGAAATTGCAATAATTTAATTTCTATGATTAAGTGAAAATATGTATGCATGTTGTGTATATATATATATATATATATATATATATATATATATATATATATATATATATATATATATATATATATATATATATATATATATATATATATATACTATAATAATAATAATAATGCTCTTTTCTTCATTGTAGGTTAATGCTGATGTGACATTGAACAAATTTGATGCCTCTTTCTCACATAGTGATGATTCATTACAATATGGTAGCATGTTTGTTGGAAATAAATCCCCAAATGTAGCAACATCTCAAACTGTGGAAAGATTTACATCAAGTATGGAAATTTCTTATCCTGACTGGCTTTTAAGTTTGGATGCTTCTGTTTTTCAAATTGAACAGCAGTTGGTGGGTCAACAATTTGATGACACATCCAATAGTGTTTTCAATCACTCAAGCAGGGATTGTTCTACACTTATAAAAACTTCTAAATTATTGTGGGTGGTTTTGCTTAATCTCAAAGACTTAGTTTCTGAAATTCCTATATGTTTATTAATGAGACACCATGAAATAGTATTTTTAGAGTTGAAAAAAATTTCAAAAAACTCTTCTTCCCTTGAAAATAATCATAACTTAACTCCAGAATTTTTATTTATTAGATCTATCTTTCCTGCAGATATAGTTTCTCTTAGTGTTGGTCCCTGTGATGCTTACACTGAAATTAAAGTTAAATCCAATCATAATAATCATGAAAATATTATTGTTTTAATGATGGATATTGATACAACAGATGCATTTGTTTCAGAATGTCATAATTTATATAATATCATGCCAGTATACAAATTGAACCCTTTTGCAAAGAAAATGCTGGAGCTAGAAATTATGAGTTCAAATTTCTCTCTCGTAGATGTTTCTGTGCAAAAGCAAATTTTGTTTGGTCAACGTGTTTGTGTGTCAAAAGTGTTACATAAATGTCAACATGGTATTCTCCATTATGTGTTCGTTACTCCTTCTCATGTTATATTGGTTGAAGAGAGACTACATATTCTGTCACCAATGATGCAAGAAACAAGTGATAGCATTTCTCAGCCTCAGTTCCAAGTGTGTTCACTTGTTAATGTTCATTCTAATGTAAAACAAATTCACTTAAAAGATTTTCCAGAAGAATCTGATAACTGTAATAATTTATCTCAGTCAAATAACCAAGCTGTAAAAAGTAATATATTTTATGTAGAAAATAATTTAGATATACTTTATAAATGTGGATCTTGGTTAATTATTGAATTTGATTCAAATTCTTCACTGTATTTAAATTTTTTCAGTCTGAAACAGAGAAATCAGTTCTTGGACACCTTTTTATGTGTTCGTAACCAAAGATAATGTTTATGAATGTTATATATGTATATATACTATTGAATTGTTATGTGATGCAATAAATTTATTCTATCATTTAATTTTTTATGTTTATTCAAATATTTTTACCTTTTTAACAATAAGAAATAGTTACATCGTCAAGTCCAATATCAGTTTTTTTATGGTATTAGTTAAGAAAATATTGTTTAATTGAGAAACATTTCCAAATTTCCTATTTGGGAAAATGCTAGAGTTTTCCACAATAAAAAATATGGACGTCTTAAATATTTGTTAGAAAAATAAAATTTTTGTGGTATTTTGAAAATTGTCTACATTGAGACATTTTGTCTGAAATTCGCTTGTTTTAGAGGTTCAATAATATTTCACTGTTGCCAATTTCATTAGTTATTTTTGAATTAAAGATAAACGACATTTTTTGGCTGAAAAAGCAAAAATTCTTATATTAATGTTTTCCTTACTCTACCAAATTAAAAAATCTCCAAAATTGATTAATTTTTAGCAAATTCCACTACAACTCTAATGACTAGTTAATGAAAAAATTCAACACTATAGCAATTATTCAAATCTTTTATGGTTCATAAAATATTTAATCCAGATAGGCCACTTAATATTTTAAAGTATCCTTAAGATCTGAAACTATGGTGTTTTACTTTATCTTAGGCCAGGTATCATATTAAATTCTGAAATTTGTTCCAAAAATGATTTATCTAAGTTGTACTGAAATGGCTATTGCAGTTGCAATTACAATTTTAAGTAGAAATAATTTTTTTGTTCTCTTAAAAGTTCACACATCTCATCTTATGATCATCAGTTATATAGATTTTTTTTATTTATTTTTATAGAGTGGTGGTCAAAATTATTTTAAATTAAACTTGTAACTTAAAAATAGAAAAAATATGCATTTCACAATACTCTAAATATGAATAAAAGGGAATCGTCAGCTAAGCGTGTATAAAATTATTTTGTCTTAGCTATAATTTTATTTACTACATTAATTTATCTTTTACAAGTAGATGTTGATTATTTTTATTTCAGAATAGAGGAGCAAAAACAATGCTCTAGTTACTAAAAATATTGTTTAATTGCCTTGACAAAAATAATGTTTGAAAACTAATTTGGATCTAATTATTTATGTTTTTACTATATGCAATAATCGGTAACATAATTATTTTTATTTGATTAACAGGATAGCGTTTTTGTTATTTGTTCTTATTTGTACATTAGTTTAAGACACCAATTGTGTGTAATTTTTTGATTTCATTTTTGAAAAGGATTCTAAGATATAAGGGTAGTGATTACATTACACTCTGTTATAAGTGTGTTTAATATGCATTTCATATCTAATTAAATAAATTAACTATGAAAAACTCTTAAGTGTATGTCAGGCAATAAAAGCAAATAAGTATTTAAGAATAAAAGCAATACACAACTAGAATAGGATGAAGCCTCTTAACTGTTTGGTTTCAAATGTCTATATTTGCCTAATATTGAGGCAAATATAGATCTCTGAAACTAGGAAAGAGGTTCAATTGGTTCTATTATGTAACAAGCTCTACTTTGTGTATGTCTGAGAAAGGAAAAACTTCTCACTCTTCAGAACCAGTTAAATATAATTTAGAGCAAGAAGGAGGCTTTTACGAGGAAAATATTTAAGTTTTGGCTTTAAGCACGGTTAACAGTTAACTTTACTACGTCACGAAATTAGAAGTTGACTAGTTCTCCATTAATTTCAAATAATTTCAGTTAAATAGTTTTAAAAATGAAAACGATTAAAATTGTTTTACAAATATTTTAAAGTGTTTTTTTTTTATATGTATTTTTGAAAGATTTTTGCAAGAATTTGTTTTTTACTCATGAAGTCGCGATGTGTTTAGATCATGAAACGATTGCAACGGTAATAGATTATATCTGAAATTTATTGTTTAAAACAATTTGATGTACTACTAAAATTCAATAAAAAATAGTTATTATAGTTTTAAATATTTCTTTTTTTTTTTTTTTTTTTTTAAATAGAATGGTATTTCAGCTAAACGATTTTACAAATATAAACGATTAAAATGATTTTACAAATATTTTAAAGTATTTTTTATGTTTTTACGAAAAATTTGTTTACTCATGAAGATGCGATCAGATCAGATCACGTAATAATCAATCGCAAAGCTATTAGATAATCTAACAAATTTATTGTTTAACATTATCTGATGTCCTAAAATTCAATAAAAAGAGTTATTATAGTCTTAAATAGATTTTTTTTCCAAATAGAATGGTAGTTCGGTTTAGTTTTAATTAGTGCAAATAACATAAGTATTGGTCGAATTCAAAGTTAGCTGAGTATGTTAATTAGTTCAAATTATTCTCACTTTTTAAGAAGTGTTCCTTTTTTTCATTTTAAGCACTGTACTAGATACGCAAAAGCTGCTCTCTAAATAAATTATTTTGGAGTATATTTTATATGAAACCGAAAATAGTAGTACATATGAAGTATATTTTAAAGATTTTATTTTTCTCTCATAAAATTTGGGTTCACAATTTTTACTTATCACAAAATTATGCTAATTTAAATTAGATCTCAACTTTTCGTAACTGTAATTTTAATACACAAAGTTTCTATTCGACTACTTCAAATTTTAGTTTTGCGCATATTTTTGACTGATTTTTTTTTTTGTTGCTAAAAATATAATAATTTTTTTTTCTCCATTTTTTTTTTAAAATTGGAAATTTGTCTTTTTGATGTTAAATTAGCCTGGCACTATAAAATTTGATAATGCGGGGCAATATTTTTAACAAATTGGATCGTAAAAAATCCTATCGAAATTTAAAACATTTGAAATGCGTTATATTTAGTAATTTTTATGTTCTAAGAAAAATCTTATAATAATCCAACTTCTCATTGTTTGAATATTCTTTTAATTAGATTTACTTTGAATAAAAAGTGCGAGCGTCTTAGCTTTTAAGTTCATGATGTAGTTTATCAATAAAAGTTTAACTAAACTGACAATATGAGATAATCAATTCTTTATTCAAACAATTATTGTTTTAAGTATTATTTTCCCGATTAATATTAAATAATCTTGTCACAAAGAAGCAATAAAATTCAAATAACTCCTTACAATATAAAACTCTATGCTGGTAATATCCGCTGGAAAACAATTACTCCAAAGGATTTTTATTTTATTACCGAAGGATTTTTATTAAGATATTGTATGCTTTTCACCATCTTTGTTTTACAATTAAAATCTATTTAAGAAATGATAATAGATAAAACTTAACGCTTTTGTAAAGCTTTACAAATTAATATCAGGAAAAACTCAGCTTCTTTTTTTCTTTTCATAGAAATTTTTTAGAATACAACTAACCATAACATAAAACTTTTGGTGACAGAACTACGACGAGCTATCTTTCAGATTTCGCAACTGTTTGTTTTGTTCTATTAACCTCCAACAAGCCGTGTGGCACCCTGAAGACTAAGTAGCCCTGAAAATTACCACAAATCCATACTTCTCATTACGTTTGGTGATAAAAAATTTATACCCCGACAGGCAACGCCTTTGTTTACCGTAACAGCAGGGAAAAAATGTTTCAATGCAAAGATTGTTGGTTAGTTAGTCTTTTTGAATATTGGGTAAGAGAGGGTGGGTCACGGTTGAGATGCTGTGAGGAGATGTTGAAAGGAAAAGTGTCCTTCTCTTGGAAATCATTGTTCGTCGTCACACTGACCTCCGGCCTTGGCATCCAGATTCTTCAAACACATATTCCGCTTCCTCAGTCCAACCCTAGGAATCAGAGATGATCTTACTAGTGATTTTTATCCTTATATTTTCTACTTGTGCCCAACAGGTAGAAAGAGAGAGGGAGGTTACGACTGGTCAACAAATTGATGCCGGTAAGTTTGTTTACATCGATATTTGACCCTCTTATATAATTTAGGTCTAATTATTTATATAGTGTCAATTGGGAAATGGTTTTTATGGAATTTTAGTAATCAACTAAATAAAATTTAACCCTTTACGCAGAATTTTTATAATACATATTTTTCATACTTTTTACATTATTTTAAATTAACTTAGGTCAAAATAAGTTTAAAAAGATATATTTAGCATTTTAATAATTTATGGTTATGAAATACAGCATGAAACACTGGATTCTTTTTCTCATTAATGGTAAAATCATCCAAACATGGCTCACTTCCAAAAAATTCATTGGAGAAATTTCTTTTATTTACAAAACTAATTATTGATAAATTTTTGAACATGAATAAAATTTTTTGTTTAAACTACTTTTTTTGGATTTTGTACTTCAGTACAAATATAATGCCGATAATTTAACATATTTATTTAGTTGCTATGAGAATAAACTACCAAAATATATTTTTTGCTTGTAATAAGAGCGCCAGAAAAAAATATATAAAACGGACACCGGCAATCCATCTGCTGCGTAAATAGGTTAAGACGTGTGTTCGGTAGTTCGCCAATTTAAATTTTTATTTTCAAATTTTTTTAAAAAAAAAAAATTAAATTAATTTTTTAATGTCTAGTGTTCTTAAAGAAAGATTTTAGGTAGAAAAAAAATTAATTTCGAGTAATCTTTTTAAGTTTTAAGCATAGCTAGATAATTGAATTTGCCTAAATAAAATGACTTAAACAAAGATAAAAGGCAGAAAATATTATAACTATTGCTGTTATTTTTTTTATTAAACATTTGAATAAACATAAAAAATGCAATTCACAGTAGTTGTATGAAATAGAAGAAATAATTCATGGAGAAATATTTTTACAAAATTTAATTTTTGTTGATAATTCACAGTAGTTGTATGAAATAGAAGAAATAATTAATGGAGAAATATTTTTACAAAATTTAATTTTTGTTGAAAAATTAGATTTTTTAAGACATATAATAATTTTTTAAAAATATTTTATAGCAATAAATCGTTGCTGATCTTTGTTTTATAAATTTTTCTCGCTTTCGTGATAATTTGTAAATATGATTTACTCTAATCTATGGAATTTTAGCGACACACCAAATGCTAACATACCCAAAATTTAATGTTAACATACCTACAGATCCAAAAACTTATTTTTTAATTTTTAACCTAATGGTAGTAACCGTTAGACGCTTTCAATTATTTTTTTTATATCATAATGAATAAAAATAATTTTTAATAAAATTTTAAAAAGTTAAAAGTACTTTTTGTTTCTTGAAACTTTTGTATTCATTATCCTTCAAAATGTCTTTAAGGTATGTAAAAGGCATTAGCTTTAAAATTATTCACAAAAATAAAATCCTTTTAGAATTTTTTTCTTCTGACTTCTTAATTAAAAATGAGTAATACAGTGATAAGAAAAGGAAATAATGAAATTATGCTTACTTATCATTCCATGAAATCTTTTCAAGCGAGATAAATGGATTCGGAATCATAAGATTAATTAAAATTCATTACATCCATTAAAATTTCTTTTCTCCGTTGAAAATTCGAAGTATAACTTGAATTATAATTTCAAAGAATAGATGTTGATTCTAGCATTTTATGCCCATTTTTATTCTAAAAGATTGATTTAAATTAAAATAATCATTACTAGTTTTCTTGATTAATGAAATAATTAATACATTAGTTATAAAAATGCGTACCGTTAGTTTTTCCAGTTAAATGTATGTAGAAATATCTGGTACATTTAAAATTTTTCAAAAAAAAAAAAAAATAAATAAATAAATAAAATTAAAAAAAAAAAAAAAATTTAAAATTAAAAAAAAATCAAATGAATAAAAAAAAATAAAAAAAAATAAATTAAAAAATTAAAAGAGAAAAAAAATTAAAATAATTTAAAAAAAATGGTTTTCATCTCTTAAATATTGGTAGCTGAGCTTCCACTGGTACCAACTAGAAAGAATCATTTTCTAACTCAAGAGAGAATTCATAAAATGCCTCTAAGAGATGTAAGAAAATCGAAAAGTGAAACAATAAATAAATTAAAAAATTTTCTTTCCATGAATTAAAAAAAAACAAACGACTTTTTGCTTTTTAATGTTAATTCACATACATACTTTAGTGATATCTCACATATAATTTTGATAATATGACACAAAACTAAGTTTCAAAACTCCCTGAATAAATTTTGACAAATTTACTACGTGTGCTTTTATTAAGATTCAATCGCATTGGTTTCAGCAGGCTGTTAAAATATGCTAAATATTTAGAATAGCTACTAATTAGGATGATAAATCAGGCAAATAAATGTTCTTTTTTGTATGGTTGAGACTTACCCACACGAAAAAAAAAGAGAATAAAATCACGCATTTGGGGAAAGCCGAGCTTTCCTTTATCAGGATTTTAAAATTAGTTGATGATGGGATAGGTAGTAAAGGTAATGAAAGCAAAGTTGATTAAGCAATTATAATGATAGGAAGCTCGTTTTTCTCAAAACGCGTAGTTTTGTTTTCCGAATGGTATCTAACAATTATTCATGTGTTTCATACCAGTTTTGATTCTTCAATGGTTGTTGTTTTGTAATTGCTCGAATAAAATATTTATACATACAAAATTTGAACGCGTTTAAAAAAATGTTTTTGCTAATTATTTATTATTTAGTTTAACAAAAGTGGAAAAACTTTGAAATGTAAAGCATAAAAAATTTTACATCCTATAAACTGAGTGATTTCTTTTGTCAAAATCCTAACTCAATTAAATCAAGAGAAATTACAATTTTAAATAGCCAATTAATTTTTTAAACAAAAAGCTTACTTTACGTACTAAAATTTAAATATTTGTTATTTAATCGATAACTATTCAACTGATCTGTTTTAAGTTTTGGAAATTAGCATAAAAATTAGGTAGTTTAAATGGAAAGAAAAAACCGTAAACTAAAATTTTCATACTTTCGGTTAATTTTGCTAACTTTTTACAGAGCTCAACCATCAAAAAGCCTCCACACGGTTTTTTATAAGTAGTCCACGCAGACTATTTAAAAAGTGAACCAGTTGTGCGCATGAACCCAAAACCTTTTATAAAAGTAATTGACAGAAATTTATCATATATATTTGAGAATTGAATCTGTAGTGGTTGACAAGTGAAGGAGGCAAACCAATAATATTCATAAATAAAACAAATTTTTAGTCATATATTTGCTACCAATTTCTTATTTTAACTAGATTTTGTATTAAATGACTCGTTCGGAAAGTGGATATCCTTCACAGTGGTCTGATCGGACTACCTATGAAAAACCGTGTGGAGGCTTTCAGTTATAGGAGGCGTTGGGTTCAACACGCGTAACTGTTCTAGTTCTAGTATGTATTTGGATCGGGGCACCTGGATCATGCAGCGACCATTATTCCATCCATCTTGACATCATGTAATTGATGAGTTGAAATTATTGGCGTTAGCAGTCGGTGGTACAGGCATAACTGTAACAAAGTGGCGTATCACATTAGCCTTTGAATTACTTAGAAGTAGTAGTATGCAAAACCCTATTAATCAAATTTACTAACCCAAGAATCATACATAGTAAGACTACCACTCGAAAATATTTATCTGAGGTCAGGAGTAAGTTGGCAACTCTGCTGTATGTAGTTGTTGCATTATAACATATACATTTAGTATACTTTTTAATAAATAATGTACTAAGTATCTATTAAATTAAATCGTAGAATATGAGCTAAATCTTCATGGTATTAAGAATGATATTTTTTATGTTCCGCATTTTTATGTTAAAGATAAGCAGTAAAACTTTTATTTTAAGTTAAAAGAAATTTAGTGTTCTATTTCATGGATTGAGTAAACTTTCATTACTTCTAATCACGAGGTTAATAAAAATAAATTTAATTCGCAGTTTGACAAAACTCATTAAAAGAAAAACGAAATTTAACAATTACTTTCGTAAGGAAGGCAAATATTTGTTAAGGTTAAGTAATTCGGAATTTTACAATTCTTAAAAGTATTTGTTCAGTTTATAAAATTATGACTTGATCTATCTTAAAATTATTTTTTTTGAGTAGAACTTTTCTTATTGACTCGAGCCTAATAAGAAAAGTTATTTTGGGAAACTAGAAGGACTTAAATCAGATAGAATTACAAGAGTATAATAATGAAATTTATTTTTCTAATGTCGATAATTATTTTAGTTTTGAAAATATATAAATGCTATTTTAAATATACAATGTTTGAAACACTTTTGAAAAAATAAAATCAAGTCTTAAAGATTAACATAAAAAACCATGATTCATATGTGAATTTTTTATTTTGTCATAGCTAAAAAATGCGTGTTTATGAAAATAGACATAGCTTGAAATACACGTTTAAAATATTGAAATTGCTTGAAATACACGTTTAAAATATTGAATTTGCTTGAAATACACGTTTAAAATATAGAAATTGTTTGAAATACTCGTTTAAAAAATTGTCATAGTTCAAAAAAAGCGTTTAAAAATGGGCATAGCATTTAATTCTGTTTTCTTTCAATTACTGTTATGATCAGAGAAATGAAGCCTAATAAATTCTTGATGCATAGATTATTTTGTACACACTCAATCTTTATGAAACAAACTTAAAACGTGTAGAATTTAAAAAAAAATTTTTTTCGTGTGTAAAATTGTCATAGAATCCGAAATACATACGGATTATTCTTGATGTTAAGGAAATAACTGAATTTAAAAATTGATTTAGTACGCGTTTTTTTAAGAGAATGTAAGCGTTAAAAATTTGAGTTTATGTCTTAAATTAAAAACCAAATTTTATGGAATCTTCAGTTTTATAAAGATGCATTTTGAGCTATGTCTGTTTTTTAAACGGATATTTCAAGCAATGTCCATTTTTTTAAGTACGCATTTCTTCTATATTCATTTTTTAAAACACGTATTTTAGGTATTTTAAACATGCATTTTGAGCTATGTCCATTTTTTTAAACGCTTATTTCAAACTATGACAATTTCCTTAAACACGCATTTCAGCTATGTCCATCTTTTGAAACGCGTATTTTAGGTTACAGGTTATGTCCCCTTTTTTTAAAACACGCAATTTGAGCTATACAAATTTTTCAAGCGCATATTTCAAACTAAATAAACTTTTTTACACACGCATTTCAGCTACGTCCATTTTTAAAAACGCGTATTTCAGGTTATATCCACTTTTTTTAAACATGCATTTTGAGCTATGCCCATTTTCTCAAACACAATTTCAAACTAAGTTCATTTTCGTAAACACGCATTTCAGACATGTTTATTTTTTAAAACGCGTATTTCAGACTACGTCCAACTTATTTAAACACTCATTTTGAACTATGCCCATTTTTTCAATGTCCATTTTCTAAAATGTGCATCTTGAGTTATGCCCGAAATAAAAAGTTTCTTAACAAGCTAAGCAAATGAGATAGGCAACATATTTGTTCAATTTGTTTATTTTTATTACACCATATTATATAGTTCAGCCCTACATGCAACTAATATATTTAAAGGTTTTATAAACAAATATTAAATTTATGTACAACATATAAGTTAAAAAAATCCCCAATAAAAGTTACTAAGCCACAAATAAATATCGAAGCAAATTTTTTTTTTGAAAAACTTTATTTTAAGATAAATGTAAAAAGAGAGAGATTTTTACGTAATGTTGAAGAATGACAGTACCTGTTTTCTTTGTCATTAACCTCTTGTCACAGAATTTTCATTAAACATATTTCATACTCCTTTCATTATTTTGTATTAATTTAGGTCAAATTTATTGAAAAATATTATATTTAGCAATTTAATAATTTTTGGTTATTAAATATAGCTTCGGAAAGCGGTGTCACTTTCTGCGTTAAAGATAAAATTTTCTAAACATGGTTCACTTTCAAACAATAATTTTTTAAATTTGCTCTTTTTTGCTGTTATTTAGACCTAAGAGAAACTGTAATTGATCATTGAATTTTCTTTAATTTATAAAATCAATTATGGATACATTTTTGAATATGAATGAAAAAAAAAAAACTATCAAACTACTTTTTTCGGATTTTATATTTTAGGACACATATAATTCTAGGAATCTAACAGATTTTTTTAGTAACTATTAGACTGTTTTTTATAATTAAAAAAAGTACCAAAATACATTTTTAATCGTAATTAAAGCGTCAGAAAAAAATATATAAAAGGAAAACGAGTGTCCCTTCTGCGTCAAAGTGTTAAGCAGATTTCATCGTCCCGAAATAAAATAAGAATATTATTGAATAAATTGTTAAAGTCTTAATTTGGTGCTTTTGTTTTTTTACATGCTTCCTCTCAAGAACTCACTTAAAATGAATATTTTCATTTTAATAATAATAATAAAAATTACATAGATTTAATCTCTAATTCCAAGTCTCCATTATTTTAAACTTTCGTGTTTAGACAAAGAAAGTGTTAAAAAAAAAAAGCTTTTAACAAAGGATATTTTTTTAAAAAAAGGTAATGTACGACAAAAAATTTTTTTTTTTCTTCTAGTTTTTAGTATTTATACAAAAACATAGCGAACAATACATATTTTTTTAAAGTTGCTTATTAAAAACTAGCTTATGATTTTTTAAAAATATTCTTTTGTAATGCTGACATATGTATTTAATAACGGAAACTTTATCCTGAAAAAGGACTAAAGGAACAAAATTCTAAACCTAGTAAATGAGAAAAAAGTAAAAAAAAAATCTTTAAATCTTAAATCTCTTATCTGTGTTTGGAATAATTAAACCATAAGTTTTTTTTTAAAAATGGAGCACGGCTAAAAAGAAGTGCAACTGTGGATAATTAATATAAAATTTGTTGATAAAAATCAGTCGATGTAAAAACTTTTCGATGCATCTTAATAATGATTAATAATTAGATTAATAATTAGAGGGAAATTCACTGTTTAATTTAAAATACTTTTGGGAAGTTCTGGTTTATAAAAAAAGGCATACTAGAGTTTTTCATCTTAATCCTTTAGAATTTTGGTTTATTCATATGATTGCCGATTTAAGAGTTAACGAAAAGAGTTCCCCACCACTCCTGTATAGCGCTTGGAAATGCATCTTGCTCTGATTTGCCTCTGAGTAACCCGAGTTTTTCTAATTTTATTTTTTCATCTTTATTTAGTCCCGCAGGGGACTGATCGTTAAAACATAGTTCCCAGTAGATCACCGGGGTTAAACATCACTGGCCGTGGTCAGTGTGCGGGTGGGTGACCCTTTTGATCAGCCAGCGATGGGACCGAGGGTGTACAGTATTAATTCTCATTATACTTTTCAACCGTGAAGTGCTCGACTTCCCACGCAGGTCATCGGGCTACCAAGGCGGGGGAGCCATCCCTTCTGCAGAGGATCAAAATTGGGATAGCATGTCTTCGGATCATCCTCAAGGATGTTCGTCGACAATAACCCATAGTGCAGTTCTAGTGTGATGTAAATAAAGTATTACTACTCACTTTTATTTTATTTTTCATTTTTTCTTGTATGCAATGCTGACCGCAATGTCAGAATCATGCCGTTGGTTGCAAAATTTTGGAGTCATAACTTCCATGATTCCCCCTGGCCCACAACTGGCTTCTTTACTTTGCTTTACTTTGTTAAGTACGTTTATGATGGCTACTGCCTTTTATTCGGGGGAAGAGTTATGATCTGATTTCTTTTAAAATTCTAAAGTTTGAAAATTTTTTAACTAGAAAAACACATTGAAAACATGAATGCAAAAACTAGGAGAAATCGACGCGCATTCGCCTTTGAAAATGAGGCTCTAACTCTAATGCCTATTTTTAAATTTAGTTTCATTTTTTATAACACTTATTGTAAATTTTTACTTTGCATATATTTTCATATTTCAGATTTTAGTTCTACTAATATGTGGAACAAAATAATTGCAATAATATTTCACGTGAATATATTTAATTTCTTTTCGAATTAATGATTAGTTTCAGTTATATGATAGCAGTAAAATCTATAACTGAAAATAATTTTTGTAGACTTATTTAAAAATATAAGTTTAAAGTTGAAAATTAGGAGACGATTTCAAATTTCTGGCATTTGTAAAATCGTTTGGCCCGCTCTAAGCATGTTTTCTCTTCTTAATTCTAATATGTAATTTTATAACACATATTTTAACAATTTTCGGTAAACAAATTTTACTAAGAATAACCCGCTGTCTTCGAAGAATTTTGATAAATCTTATTTTATTAAAACATAAAAGTTTAAAATTAAAAGTTAGAAAACGATTTCGGATTTCTGGAATTTGTAGAATCGTTTGCTTAAAAAATTCATTATTTCCCCCTCTTTTACATATTATTTATTAGCGCAAGAGCATATCAAGTCACATTGTGGGAAACAAATTACGCTACAACAATAGTTAGCCAGTTTTGAATAATTTAAAAGCTAATTTTTACATGCTTTTTATTTAAAAATTGCCTTGCTAACTGTCATGGTTTTTGCGTCATATGTAGTGCGGTCTTTGGTTTTAACTGTTAGAAACATTAGCAGCAAGATGTTAGTGAAGTTTTATTAAAATATTATAAATCGTTCTTTAATTCGATAAAGTGGCTTTTATTTTAATTTCTTTGACAAGCTCGAATTAGAAAGTTAATTTAATTTTAATAGAAAAGAATTACTTAAGTTAATATTAGTCATTTGGCTTAAATATTTTATTCAAACTAGAAACTAATGAGTTGTGAAAATTTATTTTACAGTTGACTTACTCTAATGAATTCTTTTCCATTTGAAATATCGACTATTTAATCGGATTATACAATAAATAGGAATACATTTTCACGAAATGTCATTTACATAATGAAATCTTCATTAAAATGTCTTCGTAATTGCGGAATTATTCTTTAATTTGAAAGTCGATTACAGATCTGCAGTACTTTTCATAAATGTCCCAAAAAGTTTCAGATTTTGTGTATAATCTACTTTATTATACTTCTTTTACATCTAAGAACAATGTACTAACTGCCTACAATTTATATTAATGGATAATTTTTATAACAGTAAATAGTAAAGTAGAATTAAATTGCAATTTGTAACAGATGTTACTGAAAAGTATTTATTAAATATTGAAATATACAATTAAATTACAACATAATTAAAATACTTGTTTACCTTAAAATAATTACAAACTTGGGAAATTTTCAAATTTTTTTTTCTGTTTTAATTTAAATAGGTTAGACGATCTTTAAAATATGCTAGATGTATTGTAATCACCACACTTAATATATATTTTTAGAAATCCAATCAAATCTCTAATTCTATCAATATAAATTTTATTATACTTCTTTTACATATAATAACAAACTGCCTACAATTTTTATTAGTGAAAAATCGTTATAATAGTAACTTGTGCAGTAGATTACAGTTACAATTTGTAACAGATGATACTGAAAATTATTTATTAAATATGAAAATATACATTTAACATTACCACACAATTGAACTACTTGTTTACCATTAAATAATTTACGAAAATGGCAATTTTTAATAATATTTGTTTTTATTATTTTTCAATTTGAAAAGAGGGGATGTTTTTTAAAATGCACAATGTGTATTGTGATTTCCGTCCAAAATATATATTTTTAGAAATCTTATTGAAAATGAGGTTCAAAAAGTATACACTCACATGAATTCAAGTTTAAGAAAAGAAAGAACAAAAACGTTAAAGAAATTTTTCGAATGAATCGCCAGTGAGGAAGACGGGATAGAAAACATCAAAACAAAATAGCTTTTAAGATAAGATATTTTTTTTCTAATGACTCGTTCTTCTCTTCGGAAGATGCCAAAGATGTTGCTCATTTAACGTTACTCGGTGGCACCTGTGAATCTGTCTAAGAATACAGAGGACTCTATATTCTTTGTCTACGTGACGGAGGCGAGCAACTTCATCCACGCCAACCTGCCACAGACCAATACCTCCTGGAAGAGATAAAGCCTCAGCACGGGTAACTTCAGTAGCATGACGTAACAAACATTAACTGAGCAGTGGGGTTAAATAAGAAAGATGTCAATATTTTTGGACTACTAAGCTGCGCAGTGAGAGAAAATACGGAGAATGGCAGTGTCTTTATACTATTAAAGGATCAAATTTCCTGCTTATGTTAACCCGTGCTAAGGCTTTCTATCTTCGAGGAGGTATTACGAATTCCCGTTTATAGGACGGGCTACATTCACACATCACTCAATAGAGGACAACATACGGAGAGCCCTGATCCATGACCCCCGTGCATAAGCGGGATTCTAGCTCGCGGTCATGCATGCCGACCGTTCGGCTATCTGGCCGGCTTGTCTGATGGAACTTGGAGAAGTTTCTAATAATCGTCTTTCAGGCAATCAAAAAGGTTTTAATGATTTCAGTCTTGCCTTTCTCGGAAGTGATTAGTTATCTCACTGAAATCGTACAAAGAATTTGCAACCACTAATATGTCTAGCTTTTCAGACATCATTTTTGGAAAGTTTTTTTTAAAAAATATATATTAAATGGCTAATATAATTTGTAATATATATTTTTAATATTTAATAAATATTTTTATTACATATTTTTAATATATTTTTTAATATATATGGTTAATATACATTTTAAATACATATTTTAACTTATATTTTAAATGCATATTTTTAATATATATTTTAAATATATATTTGTAATATATATATTTATGATACGTAATTTAAAAATACATATTATAAAACACTCTGTGTAGGTTAAAAATTTAAAAAATCAGAAAAAAACTGGGAAAAATCGGTTCAATAGTTTCTAAAAAAAGTTATTAGAAAACATGTATTTGGTTAAAATTAATTAAGTTTCAGCTTTTTATGAAAAATAAATTATCAAAAAATTTAACACATTTCCCTTTTCAACCCTTGTCAAACAATTAATTACGCACTTCATTATAATAACGTTACCGATCATATTTTTTTCTAGTGAAAAGAGATGTGAAGATTATCAACTAATGAAGTATTATTTTAGAAGTCATTGTTTGGTGTTGTAATTAAATAAATAGCTACACATACATTTTATAATAATAAAAATAAATTGATATCGATTTTTAATGAGACAAGAAAGTAATTAATGAAGTAGATCCAAAAACCACTGAACCATTCAATCATTTCGAAATTCATTCTTTAATAATATAAAACATTTTATACGTCTTATTTCCGGAAATAAAAAATTAATATCTGGAACAAAGAATGCATATATGTGAACAGTGTAAAAAAGAATGGAATAAATTTTTCATGTAAAAAAGGGCATTCTTTTTCAGGGTCAGAAGATGTTTCAAATAGCCCCAGAAAAAGATGTTTGAAAAAGTCCTAAATTACTAACAAAGCAATACAGGAACTTGGAACAATGAAATCGCTTCTATTGTTCTTGATTACACCAATAATTTCTGTTAATTTAGAAAGTTGAAAGAGAAAAAAGAACACGTATTTGAATTGCGTTATTTGTAATTATAGAGTGTAAAACTAAGACATGGATATTATAACTACCGTATCATAAAAGATATACGTTTGCTTGGAATGTAATGAAATATGGATTTGAATTGGGAAATAGTTTTGGAATAGCTTTTATTTGATTTTATAGAATTATGTGTCATGCATTTTTTATTACTTTTCTTTTTTTTTCAAACAGATGTTCTATCTTATTTTATTTTGTAAAATAGAGCATTGTTAGTGAAGAGCTTGGGAAGATATAATTAGCCACATTTGAAAATTGATCAGGGGCTGAAATTTAAGTTGTAATGTGACCAACCTAAGCAGGCTTTTTCTTTTTATTTCTTTCTTTTTCAATAAAAATTACTTAATTTTTCTTCCTTCAAGAAAACTCACTTTATTTTTTAAATGGTTTTTATAAGTATACACTCAAGGAATTGGCAGCTTTTTTTTCTTTCCATTGTTTTGTATTATTGAAAAATGTTAGTGAGAGGCATGCGTTAATGCAATAAGCAAAACTTCAAAATTGTTTAGGTGTAGGAATTTAAGTATCTAGGTTTGTGAGCTTATAGCACATTACAACTTCTCTTACTTATTTTTCTTTTTACTTATTTTGTTTTCTCAATAAAATTCATTTGATTTAACTGTATTTTTTTTTTCAATAGAAGCTATTTTTATGAGTACATATTCATGGAATTTTCTTTTTTCATTTTTTTTTATTTTTGGTTCACGTTAATGAAAGGCTAGGGGGCAATGCAATAAGCTAAACTTTAAAATTGTTCAGGAACAAGATTTTAAGTGGTTAGGTTTCCAGCTTGTGCAAGCACATTTTTTTTCAAAATAAAATAAAAATAGAAAAAAAAAGTAATTTTTATGAGTATAAAGTAGAAGAATTTTCATCTTTTTCTTCCTATTTTTCATTTTTATATCAGTGAAGAATGTAAATAAAAAACTTGGAACAGTGCAGCATTTGATTACATTTTGATATTGTTCGGAAGCTTTAATTTAAGTGGTTAGAGGGCGAGCTTATGTTGGCACCTTACCAGTACTCACACTTATTTTTTTCCACCTATTTTGAAACTCATTTAATTTCACTGCATTTTTTCCCTTTCAAATTAAAGTGGTTTTTATGGGTATACACTCAAAGAATTTTCATACTTTTCTTTTCTACATATTTTTGTAAAATTGAAGAATAATGAGGCAAAGCTTAAGGCAATGTAATAAATCACATTTAAAAAGTTATTTGGAGCTGAGGTTAATAGAGAGAAAAGAACATGCATTTGAATTGTGTTATTCGTAATTAAGGAGTGTAAAACAGAGGCACGAATATTTTAACTACCGTGTCATAGATTTCCGTTTGCTTGCATGTAATAAATTATGGTTTTGTATTGCAAAATAGTCTTAGAATGACTTTTATTTAATTTTATAAAATTATATGCCTCTTTTCCTTCTTTTTTTGTAAAACTATGCTAGTGAAGGGTTTGGGACAATGTATTGAGCCACATTTTAAAATTCTTCGGGAGCAGAAATTTTAGTTGTAATGTGGCCAACTTATGATGGCACCTTAGAACTTCTTTTTTTGTTTGTTTTTCTTTTATCTAAGTTTCATTTTTTAATTAAAATTACTGAATTTTTCTTTCTTCAAGAAATTTTTCTTTTTTTTCTTCAAATAATGGGATTTTTATGAGTACACATTCGAGGAGTTTCAAATTTATTATCGAATTTTTTTTTTTGCATTATTGAAGAATGTAAATAAAAGGCTTGGGCAATAATAAGATACATTTTGAAATTGTTCAGGAGCGTTAATTTAAGTGGTTAGAGGGTGAGCTTATAGTGGACCATTATAACTTCTCTTATTTATTTTTCTTTTTACTTAGTTTTCTTTTCTCAATAAAACTCGCTTAATTTCAATTTATTTTTCTTTCCTCAGTATAAGTGATTTTTATGAGTATGCACTCAAGAAAATTTTCATCTTTTTTGTATCATTGAAGAATGTTCACGAAAGACTTGGGCTATGCAGTAAACCACATTTTAAAATTGTCCAGGAGCAGCAATTTAAGCTTATGTTGGTACCTTATCACTTCTCTTACTTATTTTTCTTTTCACTTATTTTCATTCTTGAATAAAACTCACTTGATTTCAATTTTTTTTAATAAAAGTGATTGTTTTAAATATGCACTCGTGGACTTTTTAACTTTTTTTCCTCTCTATATCTTTTCGTTTTAGTGTCATTGAAAAACATTAGAGAAAGGTTTGGAGCTATGCAATAAGTTCCTTTTTAAAATTGTTCAGGAGCTGCTGGAATTTAAGTAGTTAAGTAGCCAGATTATACAGGCACATTACCACTTCTCACACTTATTTTTCTTCTTACTCATTTTCTTTTTACTCATTTTCTTCTTACTCATTTTCTTCTTACTCATTTTCTTCTTACTCATTTTCTTCTTACTCATTTTATTCTTACTCATTTTCTTCTTACTCATACTCATTTTCTTCTCTCAATAAAACTCGTTTAATTCCGTCGTATTTTTACTTTCTCTATAAAAGTGATTTTAATGTGAATTTATTTTTCTTTTTTTTTTTTATCAGTAAAGAATGTTAATGAAAGACTTGGAGCAATGCTATAATTGATATTTTGAAATCTTTTAAGAGCAAGAATTAAAGTAGTTATAGTGGTGATGCCGACATAATCTAGCTTATGTTGGCACCCTACCACTTCAATATCTTATTTTTCTTTTCTCAATAAAACAAGCTTGATTACACAGTATTTTCTTTTTTTAGATAAAAGTGGTTTTGATAAGTTTTCAACACAAGGAATTTTCCTTGTTTTTCTTTTTTCTGTTTTCAAATTGAAGACTTTTGAAGAAAGGCTTGAGGCAATGAAATATGTCACATTTAAAAAACGTTTTGAACTGTGTTGAAAAGTTTTTCTTTAAGTGGCTAGGTGATAAGTTTTTCTGAAATGTACAAAACAATTTTAATTTTGGCCTTAACTTTGCTTTACAAATATCTAATCGTGGACCTTCGTCCCATAATGCATATTATTTAAATCCTAAAATGATTTGATTATGAATATATACTCTTCTATTTAGAAGTTAACTAACAAAGTAATATTTTAGCGAATAAGTTTTCGGCTTTTATAGAAGTAATTATAGGAGAACAGTTTTAATTAAAGTCACTTTAATTTCCATATAGGCAAAAAGAGTTTTCTATGCATTGTGGTGTTTCATAACGGAAATTTTGGAAACTTTTAAAGTACTTATATAAGAACAATAGTGGTTAATAGTTTTAAACAAAAAGGTAAATTTGTGGGAAAATATGTTAAATTATTACATTATCCCAAGCTTTCCTACTGCATGCCTGCTGAAAAAATTACCCTTGAAGAGTTTGATGAAACTTGAGTTTTTCAAAATTTAAAAAAAGTATGACAAAACAACTTGTGTTAAATTTTTCATACTATGTGTCAAAAGCTCGTACATGGGGATGTTTCAAAAAGTTCATTAGCATTTCCAAATAAATTTGAATAGAATTTATGTAAAAAAAAGAAAAAATGCGAGGAAAAATCAATTCTCTGTAAGATTTTAAAAATAATTGCCATTTACAAAATATTGTTATTAAAAGAACCATAAGTTTTCATTATTGTTAAATATTTTATCCTTAAATTTGAGACACACCTACTTTTCTTAATACAAAATAATAATCATTAAAAAGAAAAAAATGAGTTTTATGCTTCATTAAGCTTTAAAAATACATTTTATTCTATTATCATAGATTTTTTGAATATGAGCATCATGATGGCTCTTTTTTAATTAGTAAATGTTTTATACCTAGTAAATTGATTTGGATAAAATTTATTGGGGTTTTTAATTAAGTAATTAAGCTAATTATGAAAGATATTATTTTTTATAAATGTTATTCCGCAGGAAACTATTTGCCAGAAAAATGCCATTTCTTTTAAACTAAATATCAATTTTCGATATTTTTTTAAATTTTGGAATTCAAGCTTCGTATAGAAAATAAATCTATCGCATTACTTAAAAAAATTTTTTTTGTGCGCACAATTTTTAGAAGAATTTGAAGTATTAAAATAAGATAAAGGACTAGTTTTTGCATTTTTAATCATTTTTTTTATGATCTTAAAACTTGACTTTTTAAATTTTTTTTCTTCAATTTATGTTATCGTGAGTAAGCGTTTGATTTTAAGAAAATATTATCTAATTACGAAAATAATTTCCTTGAAAATGATGTTTTTTTCTCTCACAAAACAGTATTAATTTTGTTTCATATCTGTTCATCGTTAGGTGCATTGTAATAAATTGTAAGTTTAGAATTAAAATAAAGCATACTAAAACAACGGAATAAAGTATTTACTTCATCTATTAAAGAACTAAAAAAAAAGGGGGAATTTTAAACACACATAAATCCTTGAATAATGCAATATATATTTTTTTGTTTTATATATTAGAACAAACAAATTATGCGTAATTACTATTTATAATGTATTTTTTTTATCATAACATTTTTGATGTATTAAATTAAGGTATTGTATTAATGTATAATTAATGTATAATATTATTGTAATTAAATGTATTGTATTAAGTTAGGATGTAATATATTTGAACAAACAAATTATGCGTAATTACTACTTATAATGTATTTTTTTATCATAACAGTTAGGATGTATTGAAATAGGCCTAAAAAGACCTTCAATGAGTAAAATCAGATTATTGTAATTAAATATCGTTTGGAAAACGCTTAATTTTTCTAAAGTAATAGAAAAAATAAGGAATGATGTTCTTAGATTTGTATTTTTTGAATTATGAGTAATTAGTTATGAAAATTTTTTTTCCAACACTTTTTATTGCAAACATTTCATAAATAAACGCCTTAGGGTTATTAAGGGACCTTGATATAAAAACTAAGTAGGAGTAAGTTTTCTTTTTTCTTAAATAAAAGCATTTTTGATAGTGGACAATGTAGTTGCTTCAAATTGTTTCCCTACAAGTTGCCTAGTTTGTTGCCTAGTTGTTGCCTACAAGTGCAACATCAGTCCTGTAAAGTGTGGTAGATAGAGTTTGAAAAACTACATTAACCTGGTGTTACATTTAATATAACAAGGCAATTATAATTAAAATTTGTAAGCAGAAAGTTGTTTCTGCATCAAGGTTTTCAATTTGTCGTACACGTTTTCAATTACATGGAAAATTAGTTGTCTATGTGCAATTTTCCTTTTGTATTATCTTCAATTTCACATGAAATATATATTAATTTACATACAGTGGAATCTTGTTTATTCTAAAATACACCAAAGCTAAAATATTTTAGAAATTATGCGACAATTTTTAAAATAATGCAACAAGTAAGCAGTAATTTACGGAATTGAAAGTGCTAGAAAAATATCAGTTAAGGTAAGCGTAATTTGTATAACTTTGACAGATTTAAAAACGTCAACGATTTATTATTAATTCTTATATTTTTGTTTAAGCAGTTGAAGTATAATGATGGACAAAATTGTAAAGTGGTAGAGCACAAAATTTACTACCACTTTAAATACGCAAGGTAAACCTCCCATAAGAAGAGAATAGTATTGTATGCAATAATATACCATGCATTTTGTAATTGTAGCTTCTAATATAGTTTTTTTTTTGGAATTCTTTTAAAGACGGAAGTAAAAAAAAAGGTCATTAAACGGCAGAAAATATTACTTTGGGGAAGAGGCAAAAACGTTTTCAAACTATGGCTATTTATTATTGATATTAATAAAGGCAAAGTGATAAAAAATAATCTGAGACCAATTCATTTGTAGATGAAGGCTTAAATGGGCTTCAAGCTATAATTTTAATCCCCCTCTTTGTTTTTTCACCGCTCCCGAAGGTCCTCAAAAAACTGGTAACAAATTAGTTTTCAAAATAAGTAAACTTAACACTGTAAAGCTTTTATGTAAAAGTAAATTTCAAGGTGTCTGCCTTGCGGTACCTACCTCTTCAAGTTTTTTTGCCATAGGCAACAAATGAATTAAGTTTGAGTTAAGATACAATAATGTGAATCATAAACGAAAAAAAAAAAATTCCGGATAATATGATATAATATTTACAAGAACGAAAGAGAAAAATTTACAAGTAGCTTATCGAATATTTACAAATGCGGATCCTAATAAGACAGTACAAGTTCGCAAATAATCAAAATCAATGACTAATACGGAAGTAAACTATATCCCCCCCCCCCCCCCCCCATATTGTGCTTCGAGGTGCACAGAGGGTCGACTCGTCTATAGGGATTTAAATATTAAATCGAGAAAGAAAAACGGAAAACCATTCGCACTATTTTCAAAAGAATTTATTTAGAGTGCAACCGGATAGTAATAAATAAGTAAACATTTCTCTAAGTAAACAACCACTTAATATATTTTTCAACTGGTACATGTAAAATCTAAATATATTTGACCGGTATAGCTTTCTTGGCAGGGTGCTGCACTCACGATAGTGAGAACTGGAATTCGGATCGGAAACTGGAATTCGGAATTACGGTCGAAGACTCTCTGTGTAGTAAATAGTGACTGGTGCATGTTAAATCTGTCGAGTCAGGACGTCCTCCATGTCCCCACAGCAAATAAATACCTCTGGGGGTACAGAATTGTAGATTGATTGTTATCTGGTTCAGGTCAAAATTACGATCTGTGGATGAATGAATGGATGCATGAATGGGTCCACCCTATAACGGGTGCGACGTATGGGTGTGGCAGAAGTTGAATTATTAGCTATGGATGGCGCAACGGCAGGACAAGAACAATAGCACCCCCTCTGCCTTAATAGCAGACGACAACATCAACATTATAAAAATATATTTGAGTTAACGAATTTTTGTGACGTTAAAGAACGTTTCATGATTAGGTTTTAAAACAAGATTAATTTATCTGTTAATAATTTATCTGTTTTAATTCATTATTCAAAACAAAACCCCTTGCCCCGTAGTAATTCCCATCCAACATTTTAGTTCGAAACTTAAATTAAGAATGCAGAGCTAATAGTTTTAAATTTTTCCCTCTACCATGCATGAAAACCTGAATAATCCCTCGACATATTTAATGGACCTATTATAATTACTAATGTTTTCTTTTTTGCATAAGACGTTAGATATGACAGGGAAAAACTTGTGTTACTTTTCCATTGATAAAGCTCAAGAGCATCGATTTTTTAGGGCTTTGGATTTTTGTTCGTCATACTTTCTACAATGTTACAATATAAACTAAATGTTCCTTCTACCCTTTCTACCATCTATCTATCTATCTATATATATATATATATATATTTAACATAATTAAAAAAAAAAGGAAAAAAAAAGAGTGAGAATAACAAAGAAAATAAGAAATTTAAGAAAAATAATAAGTTTTATTAACTGCCCATAAGCTGCAAGTATATAGAACTCATAAAATAATAAAAATATAGAGAATGCATGGAAAACTTGTTGGGAAAATATTTTAAATAACTTTTGAAAGATCATGGTTTGTGTACGTTAATTTGAATCTGCTACTCGCTTTATGTATAACAATTTTTATTTTATAATTTTTATTTTTATTTTCTTTTATTTCTTTTCTTATATACTTATATCTCTTTTATGTTTTGCTTGAAATGTTTTATTTTGTATTTTTTAATTAATATGTACTATTTTTTGTTTCGAATTGCTTTGGGGTCTCCTCACACTATTGTTTTGATATATTTTACTTTGGCTATACTAATGCAATATTAGAAAGCACTATTTTTGCGGATATAATCGTGTGGTTGATGACGAGATTATATCTTTTCCTGATCTTATTTTCCGACTTTTCAATTTTTAGTTTTTTTTTAAAAATAAAAGTTTTACATATTTTTCAGCTCACTCAATGTATCGTACTCTATCTCTCT